>CP092864.1:11090532-11125077 GCA_030710605.1 Cordylochernes scorpioides
ACAAAACAAGGTAATAAGACTAAATCCAAATAAATAAATAGTGTGTGATGTTTCGGTAACAACGTTGTTACCATCTTCAGACAAAAGTACTGAATCAATTCATTCTTTCTTCATTCATTCTCTCTTCAATTCATTAAGTACTTTTGTCTGAAGATGGTAAACAACGCTGTTACCGAAACGTCACACACTATTTATTTATTTGGATTTGGTCTTATTACCTTGTGTTTATAATCCAAATTGTGCCTTATCAATAATATCATACAACTAACTACATAACCTTGATAAGACACAATTTGGAAGATAAACACCAATAATAAGACCAAATCCAAATAAAGTGTGTGACGTTTCTGTAACAGCGTTGTTACCATCTTCATACAAAAGTACTGAATCACGTCAAGTACATCATCAACCATTCAGTACTTTTGTTTGAAGATGGTAACAACGCTGTTACCAAAACGTCACACTATTTATTTATTTGGATTTAGTCTTATTAATTTGTGATAAAGCACAATTTGGATTATAGATTATAATAAAAGAAAATAAGACCTAATCCAAATAATTTATTAGTGTGTGACGTTTCGACAACAACATTGTCACCATCATCAGACCAAAGAATAAATGAGTAAAAATATCAAAGCAAGTTCTTGAGTTGTCTTAAAAAACTATTTTTTGTTATCTGTTATCTTGTTTAAAAACTTGATAACAATACTATTTAAGAACTTGCTGTGATATTTTTTCTCATTTATATTTTGTGATGTAGTCATGATCATCCTGGGGGAGACATAAATAGATTACCAACAATTTATGTGATATTTTCTCATTTTGGGGCTCAAAAAATCATTCATTTTGGTTAGCAGCCCCATAAATAAGGATATTTTCTTCCTTCCTTCCTTTTTCTAATTTATTCTTTTGTCTGATGATGGTGACAAATGTTGTTGCCGAAACGTCACACACTAATAAATTATTTGGATCAAGTCTTATTTTCTTTTATTATTAACTTGTGTTTAACTATACACCTATCCCCCGATTTACACGGTAGATACGTTCCTGAGAAAAACGTGTAAATCGAGGGATAGGTGTACATAGAAATAAAAATAAAATGCATTGACAGGTTAAAATATGTAGTCAGCACATAAGCTCGGGATTCCTCGTGAGATGTGTACACAGCGCATGTGTTCAATCACAGTAGCATTTAGTATAGTGCGATAAAACAAAAAAAAAACTTATTTGGAAAACCGTGTAAAAGCGAAAACTTGTAAAAAAAAGTACCGTGTAAATCGGGGGATAGGTGTATAGCTAATTAAAATGTTTTGTGAAATTAAAAGTGAAATTAAAAGGTGTCCATAGAATTCCATTATAAAACTTTGGGGAAGACTTACCTGGCAATAAATACCTTGTACATTGACCAATCACATAGCAAGAAGGTTTTTATTTGAAATTACATGATACTTGCCTTCCGATTCATTAAACAAAAAAATTGCCTAAAGTAACTTATTTGAAAAAAGGGGGCAAAAAAAATAAATAAAACTACATAGAAAAAATATTAATATATTAAAATAAGGAATAAATTGTGTAGGGTAACAAGAAAATGATCTGAATTTGAGGTAATTTGCAAAAAAAAAGAGATGTGCATTGCTTTTATTACTAGAAACATTATTAAAAAGTAATTTGAATCATAGATAAAAGACATAGGTAACAAGGCCTTTCAAACATGTTAGAATGATAAGAAACAATTTGTATTATAGATTATTAACACAAGGTAATAAGACCAAATCCAAATAAAGTGTATGATGTTTCGGTAACACAGCGTTGTTACCATCTTTAGACAAAAGTACTAAATGATTTAGTACTTCTATACCATTCAGTACTTTTGTCTGAAGATGGTAACAATGCTATTACCGAAACATCACACACTATTTATTTGGTCTTATTACCTTGTGTATAGGATAAGTAAAAAAAAAAAAAAAAAACCTTGTGTTTAAAACATGTTAGAACTTATTTCCATTTGGTCTTGCTACCTTAGGATTACTAGACAGTGAAAAATTATGTAATCTATAAGACAACTGGCCATAAGTGACCCATCTCTGTGAACAACCAGTTTTGTAAAATCAAAGCTAACTTGTAAAAGCTCAAATACAACCGGTAAAAATTCAAGAGTATCCAAGCTTTTTTTTGGATGTTTCTCTTTGGAGCCTTCAGTGCCTATATCCAACAACAACAAAAAGGCTTTTATTAGGGCCCATTTCCCTGTATGGATTCGCCATACAACAACAAAATAATACAGTAATTTTTCCTCCCTTACCCCATGTGCACGTGAGCCTTTGTTTGAAAAGGGATTTATTTACACATGTTCTAGAACTTCCCTCACTACCTCTTTTGTGTGTGAACCTATTTACAATTGATCTGTAGAAATTATAGAGTTCTATTGCTATATTTTTCTTTTCTGAAATAGTTCTCAGTGTCTTGCTAGATCTCCAGAAAGTGTTTTTAAGGTTTTTTTTAACTGCCTATATTTTCTATTAGGAGGGTTTTCATATTTACCTTAATTTCCAAATAATATGGTACAATTTTTGGAAGAATAAAAAGACAATATGCAAATAAGTTATTTGCAAATTTTCTATAACAGCATTGTTATTAGCTTTAACACAAAAGGCCTAAAAGTATTTTAATAATACCAAAACAACATTATCCATTTGAATTTGGTCTTGTTCCTTTTGATAAGTTACAGATGTTTTCATTTAGCAAAAAGGTTCCTAAGATAAGAGCCAAATGGGCTTGTGTTGGCCTTACTATAAAATCCCTTTTTTCAATATTGGCTTCAGATAACACAAGTCAGCAAATTTTTATTTGGTATTCAATGAGAGGATAAAAAAAAATCCCAATGTAAACTATCTCAATTAATATTAATTGGTAAACATTTTAAAATGAAGGGTATTTTTGAAAACCATTTGTTAATTGGGACATTGCTTTTGCTGCATGTTCAATATGAAAAGTTGACTATTTGTAATTTGAGACATAAAGGATAAGATTGTCCGGTCCTGGACATGCATATAATAATGCAAATAAAAACTAAAATATTTGTTCCACCTAAGGAGGAGGGGGAGCAGTAACAAGCTCGCTAAAAAACATGTGGTGCACTTACAGTAAATCAGTCGCCTACTTCTACCCACCACGATTGCCATGGCTTGTACCACATGTACTAGGGATAAGCAAAATATATATATATATATACAGTTAACCTGTCTATAGCACTCCTTCTTGGGACTCCCCAAAATATAGTGCTATAGGTCACTTTTAATGCAAAATGTTTACATTTTAATGTTTAAAATTGGGTGCTATAGACAGGTTTAACTGTATATTTATACAAGGTGATATGGAAGGGTAAAGTCTGGCTGTCCATGTGGTAGATAACCAACCAGCAACTTCCCATCATGGAGACTTATGGAGTAAATATTGATATTAATGGTGCCCTGTGTCCGACACAACCTATGTTCCAGGAATGACAGCAAGGTCAAGAAATTTGCTAGCCACCCCAAACACCAATATTGGGATTCTTCAATGGAATTTAAATGGTATGATTAATCAACTATAATTCAACAGAAAATCCTTTTAGGATGTTGAATTCAAGAATCCTGACTACAGCTAACTTTTTAAAAATTCAACAGAATTCATGATAAGGCACAATTTGGATTATAGATTATAAACACAAGGTAATAAGACCAAATCCAAATAAATAAATAGTGTGTAACATTTCGGTAACAGTGTTCTTACCATCTATAATCATTCAGCAATTTTGTCTGAAGATGGTATCAACACTGTTACCGGAACGTCATCTACTATTTATTTGGATTTGGTCTTATTACCTTGAGACTATAAAATTCAAAGAATTACTTCAGGGTGTGATGTGAATTAAAAGAAGTTTGGCTGTATATTTAGTTAGGTTATAAGAACTAGGTATATAGTGTCAGTTCAGACAACAATAATCTCCCTTCGGGGGAAGGATGGTCTAAACCGTTGGTTTTCGACCACTACAACCCGGGTTCGATTCCCGCATTGGACACTTTTTTTCTGGTAAAAAAAAAATGCTCCAATGGCCCCCGATTCTTGCTAAAATCCAAACCCACCAGCAAGTGCAAGTAACCAAATGGGGCTCTGGCGCATTTGTAAGTGCAAAGTCGAACTACTTTTCACATGTGGTGCACTTACAGTAAAAGCAGTCGCCTACTTCAACCCACCATGATTATCATATGGCCTGTACCAAGAGTACTTGGGATAACAAAAAAAAATAATAATAATCTCCCTAATTCACACTAGTGCCACCTGTGTTATTTTGTACCCATAGAAAGGTCATCTTGCCCAAAAGTTTGTACGGTCGTCTTCTTATAAAAGAAGTTCTTGTCTCCAACTTGTGTTTCTACTAGTGTCAGTTATTTGGTGAGTACATCCATACTGGAGAATCTGATTTCACTTGTATTTCTTCATCTACAATAGGTGTATTTAACAACTGCTACTTTCCATGGCAGCTTCTACACTCTAACAGAGAACTAGCACTTTAAAGTAACCATCTTCTAACAACCAATCAGGGAAATCAGGAGTAGAGTTACATGGCAAAACTACTCATTCATCCCTGCCTGTGAATTCCACGGATTTCAACAAATTACAAAAAAAGACACAAGATGCTCTTTAATTTCAAAATACCTTCACTAAGGTGTGTGCTGCAACCTACCTTATGATACTTACAATAATATATGTGAAGGTACTAAATTTTACCACAGCATGTTTTTTAAAATATATATATATGTGAAGGTTATCCATATATCTTTTTTCTTATCTCCACTCAATCAACACTAATTTATCAAGCTTGTAAAAGCTTGAGACTTTTGATGGTGTCTGGAGGGGAAGAGTAGAGCTCATCAATGGATGAGTCAATATCCAGATATTAAGTGTTCAACACAGGATTCGATCCCGGTTCATTGCTGTTGGGAATCGAAGGTTTTTAAAACCACTCCTCTACTGACTTCTATGCATAAGATGATGCAACTATTTTTATTTACTTGATTAAAGAAGCTTTCGTGCAAGCTTTTCTTCAGCAAATTAAAAATCTACTGAAGAAGGACTTGTCTGAAAGCTTCTTTAATAAAGTAAAATAAAAATAGTTGCAACATCTTATATCTTTTTTTTTTTGTAATTTTGTCATTTCTGAAAGGCTGAGAAGTAAACTTAAACCTAGTATAATATCACCACATGGTAGCTTCAAGAAATCTGATGAAAAAAAATATTTTGTAAAAAAAAAATTTTTTTCTAACATGTTTATATAATTATGAAAAAGGCATCTCCTTATCGTGCAACTGAATCTATCGTGCAACTTTTTCACATGTTTATACAAGTCTAGTAATAATAATAATAAAAAGACAAATGCACAATTCTTGTTACCCTACACACATAAAAATAAAATAAATAAAAAAAATAAAAGAGTAAAATAAATAAACTAACTAAAAAAAAAAATCTATATATATATATATGGCATATAAAAATGTACATCTATCATAAAAAGCAAGACAAAATGAATAGGATTATGGAAAGATTTAAAAAAAAAAAAAAAGTATACAAGTTGAGACTAGAAATAATAAAAATAAAAAATACTGACAAGTTAAGAACATGTTTTCTCTAAAATAAAAATCCTTATCAAGACAATGCTAGAAAATTTTAAACTAAGATGGGAGAAATACCATAAAGGCATTTTTCCAAGACTTGCGTTAATGTTTGAATTTAGTTAAGGCTTTCTTCCAATACTTGTGTATTTAGTGTTTCAATTTAGTACAGCTTTCTTCACACTAAACCCTTCTTCCATGTGGCTACTTACCACTATAAGTATAAAAACACACAAACAGTATTACTTAATACTGTTCACAACACAAATGGTAATTTTATACCAGAGTTCAAGTAGGTACACATTTTCCATGGACCCATTGCAACACAACAGCCAAAATTTTGGCTTCTTTTAAGGACATTTTAAATACTTTCAAAATATTGAGAGTATACAACCTTTTTTTAAAGTGAATTTATATATTTGGCTTGAGGGTGGGGGGGGGGGGGGGGGTGTTAAAACATTTTTAACATCCCAAATCTAAATAAATGAACCTTTACACAAAAGGTGTTATTTTTTAATATAGGACACCATGAATAAAGGCACCCGTATTTCATCCTAAAAACATAGTAACATCAAAAAAAAAAAAAAAAACACACAAGAGCTAAAGCTCTATAGGTTTGATAGGCACCAATATGATGCATAATACAATAGGTATTACCATATTTACAAACCACACACTTAAAGGAAATATACTCAGAACAATATCCAAGTATATAATGAGTTTTACCTTTTCCAAAACACTTTTTACCTAAAGTGGATTGGAGTTGTTTCCAACCGCGGTTAGAGCATTTGCCCTTTCTTCATTCCTTCCTTCCTTTGGCATGGAGACATCAGTGTGATGCAAGATTTGTTGATTGTCAACAAAATGTATTCCGTTTGCACGGAACCATAAAAAAAAAAATAAAAAAATAGAAGCCAACAACGTATTTAGTGTAAATAAAAAGGTTTTTAATATTGAGGAATTGTGTTTTTCACATTACATTATCAATGCTTTTTTTTTTGTCATTTTTTTGTTTTAAATATATAGCAAATAATTATTTTTATACATGAGATATACTAGATGGAAAGAACAAAAAAAAAAAAAGTATCAGGCTTTGTTTTTTAAGTCTCTAATCAAAAGAACAAAAAAAGGGGGGAGGGGAAGTAAATAGGACTATGATGGAAGTGGAAAAAATGGAAGCTAAAAAATATAAAACAAATGATTGTAGAGGGGGAATATGTGTGAGTGATCTTAATATTCATAAGGATGGAAAGCCATGCCGCCTCTCATGGGCCTAGCTTTACCATAAGAACTTGGTTCTTGGTTATAATTGCCCATTCTGGGTTGTTTATCTCCACCATAATTACCTCCAGGTCGGTTAGCTCCGCCATTGCCATAGTTTGGGCGTCCACCGCCATAGTTTCCAGGCCCGCTTCCATAGTTATTGCCGCGCTCGTAGTTGGAATCATTTCCATAACCGCCGGGTCTTCCTCCTCCATAGTTGGGGGCATCTCCATAATTGCCGTCATTGTAGCCTCCCCCGCTGGGACGATAACTAGGTTGTTCATTGTAACCTCCTTCATTGTAACCTTGAGGTCCTCCATAGTTGCCTTGTCCACCTTCATTGTAAGGTGGTCTACCTTGGTAGTTCCCAGGTCCACCGCCGTAGTTGGGCCCTGGACCGCCATAGTTTGGTCCTGGACCCCCATAGTTGGATGGCCCTCCATAATTAGGCCTAGGTGGTCTATAGCCGCCTGGACCACCCATTCTATTTCCATAGCCAGGGCCACCGCCAGGGCCACCGTATCTTGGAGGTGGATAGTCATTGTATCCACCTGGCCCTCTAGGTCCACCACGACCCCAACCTGGTGGGCCATTGTTCATTGGAAAACGGTTCATTGGACCGTTGCCTCTTCCATAATAGCCACCTCTTCCCAAATCAATTCTGCCTCCTTTACCAGGAACATAATAATATTTTTGTTTCTTTCTTGGCTTCTGCTTTTTCACCAATTCTGCTTTTTGTACAGTGCATGTGGAAGATTCAATTGTATGGGTAGTTTCCTTTGCTGCTTCGGCAGCCATTGCTTCATTTTCATAAGTAATGGTGATATTTTCACCCTCACCAGTTGGAATTAGAATGGCTTCAATTTTACCATATTTTTCAAAATATGCTTTGATTTGTTCCTCCTTAATATTTTTATCAAGTCCAATAACGCATATTTTTTTAAGAGATGGCTTCATAAGTGCCTGTTTCACGGTTACTTCTTTATCTTTAATCTTGTGTGGCAGAGATTTAAGTATTTCTTCAACGGATGAATGCTCGGTGAAAGAGATGAATCCAAATCGTAAGATTTTGCTTTTCTTTCCACTACTCTTGACGTCAACATTTGTAACCTCGCCATATTTTGCAAAATATTGCTTCAAGTCATCTGAAGTTGTCTTAGAATCAATGTCTCCTATAAAAATCTTTTTTTCTTCGAAATCCTTCCTCTCGCCGGCAACAATAGCGTGACCTAGCTTAGGCTTAGCTTCGGTGGTGTCCATTTGACATTCTTCAGTTTGGCCATTTTGTTCGACTTTTTCAGCGTTCTTCTCAACCTCACAATTATCGCCGGTTGGTTGGGAACTCGTATCCGTCATTATGAATTAAATTGTATCGTAAATATAAATATAAAAATGAAATTCAAAGTTAAGAAAAATGTCGGTACAACTTTTTCAACAGGATTATGCAGCGTAACCAAATTCTTGAAAATAAGTTTAACAGATTATTCTAAATTATTATTATTATTTTTTTTTTTTTTAATAAAAGAATAAATAAATTAAAAAAGAACGGACTTGAAATATAAAATTTATTTGAATTCAATTATAAATTTTATATTCAATCATCACTGGAAAATAAACATTTTATTTTTTAATCTATTTTTTTTTTTAAGTAATAAAAGAAATAGGTGTGAAGTTTTGTGTAACATTTTAAAATATGTATTTTCAAATAATTTTGTTTAGATATTAAATTTAATTTGTGATTTTCCTTTGTTGTCTCTCTCTCTCTCTCTCTCAGCGTGCGCGAGTTCCAAGTTTTTCAGTTGGCGATTAAGAGGGTGGATATTTTCAAGGGTATTCACAATTGGCCCATTTAGCTTGAGACTGAGGGTGATCAGGCTATCAACGAGTGAATGTTCAAAAATGGCGGCGATGATGCAAATCCTTCTCAGAAAAATTTTAATTGGGCTAAAATTTTAACAGTGAATTATATAGTTATATATTTTTTCAATTAATAAAAAAATAGTTATATATAATTATAGCTCTGACATATTGGATGATTTTGGTTATATAGGTTTTTAACTTTTAATTAGACATTTTAAATTTATATTTAGACATTTTTCATTTTAATTTAGACACTTTCATTTTTAATTAGACATTTTCAAATTTAATTTAGACATTTTCAATTTTAATTTAGACAATTTTAATTTATATTTAGACACTTTCATTTTTATTTAAACATCTTCATTTTTAATTTAGATATTTTTCATTTCAATTTAGACATTTTTCATTTTAATTTAAACACATGGACTTTTCTATAAAAAGTCTGATAAAAAAAGAATAGATATAGAGGAAAACCTGCAATGAGATGGCTAAAAAGGGTCAAGAAAGCCACTGGAAGGTCACTAGATGATGGTCACTAACAGATAAAATTGAAGACATTTTTTTTCCATTTAGTCACTAAAAGTCAAACTCGTCTTGAAAGACGCCAACAAAAGATTATGAAAAATAATATCAATATATTATTTGATATATTGTTTTAAAGTTCATTAGTTATATATAGTGATAGAGAGAGAGAAAGAGAGAGAAAATGAGGTAACCCTGGTACCTGGAGCGTGAATCGCCAACTACCCAGACTGTACTGCAGTCTAGAAGAAATATCTCGTCATGGGTAGGGCAGTTTGCTGCGAACCATTGGCCAAGAAATTGCAAGCCTGCAGGAATTAGAGAAAGGGTAGTAGGGATAAGTCTTGTACTCTGAGAAGTAGGGCTGTTTGAAGCCTGTGTAAAAGCTGGTCAGAAGAAGGGGAGGTAGTTTACAGTTTGTGGTTCTTATTGGCAGTGAGGACATGTTGCAAGAACGTGACCTGTGACCAGTAAAGATGGTAGTGATGGCCATTCCAAGAGGATCTTGGACAGGAATGACCTAAGGCGGATAGGAGTATATGCATGAGAATCTTTTGAGTCCTCTGTTTGGGTATTCTTTGAGTAAACTATGGTCTAGGCCTCCATTTAAGATGAGTTGACATTGCTGCAGGCTAGAATTTGGGGAAGGATAGAGTAGAAATGAACCACATTAGAGGCTGCTGCAATCCTTTCAGACTGGTCAGCCAGTTTATTGTCTGTAACTCTGCTGTGGCCCAGGACACAACAAAGGCTTATCTGTGGTGCTTGGTCTAGTTTCAGAATATATATCCGCAATTATAGATGATTGGGCTGGACCAGGAGTACATGTAACAGCCACTGCAGATCTGCAGTCAGGCGAAATAGTAACTCCTGTGTTGGCTGACATACTTTCCGCGAGGCGAATTGCCCAAAGAATGGCAAGTAGTTAGGCTTGGAAACTGAGCTCTCAGGATAGAATTGGAGGAGTATTGGTTGGTCTTGTAAAGAAAGTATAATTGTGTTACTAACCACTATTTTGGATTTTTAACTATTTGTATGTACATAGTATAACAGGAAAAGGGACATTATCTTTATCCAGGCTGAAGGTAATTGGGAGTAAGAAAGGGGGTATGAAAGAGCAGCTGAACCAGGCCAAATTCGAAATGGCCCTCCTTATCTGTCTTGAGGTAAGTCATTGAGCTTTTATTATGATATAAAGCGAGGTACCAATTAGATAAATGGCTGAAATAGTGTAAGTGCAGGGGACACTTCGCAATATGCGACGCGCGAAGAGGTACTGCAACTCTAATGCTGTGTCAGATGCCTTCTTTAGAAGAAGCGCGACTGCCCCACAAGGAGACAGGGACCACCAGAGCTTTAAGAAGGCGATTTCCAGCCACAAATTATAGGACAAACTTTTCTAGATGACTTTAAAGTTATGGGGAATTATGCAATGGGTTAAGAATACAATTTTATAAAGATAAGATACAAATGTTTGTGTTTGATAAAATTCGACCCCAATATGATGATATTCTGGACTGTGGTGATAAGTTGGCCAAGAATCTTTAAACAGGGATCTAGTTTGGGGCGAACTCTCCTCCAATAGAAGATGCAGGCCTGTGTCTTCCTGGGGTTAAGCTGGAAACCATTATCAACACACCTAGCAGTTATCCTATCCAGAAAATCGTTTATAGCTCTGACAGGCATTCGACCAAGAACCTGGATTAGGAGAGTGAATTCTTCATTGGCAAAAGCGGCCAACCAACTTTCCTTGATTTGAAAATGTAGGAATAATTCGTGCGAGCGACCACATTTCAAAGGAAGTGACTTAACACAGAGCTTTGAGGTGCTTCCAGTTGGTAGAAGGTTGAGACTTTGAATGACCACGCGGAATAGGAAACTTTGCGCAAGGAAAACCAAAGAGTCTGGAAAAACAGGTGATCAAGGCTATGGATAATAGCCTGATTCCATATGGTATCAAACCCTTTCTGATGTATAGGCTTATTGTCAAAGTCTTCCTCCAGTGTGACTGCTTGCTGTCAATAAACTCTATGATTTTGGCCAGGGCATCTTCTTCTGAACCCCCATGGACAAAACAGAATTGGCTGTCAGAAAACCTGCTATGCCAATATGCCAGCCATTGGAGTCTGGTCGAGGCGAGAAAAGTGGCTAATTTTGAGACACTTGGAAAAAATAAATTTGTAATTACTGAATGTAATGGGGGTCCACCTAGGACCAGGCATAAAGTGCCAAGCCCATCCTTACCTGGGGTCTTCTTGCTGCCACAAGGATTGATGGCTGGAAGTCTGGTGTCTGGTTGAAGGAAACGCTTTAGGACTGTGCGACTTGTCTTCTCTGGAGTGGAGCCATCATTATGTTGGAGGAGTGGAGCTTCCCTGTGGAGTTTACTGCTCTGTGCTATGAGGCGGCATGTGGCGCTTCACGCAGTGACTGAAACTTCGTTTAAGAAGTTTAGATAATATTTACGCTTGAATTTATGTATTGTTGCTTTAAATCCATTTTTGCATGCCAGGAACGAAATACTGAATTGGACTTTGGGTGCTCTGCGATCAGCGAGGAAGGGATAGGAAAAGTCTTCTTATGCCACCAAGTTCAGGATTCCACCAGGCTTTTGAAGGTCTGGGACTGTTGGACCGTCTCAGCATGGAAAAATCAAAGGCAGCATTCATCCTTCAAGTAAGGAGAAAGACTAAAATGGATTAATCTCTTGGACTTCTCTTGGAGGAGGAAAGCGACTTGATGCAGCGAAGATTCAAAGGAGGTGAATATGTCTCGTTTGCATGAGTATTAAACCAATGTGTTACTGGGTTCATTTGTCACCATATCTGGGAAAAGATAGAAAATGGGAATGTGGTCCTTGAATGCCAACTGACCCACCAAGCATGGTCTGCTAGGGAACTTGAAGCCAAAGTGACACCAATAGAGGAAGAGAGGTGGCCATTAGGTCACGTAAACTGCATTGGTGAACTTAATGCGTGGAAGTCGTTAAATTCCTCTAGATTTTCTCCGCGTGAGTCAAGTTTGGCGTTGATACCCCTGCAAGGGGAGTGAGCATTAGCGTATATGGCAAAGATCAGTGGAAACAGGACCCTACTGTTGATGGATTAAATGTAGGAAAGAAAGTCGAAAGCATCCTTTGGCCCATGCTAACATGCTGAGATGACCGAAACAGGACTGGACCCCAGCCAGATAGTAATAGATGTGTTTGCTGGATCTTAAGAAGGTTAGGAAGTACTTGAAGATTAAAGTGTGTGCTACTATACCTGAAGGTATATAAGAACCAGGAGTATATAAGTAATAGTAAAAATCCCTTATATTTTCTAAAAATATACTTATAAAAAATAAAATTTGAGTTAATTTTTTGAATTTGAAATATTTCATATAAAACTAATTTATTTAAGAATAATTTTTTTTTTGGAAATATAAAAATCGTATATAAATGAAATTTATATATTTTTATATATAAAATAATTTTGATTAGTAAAAGAAACTTAATTCTTAAATTAATTATTTTATTACTATCACCTATATTTTACTCCCTTTGACCTTTAATAATCGCAGATGTTATTGTGCTTTTTTATTTTATTTTGTTACTATAACACTGCCTTTCTGTCATCTGTAGGCGGTAATGAAAATAGTACCTTTTAATTTATTTTTATAAGAAAATTAACTAAATCATCGGTTTAATACTTTAAAAATTGCATCTTTTCAACATTATAATTTTTAGATATGGAAGAATATGAAAGAATTTTGCTTGTTAAGCAAGAAGTGTTTGTTTTATAAACTTCCACCTCGTACCACAACCAGAGGATATCGGTAAATATTGTTTTAGGTCAAGATTATTTCTTCCCCCCTTTTTATATTAATATTAGAATAGCTATAATAAAAAGGAATATAATTAATATAAGTGTGTAATATATAGTTTCTAATTTATATTGAAAAAAAAATATTTTTTAAATTATTTTGATAAATTAATTTTATAAGAAAAAAAAATAAATTGCTTTAAAATGGTGGATCTTTAATTAAAAATAATATCCATAGCATATCAACATATAGCCAATTTTAAATAACCAGGTTTTGCTATAGAAGTGTAAATATATAAATTTGAATCTTTTTATTTATTTATGAGAGCGACATTATTAGTTTATATGCAGAAAATGTTATGTGAATATCAATTCAACATTTATTATTACTTTTAAAATTATGTGGTGCAAAAGAATTTTTTAAAACCAAATCATAAAACATTGGGATATTGTAAGTTGAGCTATTATGCTATCCGAATTCTTTGGTCAAATCTGAAATTATATCTCCAATTAAAAGCATGTTGTAAAAAAAAAAAAGTCATTGGGTATGACTTTCACATCACTTTTAAAGATAACAAAGAATCAACATTTTGGAGTTGAATATTAATATTTTTTATATATTTAAAAATTAAAATAACCAAAACTAACCAAATTTAACCTATCTTAAAGTAACCTAGCATATTGGTTAACTTGACATTGGATATTCTAAATTTTTCTGAGATATTCAAAAATTTTAATGATTTTATATAATATATAATATAAAATTTTAATGATTAAATATTAAGGAATATTAGTAAAATTAATACAGTAATAAAACCCTGCTAAAATGAACCTGGGATATAGTGAACTTTCCCATATAACGAACCGAAATAATATTTTATTTTATAATACAATGAACTATGGCAATGATAAGGCACAATTTGGATTATTACTATATATAGTCACGACCGTCTTTCCTCATCGGCCTCTGTCACGGATGCGCGCGTATCTACCAAAAAAAAAAAAAACTACCTCGAGCCGGATTTGAACCAGCGACCTAAGGATCACCACTTAATTACATCTAGTCCTCCGCTCTGCCAACTGAGCTATCAAGGGATACAAACCGATGAATAAGTTTACCTTATAAAGTCAACTAATCCTGTTTCTACACAAAATGTAATCATACCTAACTAATAAATTAAGATTTTGAACAAATACTTATATCATTTCTCACATATTAATATAGATATATTTATATTTTGAAAATAGAACAATCCAAATTTAAAATCATTAGATTAAAAAAAAAAAGGTAAATATTGGCAAATACATCTCTTATTCAATTCAATATATATGCCTTTTTATTATTCTATATACAGTTACGAGCGTCATTCCTCATCGGCCTCTGTCACCGTTTGCCCTTTTTTTTTTTGGAATGGCGCCCCTCCTATTGGTTGGCTACGGTCACGCCACCTTTGCCCCCCCCCCCATCATGCCACCCCCACTCGCTCTTTCGTTTTTGTAACTATTGGTTTGGAGCTGGTCGCTCTTTAAATAAATGCATATATTAGTTAATAACTAAATGGAATCCTCTCTTTCCTTTTCCCAGTATGAGACGCCTACGGAAGCCAACAGTACATAGACAGATAAAGCACATAGGCTATAGTTATTAACTAATATATGCATTTATTAAAGGCGCCAAATTTATAATTGTAACAAATAGTATTTGAATAAAAACATTCAATTGGGTAAAACACTGGCGTTGCCCGGGTCATTCGGCTAGTAGATTATAAACACAAGGTAATAAGATCAAATCCAAATAAATAAAGAGTGTATAAATAAAAATACACAATTTATTTATTTGGATTTGGTCTATTACCTTGTGTTTAATGAACTATGGCTATAAAGAAACATGGCTATAGTGAACCAAAGATTCAATCCTATTGGGGCTCGCTATAGAGGGTAAACCCCTGTATAATGTATAAAACTTATGCATTCTACTTCACCCAGTGTTTGCCGGTCCCACGCCTGGATGAAAAAGGAGGAAGAAGCAGTAACAAGCTTTCTAAAAAAGCCTGAATTCAGCTGGCCCGGCTAATAGTACCCTGTAAGGGCTCCTGATCCAGGGATACAGGACTCCATGTTAGGAGCAGCTGCACATGGTGTCTGTTTCTTATGTCAGAGGCAGCCATTTCTTTTGGAGCTAAGTTGGCCTGCTACTGAGTAGTGCTCCCAGTCTTAATGACAAAGGCAGATTCATTCTACTTCACCTAATCATGAGTCTCAAGCTTTACAAGCTTGATACCCTAATAAGATTGAGTGGAGATAAGAAAGAGAAGAAGAAGAAGAGATGTCGAATCTCCTTTGATGATTTCTACTCATCACACCAGCAGACACCATCTCAAGCTCTACAGACTTGATACCCTAATTTGATTGTTGAGTGGAGATAAGAGAGAAGAGATTTCTCTCGAATCTCCTTTGATGATTTCTACTCATCACACCAGCAGACACCATCTCAAGCTCTACAGACTTGATACCCTAATTTGATTGTTGAGTGGAGATAAGAGAGAAGAAGAGATGTCACTCGAATCTCCTTTGATGATCTATACTCATCTCCAGCAAACACCATCAACAAGATCTACAGGCTTGATACTTTTATATGACTGAGTGGGGATAAGAAAGAAGAAAGCTAATAAATTTGCAGCGAGTAACACAGCAACTAATCTTTTGTTTTTATTTTCTTAGCTCAGTTCCTAACAACTTCATGTGATGTCTCCATTCATGTTTGCCGTTGATTCAAAGAAGCACCTACCTACTGTCTGACTAGGCTTCATATGAAGTTGTTCTTAACATGGAGACACCCAACACATGGATGCTGTTGTTGAGCAGTGATTACTCTTTATAATGATGGCATATAATTTTGTCATTTACACCCTGATATCTAATTATGAAACTATTTTAGATGCGTAATATTCTTTTTAAAATAAAATAATTTTTACTGCCCTTACTGCAATGGAAAAATTAAAGGGAGGGCCTGGCTCATCAGTGGTGAATCCTCCCAGCGGTTTCGCCAGTTTAATCTACCATACAGCTGTTATATTGCATTTTTGGAACTTCCTTTTATAGTGATACTGATGCTTGACCTGATATCTGCATTGAGTTTTTAGGGTATTTAGTGAATCCACTACATTACTGTTGATGACTGTTGGTTATGGACTCCATATCAGGTATTATCAGCTAATCACCTTATCTGATGGCCGTTGTCCTATCCAACACCTGGTGCCTCAGACTGGTAGTCTCCCTCATGTACTCTGTCTTCTTCTTTTTTCTTATCTTCACTCAATCATATTAGGGTATCAAGTTTGTAGAGCTTGAGACTTTTGATGGTGTCTGCTGAGTAGAGCTCATCAATGGATGAGTCAATACAGTCAACAATGTGTTTTGGGGATCTACTATCTTGTTTTACCTAGGATAACTCTGGTACAGTAGAACCTCCCTGTAAAAAAAAAACCTTAATTGCAGAGCCGAAATTACCTTTATGAAGAGAAGTGTCCTCTTACCCGGAGAGTTGCTAAATAGTAAAAAAAAAAAGGGAATTTGGGCAATGAAAACTGTCCTTTATATAGAGGTTTGATAAGACACAATTTGGATTATAGATTATATAAACACAAGGTAATAAGACCAAATCCAAATAAATACTGTGTGACGTTTAGGTAACAGTGTTGTTACCGAAACGTCACACAGTATTTATTTATTTGGATTTGGTCTAATTGCCTTGTGTTTATAGAGAGGTGTTCTCTAGTGTGAGTGTCCTCTCATGGAGGTTCTATTGTACCACCAACACACAGTTTACCTATTTGGTTTCATCTTATCCTAAAGTTTTCTTACCTAGGTCCCCAAATTGAGCTTTTCATAATGACACTAAAACAAGGTAATAAGACCAAATCCAAATAAATAAATAGTGTGTGACGTTTCGGTAACAACGCTGTTATTTATTTGGATTTGGTCTTATTACCTTGTTTTATAATCTATAATCCAAATTGTGCCCTATCATAATGACACTCTTTCCCTCAGATGCTGAGCTTATGGGATAGTTGTTACAGGAATATGGATTGTCTTCATCATCACAATAATCTGGTAGTGCTAAAGAAGGAAGGATCAAATCCTCCAAAAAATATAATAGAAAAGCTGAGACAATGGAACCTAATGGAGATCGTTTAAAAGACTTGAGGAATAAGCAACAACATCTGGTAGTGCAGCCATCTCTAATATGGAGGTAGTTTCTCATGGAGCGTCATTTTATACCCTGTTCTACGGCGTTTTATGGTTTCCACAAGTCCATATCTCAGAAGAAGGCCAAGTGATACTCACTCCTCACTTTCTTACTGCTACTCTTTTTGTGTTGATTTCTTGCTTCCCTCTTTCTTATTATTATTATTATTATTTTTTTCCTTTTCTTGTTTTTTTCTTTTTTTCTCTTTCTCTTTTTACTCTGTATATATCGTTATTTCCTTTGTCTCACTGCTTTGTTCTTATGCATACCTCTGGTGAATCCTGTATAGGGTCAGTGACCCTAAATAAAGGCTTTTTTGTTGTTGTTTATACCCTGTTCTGCACACTTCTAATTCCAGGCTATTCTATTAGATTATCAAACACCTTACTTATCTATCATGTCTGCTCCTCTATTCTTTAAAGATATGTATCCCTTCAGTATGGACTCAATCTCACAATGAGACACAATGAATACATGTCTTGAAAACTTCCATTTCCTTACGATTATTTCATTTACAAGATTCTCCATTAAATATTCTCCAAATTTCTTTGTTACTCTCTGTCCTTTTGACCTTCAAAAATCTTCTAACATACTTGATGTCAAAAAAAAAAGTTCATTTTCCGCTCCACTTCATAGGTCTATTGTCCAAGCCTCGTATCCTTACATAAAAACTGAACGAACCATCCATTTAAGGATCTTTTTCTTTCAGTTCAAAATAGTTTTCCCGCGCTTACTAAATGTTCAATGGAAACTCAACCTATACAGTTAAACTTCTTTAAGAGAGAGGAGATACTCCCTTTAGAGGATACCTCTCTACAAAGGACCATTTTCATTGCAAAAAATTACCATTATTTAAACACAAGGTAATAAGACCAAATCCAAATAAATAAATAGTGTGTGACGTTTCAGCGTTGTTACCATCTTCAGACAAAAGTACTGAATGAGAATTGATAAGGCACAATTTGGATTATAGATTATAAACACAAGGTAATAAGACCAAATCCAAAATAAAAACATGCTGTGGTAAAATTTCTCATTCAGTACTTTTGTCTGAAGATGGTAACAACGCTGTTACCGAAACATCACACACCATTTATTTATTTGGATTTGGTCTTATTACCTTGTGTTTACCTTGTGTACTGAATGAGAAATTTTACCACAGGCATGGTATTTCAGTACTTTTGTGTGAAGATGGTAACAACACTGTTACCGAAACATCACACACCATTTATTTATTTGGATTTGGTCTTTTTACCTTGTGTACTGAATGAGAAAATTTACCACAGGCATGGTATTTCAGTACTTTTGTCTGGAGATGGTAACAACGCTGTTACCGAAACGTCACACACTATTTATTTATTTGAATTTGGTCTTTTTACCTTGTGTTTACCTTGTGTACTGAATGAGAAATTTACCACAGGCATGGTATTTCAGTACTTTTGTCTGAAGATGGTAACAACACTGTTACCGAAACATCACACACCATTTATTTATTTGGATTTGGTCTTATTACCTTGTGTTTATAATCTATAATCCAAATTGTGCCTCATTATTACCATTATTTACTAATTAACAACTCTCCAGTAAGAGGAAACCTCTCCATAAAGGACATTTTGACTCTGAAACTAAGTGTTATCTTTTACAAAGAGGTTCTACTGTGAATACAAATTGTAACTTATCAATTTTTTGAAAATTAATCAATTATAAAAAAGAACACACACAAGGTATAATTTGTTGATTTTTAAAAAGGAAACACAAGAAGAACAAATCCTGACACCAAAATATCACATATAATTTAATGGTGGATTGGTTCTTTGTGCAATTCTCAATCTGCAACCCCAAAACACATTATTGACTGTATTGACTCATCCATTGATGAGTTCTACCCTACCCCAACAGACACCATCATAAGTCTCAAACTTTACAAGCTTGATACCCTCATATGATGTGAGTGGAGATAGGAAAGATGAAAATAGAAGGACTTTTAGTTCAGATTAACAAAAAACAAACAACTTAAGAAATTATTCTTTTCACATGAGCTTTAGATTAAAAAATAAAATTGAGGACAAAGGAATTATGTTCAATTACACAGGTCTACAAAAATCAAAGTAGTTGTACCTTATAGCATATATATATCGGGATTCAGAAAAAAAACTCTGAGAGATATTTGATGCACAGTGATAAATATCCCTGTGCATCAAATATCTCTCAGAGTTTTTCCTCTGAATCCCGATATATATATGCTATAAGGTACAACTACTTTGAGTTTTGTAGACCTGTGTTATGTTTCAGTTTTTTTTTCTTCTTTCCTTTATTGAATAGGTTATTTAATAGAATCGAGGCTCTTGTATGAAATTTGAAAAGGAGCAAGACAATTTTTTTTTAAATAATGAGGAAAAAATACAAGAAAATAAGATCTAATCCAAATAATTTAATAGTGTGTGATGTTTCGACAACAGCATTGTCACCATAATGTTGCCGAAACGTGACACACTATTAAATTATTTAGATTAGGTCTTAATTTTCTTGTATTTTAATCTATAATCCAAATTGTGCTTTATCAATGAGGGAAAAAAATAAGAACAACAACATAGAGGGGACACTATAGTGTCCTTAGCTTGGTTGAGGAAAAAAAAGGTTGGCGGAGGGAACGGATGTTGGCACTGACGCTGGTCTGAGTCATTGCAGAGGCTAGATTGGCGCAGCATTGAATTTTGGCTCTTATTTTGTGGATGGAAGAAAGTGTCATTTAAATAAATGCTGCTGAAATTTTGATAAGACAGGATTGTGGTGAACAGGGCTAGTGACTGGAAGCTGGATCAACCGGCATGGACGGGGCGACTCCGGCTCGTGGCCAAGGGCAAGGATTGCATCCTCAAGCTGGAGGACAAGGTCTCAGGTGAGCTTGTTATAGACCCTGCTACCAGTCATGTTCTACATCCTTCTAGCTCTGGCCACACATTTCTACACCTTCTAGCTCTGGCCACACATGTTCTAGCTCTGACCAGTCATGTTCTACATCCTTCTAGCTCTGGCCACACATGTTCTAGCTCTGGCCACACATGTTCTACACCTTCTAGCTCTGGCCAGTCATGTTCTACACCTTCTAGATCTGGCCAGTCATGTTTTACATCCTTCTAGCTCTGGCCAGTCATGTTCCACACCTTCTAGCTCTGGCCAGTCATGTTCTACACCTTCTAGCTCTGGCCAGTCATGTTCTACATCCTTATAGCTCTGGCCAGTCATGTTCTACATCCTTATAGCTCTGGCCAGTCATGTTCTACATCCTTCTAGCTCTGGCCACACATGTTCTAGATCTGGCCACACATGTTCTACACCTTCTAGCTCTGGCCAGTCATGTTCTGGGCCCTTCTAGCTCTGGCCAGTCATGTTTTAGGCCCTTCTAGCTCTGGCCAGTCATGTTCTGGGCCCTTCTAGCTCTGGCCAGTCATGTTCTGGGCCCTTCTAGCTCTGGCCAGTCATGTTCTGGGCCCTTCTAGCTCTGGCCAGTCATGTTCTGGGCCCTTCTAGCTCTGGCCAGTCATGTTTTAGGCCCTTCTAGCTCTGGCCAGTCATGTTCTGGGCCCTTCTAGCTCTGGCCAGTCATGTTCTGGGCCCTTCTAGCTCTGGCCAGTCATGTTTTAGGCCCTTCTAGCTCTGGCCAGTCATGTTCTAGGCCCTTCTAGCTCTGGCCAGTCATGTATTAGGCCCTTCTAGCTCTGGCCAGTCATGTTCTAGCTCCTTTTAGTTCGGGCCATTCATGTTCTAGACCCTTCTAGCTCTGGGGCAGTTAACTTCTTCAGAAAACTTCACTTGATGAATCTACAATAGGACCTCACTATGACAGCCTCTTTTTTTATAACACAGTAATATCATAATTATAATTTTTAAAGTCTCAGTCCCATATTGTAAAACTGTGGTTATAACCAGATAAAAGCTGGTTCCCAAGTGATGTTGCTATAGTCGGGTTCAGAGCTGTATATAACCCCCTATATAAGCAACTAAATCAGCTAGTTCCCAGGAATACCAAGAAAACCAGAGCAATGGAGAAATACATCAAAATCATGGGGGAAAATTAAACTCTCTGTAAAAATAACCCTCATATTTTATGGAATCAACATGGCTCAAAATGAAGGTCCAAATGAGTGTCTCCCCAAATATAAGTATAAAAATAAATACAGTAGAACCTCCATGAGAGGACACTCGCTCTAGAGAACACCTCTCTACAAAGGACAGTTTTCATTTGCAAAATTACCATTTTTACAATTTAGCAACTCTCCAGTAAGAGGACACCTCTCTAAAAAGGACAGTTTTTATTTGCAAAATTACCATTTTTACAATTTAGCAACTCTCCAGTAAGAGGACTCCTCTCTACAAAGGACAGTTTTCATTTGCAAAATTACCATTTTTACAATTTGGTAACTCTCCAGTAAGAGGACACCTCTCTACAAAGGACAGTTTTCATTTGCAAAATTACCATTTTTACAATTTAGCAACTCTCCAGTAAGAGGACTCCTCTCTACAAAGGACAGTTTTCATTTTGAAAAATTACCATTTTTACAATTTGGTAACTCTCCAGTAAGAGGACACCTCTCTACAAAGGACAGTTTTCATTTGCAAAATTACCATTTTTACAATTAAACAACTCTCCAGTAAGAGGACTCCTCTCTACAAAGGACAGTTTTCATTTGCAAAATTACCATTTTTACAATTTAGCAACTCTCCAGTAAGAGGACACCTCTCTAAAAATGACAGTTTTCATTTGCAAAATTACCATTTTTACAATTAAACAACTCTCCTGTAAGAGGACTCCTCTCTACAAAGGACAGTTTTCATTTGCAAAATTACCATTTTTACAATTTAGCAACTCTCCTGTAAGAGGACACCTCTCTACAAAGGACAGTTTTCATTTGCAAAATTACCATTTTTACAATTTAGCAACTCTCGGTAAGAGGACACCTCTCTAAAAAGGACAGTTTTCATTTGCAAAATTACCATTTTCACAATTTACCAACTCTCCATTAAGAGGACACCTCTCTAAAAAGGACAGTTTTCATTTGCAAAATTACCCATTTTTCAATTAGCAACCCTCCTGTAAGAGGACACCTCTCTAAAAAGGACAGTTTTCATTTGCAAAATTGCCATTTTTACAATTTAGCAACTCTTCAGTAAGAGGACACCTCTATAAAAAGGACAGTTTTCATTTGCAAAATTACCATTTTTACAATTTAGCAACCCTCCAGTAAGAGGACATCTCTCTAACAAGGACAGTTTTCATTTGCAAAATTATCATTTTTACAATTTAGTAACCCTCCAGTAAGAGGACTCCTCTCTACAAAGGACAGTTTTCATTTGCAAAATTACCATTTTTACAATTTAGCAACCTTCCAGTAAGAGAACTCCTCTCTACAAAGGACAGTTTTCATTTGCAAAATTACCCATTTTACAATTTAGCAACCCTCCAGTAAGAGGACACCTCTAAAAAGGACAGTTTTCATTTGCAAAATTACCATTTTTATAATTTAACAACTCTCCAGTAAGAGGACACCTCTCTAAAAGGACAGTTTTCATTTTCAAAATTACCATTTTTTCAATTTAGCAACTCTTCATTAAGTGGACACCTCTCTACAAAGGACAGTTTTCATTTGCAGAATTACCATTTTTTCAATTTAGCAACCCTCCAGTAAAAGGACATCACTCCCTAAAGAGACACTTAGGCTCTACAATTAGGTGTTGTCCTTTACATGGAGATAGTTCTAAGGTATATAAATACTAGATGAACTGCTGAGGGTCACTAAATGTTACAAATTGACTTAATGCACCCCACATTAATAGATTTTCCTAAACCCTATATATATATTTTTTTTTTTTCTTGTAACATTTTCAAGCTCTCTAATAGATACAGTAAAATCATGTCTTAGCAGTCATCTTTCTTAGAAGTCTTCCTCTCTTTAGGAGTCTTTAATTTTAATTGGAACTGTATTGTTTTTTCCATTAATTCTGTTTTCTTAGGTATATGACCCTATCTAACACTTTCCTAAATGTGTTGTTCAATAGCATCTTTTTGAGAATATGTATAGGAAACAATAAGTTTTAGGTATTGTTTTTTGTAACAACCTGACTTGGGAGTACACACACACACACACAAAAGCCTTTATTAGGGACTTGCCCCATACAGATTCCCCCAATTGGGTAAGGTAATAATCATCTTGTGTTATTTATATAGGTAGTAAGATAGAAATTGAACTGGCTTTACTCTTCGTCTCAAAGTCATTCAATTGTTGACTGGTCCTTACATAATGATGATCTAAAAAAAAATTATAGTAAAATATTGCCTTAGATTTGTTTGCTGATATTTTTTAAAGCAATATGTCCTGACTTGGGAGTAAAATCTGCCCTAAGATTTGCTTGGTACCAAATGGAAACACTCCCAAGACATATACAATGAAAATAAGACCTTATTCAAATAATTTAATAGTGTGTGACGTTTCGGTAACAGTGTTGTAACCATCATCAGACAAATGAATAAATTCTAGAGGTAGCATGGCCAGTCGTCTACGGCACTGGTTTAAGGCACCAGTCTCTTCGGAGGCGTGGTTACAAAGCATTTATTCTTTTGTCTGATGATGGTAACAATGCTGTTATCAAAACATCACACACTATTAAATTATTTGGATTTGGTCTTATTTTCTTGTATCTATAATCCAAATTGTGCTTTATCACTCCCAAGAGGGGTAATGAAGAATCATTTTTTAAAAAAGATGATATTGAAAGAGAAAAAAAAGTCTTCATTTTAAGATTGTTAAAATAATTATTTTTAATAAAATCAATAAACATCTGGAGCTAAGTTTCTCGTATAATTTTATTTCTCCAGCTTTCGGGTGGACATGCCCTTCAACAGGGGGGCAATTAGGAGTATAACTTTCAGCTAACTATCGTAATGTGTATAGTTAGCTCTAGAAGTTATACAGGAGTATAGTTGCTCCCCTGTTGAAGGGCATGTAGCCTGAAAGCTAGAGAAATAAAATTATACAAGAAACTTAGCTCTGAATGCTTTATTCTTCTTTCTTATCTCCACTCAATCATATTAGGGTATCAAGCAACAACCATCATGACTGGGTGAAGTAGAATGCCTTTGTCATTAAGACTGGGAGCACTACTCAGTGGCAGGCCGACTTAGCTCCAAAATAAATGGCTGCCTTTGACATGAGGAACAGACACCATGTGCAGCCGCTCCTAACAAGAAGTACAAACGCTGCTCATCCTGTATCCCTGGATTAGGAGTCCTTACAGGGTACTATCAGCCGAGCCAGCTGAACCCAGGTTTTTTAGCGAACTTGTTACTGCTCCCCCTCCTCCTTTTTCATCCGGGCTTGGGACCGGCATAGGCAGAGTTGAATGCTTTATTTTATTAAATAAAAAGTTATTTGAAAGAATTGTTGGGGAATAAGGATATCAGGATCACATATCATCTCTATAATAACAATCGATGCTCTATTGGCCTCCAATTCTTGCAAAAATCCAACTCCACCAGCAAGTGCAAGCTCTGGCACATTTGTAAGTGCAACAGTTGAACTGATTTTCACATGTGTAGACATGTGGTGTAAGTACAGTAAAAACAGTCACTAACTTCTACCCACCATGATTATCATGGCCTGTACCAGGTGTACTAGGGATAAGCAAAAAAAAAAATAATGATAAACACTTCAATACAACTGACTCTCATTCAGCACTTACTTTTAACTCAAACCCCTCTTTTTTTTTTTTTTCTTCTTCAAATCTCAACCATTTCCCTTTCAAATTACTATGTTCACATGTGGTGCACTTACAGTAAAAGCAGTCGTTAATTTCTACCCACCATGATTATCATGACCTGTACCACAGGTACTAGAGATAAGCAAAAAAAAAAAAAAAAAGCAATAATGATAACAATAATCAACACATCCTTAATGATGGGTACTGTAGCTACAAACTCTAGTGGAGCCACCATATTGGAAAAATAGATAAGAAGAGATTCCATCCATTGAAAGCAAATATTTGTAAATGCACATAACTGTGATATGATAGCCAAATAATCTCTCTCAAGACAATTTAACCATTCAGATTTATTTGTTGGGATAAGTAGAAGATAGAATTCAGAAATAAACTTTCCCCTCAAGAGAGATTTGTATTATATAGATGGTGTGTTTTTGCTATGTATTAAGTACACCTATCCCCCGATTTACACGGTACTTTTTTTACACGTTTTCGCTTTTACACGGTTTTCCAAATAAGTTTTTTTTTTTTGTTTTTATCGCACTATACTAAATGCTACTGTGATTGAACACATGCGCTGTGTACACATCTCACAAGGAATCCCGAGCTTATGTGCTGACTACATATTTTAACCTGTCAATGCATTTTATTTTTATTTCTGTGTACACCTATCCCCTGATTTACACGTTTTTCTCAGGAACGTATCTACTGTGTAAATCGGGGGATAGGTGTATATGTTGTATTATGTATAAAAGAAACATTCGTGCTTTTAAATCCTTTCATTTTATATGTATAGATGGCGCATTATTGCTTTGTGTTAATTTATGCCTAACTTGCCTTGTCTTTATTGTTTGCGGAAGAGCATTGCTCGATGCAAATATTTGAATGTAATTCTACTGTCCTATAAGCTTATGTCCATAGTTTTCTTGAAAACCATTTCTGAGATTTCATCCTTCAGTGCTGCCTATATAAGCAGAATTGTCCAAATACAGTATTAGAGCTCTGAGAAGCGGTCTGGTGGATTAAATTGGCGAAACGGCTGTGGGGGTTAACCACTGATGAGCCAAGCCCTCCCAATATATTTTTTCATCGCAGTAAGGGCAGTAGAAGTTTGTATTCTATATACAGTTACGATCGTCATGCGTTCTTAATTCTTCAGTTTTCATCTCTGTCACCGTTTGCTTTTTTTTTTTGGAATGGCGCTCTCCTATTGGTTGGCTACGATCACGCCACCTTTGCACCCCCCCCATCATGCCCCCCCCCACTCGCTTTTTGGTTTTTGTAACTATTGTGTTGGAGCGGGTCGCACCTTAAATAAATGCATATATTAGTTAATAACTAAATGGAATCCTCTCTTTCTTTTTCCCAGTAAGAGACGCCTACGGAAGCCAACAGTACATAGACAGATAAAGCATATAGGCTATAGTTATTAACTAATATATGCATTTATTTAAGGCGCCAATTTATAATTGTAACAAATAGTATTTGAATAAAAACATTCAATCGGGTTAAACACGGGCGTTGCCCAGGTCATTCGGCTAGTTATGTATAAAAGAAACATTCGTGCTTTTAAATCCTTTCATTTTTATAAGTATATCTGTGTTGTCACTGTGGGTCTTGGTGTAGGAAGGGGTTTATAATGCAAATATTCACTGGAATAAGTAAACCTACTTGGAGAGGAAATAGCTATAGTTTAGTATTACAAATTAGGAATCAGCTAGAATGTCTCTTTAAAAAAAAATATTTTATTTATTTATTAACTTAATTGTCTTGTTTTCCTTTATATAAATTTCATATTACCATTAAATGTTGATTCGTAAAAAAAAAAAAAAAATGCTTATTTTCCTGCATGTACCCTACATTTCTGTGCTTGGAGAATTTGAATAAGACTAAAAGGTTTTAATAAAGTTTCTTGTCGTTATTTAATGATAAGGTACAATTAGGGTGTTATATAGATTAGAAACCAATGGTAGCAAGACCAAATTTCATTATTTTGGATTTATTATGTTTTTATTAAAATTTATTATAAGAGAGAGAGAGAGTGTCATCACAGACAAATGAGGCAAGAGTTAGGTGTTATTACAGCAGAACCTCCCTGTAAAGGACACCTAATTACAGAGCCAAAGTGTCCTTTAGGGAAAAATTTCCTCTTGGTAGTCCTCTACATGGTAACAAGGTACAAGGTAATAAGAACAAATCCAAATAAATAAATAGTGTGTGATGTTTCGGTAACAGCGTTGTTACCATCTTCAGACAAAAGTACTGAATGAGAAATTTTGCCTGAAGATGGTAACAAAGCTGTTACCGAAACATCACACACTATTTATTTATTTGGATTTGGTCTTATTACCTTGTGTTCATAATCTATAATCCAAATTGTGCCTTATCAATGGTAACAAGGTCTTATTAAAGCTTTTTTGTTGTTGTATATTATGTACTAAGTGCAATTCTCACTGAAGAATCTGCCAAACCGCAGCCTGGTGCAGCAATATTAGGGTATCAAACCTCAAGAGCTTGAGATTTTTGATGGGGTGTCTGCTGGGGATGAATAGAGCTCACCAATGGATCAATCCATGGTACTGTTATTATTTGGTGTCAACAAAACATTTCGAAACCTTTACTATTTCTGTCCTTTTCTTTACAGTAATGCTGAATACCAAAAGAAGTCATTTGTTAATAGGTTCTTCTTATCATTAGCATGCATGTTTATATATAAACCTGTATATAATTTAAAAATTAAGCCAAATCCCCAAGGCAAAACATTATTAATTATATATTTAAAATGTATAAGAGTATTTTAGAACATTCAATGGAATTGGGAATCGCTGTGGGTTCGTTATAAGGGAAGGTTCACTATATCCAGTGTTCGTATTAGCGGGGTTTTACTGTATTCAGATGTGAATACAGTCAATGAAGTTGCAGGTTGAGAATTAGTACATGTGGGTAAACAGCCAACTAGTTCAGTTACTGAATGGCCCTCTCAAACGCTAATTTTGAAAATCTTTTTCTGATAAAAATAAGGCAAACAGGAAGTGAGCGTTATCTTTTCCCCCCTTCCACCTCTATGCTTGCCTACAAACTCTCTGGTCTACTAAGGCTACTACGGAAAGATCATCCATAGTTTGCCTTATCTTCATTCCCATGTTTTTGTTCCTCTAGAAATCTACAACCCAAACTTGTGAATCCAGCTAAGATGTGTTTTTTTTTTTAGGGGAGCTCTTTGCAACCTGTCCTGTTGACAAGTATCCTGGACTGGCCATCGAACCTGTCATGGACTCCAGCCGGTATTTTGTCATCCGGCTTCAAGACGGAGGTAACTAGCTAATGAGTTGTTCCATTTCCTTCCTTCCTCCCACCTTCCAGTTTTGGAATCCTCTTATCTTCTTGGAGGCTCTCTCCTTTATTTTGCTGAGTTTTAGGAGAGAAAACCAACTTACTAGTACAATAGAACCTCTTTAATTAAAAAAGGCATATATTGGATCAAAAAATCATTTATTTTACCAATATTTCAGTTGGCTGAACGCCAACCTTTATCAAGGTGTTATAACATATTTATTGTGCGTATTGAAATATTGGTAAAATAAATTATTTTTTGATCCAATATATGCCTTTTTTAATTGAAGATTTATTTATGGATTGCTCTATTTAAAAAAAATAGAACCTCTGTAAGGGGGTCAGTGGAAGGATGGTCTAAACTGTTGGTTTTTAGACCGCTACGACCCGGGTTCAATTCCCACATCCGGGCACTTTTTTTCTGATAAAAAAAAAAATGCTCCAATGGCCCCTGATTCTTGTAAAAGTCCAACCCCACCAGCGAGTGCAAGTAACCAAACGGGGCTCTGGCACATTTGTAAATGCCAAGTCGAACTGTTTTTTCACATGTGTAAACATGTGGTGCACTTACAGTAAAAGCAGTCGCCTACTTATTATACCCACCATGATTATCATGGCCTGTACCAGGTGTACTAGGGATAAGCAAAAAAAAAAAAATAGAAACACTTCAATACAACTGACTCTTAATTCAGTACTTACTTTTAACTCAAACCCCTCCTTTTTTTTTCTTCAAATCTCAACCATTTCTCTTTCAAATTACTATGTTTACGAATAGGTATACAATTTGGATTATAGCTACAAAAAAAAAAAAAAGACCTAATCCAAATAAATTAATAGTGTGTGACGTTTCGGAAAAGCATTGTTACCGAAACGTCACACACTATTAATTTTTTTGAATTAGGTCTTATTTTCTTGTAGCTATAATCTATATTCCAAATTATGCTTTTATCAAATTTGGATTATAGATTAGAAATACAAGATATTAAGACCAAATAAAAAAAATAAATACTGTGCTACTATATTGACACTGACGTTTCAGTAACAGCATTGTTATCATCATTAAACAAAAGTACTGAATGTAGCTATTTATTTATTAGGTCTTAATAATAAATGGTAAATGATAAAGCACAATTTGGATTATAGATTATAATAAAAGAAAATAAGACCTAATCCAAATAATTTATTAGTGTAACACACTAATAAATTATTTGGATTAGGTCTTATTTTCTTTTAATAAATGGTAAAATTTCTCATTCAGTACGTTTGTCTGAAGATGGTAACAACGCGGTTGCCGAAACATCACACACTTTTTATTCATTTGGATTTGGTCTTATTACCTTGTGTTTATAATCTATAATCCAAATTGTGCCTTATCGTCTTAATACCTTGTATTACTATGGATTTAATTCAACTGACTTACTTCCCATAATTCAACCATTTAAAAAAATCCCATTCAGCCTATTTTTTTACTTTTATAATTGAATTTATAAATTTAATTTACTAATACAGTAGAACCCCCCTGTAAAGGACACCTAATTGCAGAGAAAAAGTGTCCTTTATAGAGAGGTGTCCTCTTACAGGAGAGTTGTTACATAGTAAAAATGGTAATTTTGACAATCAAAACTGTCCTTTGTAGAGAGGTATCCTCTAGCCGGAGTGTCTTCTCATGGAGGTTTTACCGTATACATTTGTTATGAAACCATATTTGCGGAAAAGCTTTGCTCAATGCAATACTTGAAATTATATGTATGCACCTCTACAGACCTATAAGCATATGTCCATAGGTTCACTAAACACCCCTTAACTGACTTCCATAGTAAATACAGGGTATATCCCAATCTAATACAATAGTAGAGCGGTCTGGAGATTAATTTGGCGAAATCACTGAGAGGGTTCACCACTGTTGAGCCAAACCCTCTCATTCAATAACTTTTATCATTGCAGTAAGGTTTGTAGAGATAATATTTGATGATATTATTGAAAAGAAACACAATGCCAGTAAATTTATTTGTTACAAATTTTAGCTTAACCAGCAATACTTTAACATCTTCTTAAGTGTTGACAATAAAATGTGTTGTGGAAAAATATCCACTGGAAGTGAGAAATTTGTGATCTTAACTGACTATAATTCAATAACAACTGACTATAATTCAACTAATCTACAGTAATTGTTTTTTTTTTGCTTATCCCTAGTACACATGGTACAGGCCAAGATAATCATGGTGGGTAGTTAGCGACTGCTTTTTTACTGTAAGCGCACCACATGTCTACACATGTGAAAGCAGTTCGACTTTGCACTTACAAATGTGCCAGAGCCCCGTTTGGTTACTTGCACTCGCTGGTGGGGTTGGACTTTTGCAAGAATCGGGGGGCCATTGGAGCATTTTTTTTTCTTTAAACAGAAAAGAGTGTCCAATGCGGGGATCGAACCCGGGTCGTAGTGGTCGTAAACCAAACGGTTTAACCAGCCTTCCACCGACCCCCCACAGTAATTGTGCTTTATCATAATCTACAGTAATTTTTTTTTTGCTTATCCCTAGTACACATGGTACAGGCCATGATAATCATGGTGGGTAGTTAGCGACTTCTTTTTACTGTAAGCGCACCACATGTCTACACATGTGAAAGCAGTTCGACTTTGCACTTACAAATGTGCCAGAGCCCCGTTTGGTTACTTGCACTTGCAGGTGGGGTTGGACTTTTCCAAGAATCGGGGGCCATTGGAGCATTTTTTTTTTTTTAAACAGAAAAAAGTGGTCCAATGCGGGAATCGAACCCGGGTTGTAGTGGTCGAAAACCAAACGGTTTTAACCAGCCTACCACCGACCCCCCCCCCCCAAGTAAATTATAATCTCCCTGAATATGTTGAATTAAAGAAGTTGGACTGTAGTTGGAATTAGCTTCTTTATGAGTTAACCTATTTCTTCTTCTTTCTTATCTCCACACTGGGTGAAGTAGAATGTGTCTACCTTTGTCATTAAGACTGGAAGCACTACTCAGTGGCAGACCAAGTTCACCTATTTGATTGATTGATACAGTAAAAATAACCCTCTATAGCAAACCTTTATGGGACTGAATCGTTGGTTCAATATAGCCATAGTTCACAGTATTATAAAATAAAAATGGGAATTATATCAGGTTCGTTATAAGGGAAGAATCTCTATATCCCAGGTTCGTTTTTAGTGGGGTTTTACTGTAATAAGATGGTCTTTTCAAATGTCCTATCAAAGCCTCTATGTACTCCCTGGAAAAAAAATCTTCTTGAAACAATCAGTCCATTGACTTCCAGCTTCAAATTTTTAAAATCCCTGTTCTTTGGTTGTGGAATTTTTGCATAAGACAAAAGGTCTTATGATTTTATTCATTTTATATATATATATATGTCATAATTTGCCTAATTCCCAAGATGTATAATTTCTTTCCACCATAATTAGTACGTTAAAATGTAAATACAAATTAATCCATTTATAAATCTGTACAAAATAAAGGTGGGAGCCAGCACGCGGGGAAGGCCACGCCTCCGCTGCGTGCTCACGAGTGTGTAACAAGCTCTTTTTTGAAGCATACATGCACAACGGTCGTGCACTTCCATTCGACCACGACAGCTACGACATATATCACAGGTCTACAAAACTCAAAGAAGTTGTACCTTATAGCATATATATATCGGGATTCAGAAAAAAAAACTCTGAGAGATATATATATGCTATAAGGTACAACTTCTTTGAATTTTGTAGACCTGTGTATCTTTTTATTTTTTATTTCCTCAGATCTCTCGCACTTATCCATGTATGATACTAATTGTGTTTATTAGGTTTTCCTGTATATATATAATAAGCATTACAGTAGAACCTCCTCCCTGTAAAGGATACCTAATTGTAGAATCAAAGTGTCCTCTTACTGGAGAGTTGCTAAATAGTAAAAATGGTAATTTTGCAATTGAAAATTGTCCTTTGTAGAGAGGTTTCCTTTAGCGCGAGTGTCCTCTCATGGAGGTTCTACTGTATTATTATTAAATGTAAATAGGTTTCACTTTTTAAATAATTATTTCCCTTAAAGATTCTGTGGAGAGGTCCATATATAAAACTATTATGTCTTAATAAAGGATTTTGTATGTTTTGTACATATCTTCTATAATAGGTACCTTGAATATAATCCAGGGGTTTGTTTGGTGTGTTTCAGACAGAACAGCTTTTATTGGTATCGGGTTTGTGGACAGAGGAGACTCCTTCGACCTCAATGTTGCCCTTCAAGACCATTTCAAGTAGGTCACTTTACAAGATTCTATCCTAGCTAATGTTGTTGTTGTTTCTTATCCCCTTGTGTAAAGATTACACCAATTCCATGAGTTCATGCTCCTCCAGCTGTTTATAGACCGTTTTGTTATTGTTTTTTAATTCCCTTGTGTAAAGGTTACACCAATTCCATGAGTTCATGCTCCTCCAGCTGTTTATAGACCGTTTTGTTATTGTTTTTATTCCCTTGTGTAAAGATTACACCAATTCCATGAGTTCATGCTCCTCGAGCTGTTTTATGATAAGCAGCGGCCTCTCCCAAAGGTCCTGTTTAGTGCATCTAATGCAAGCCAAAATGTGTTCTGGAGCTGCAGGTGCCAAGCTACAGTAGGTCATGTAAAGTAGAGGATGGTCTCTGATGACGGCCAAGCTATGTATCAGAGAGCTATGTTGTTGTTGTTTCTTATCCCCTTGTGTAAAGATTACACAAATTCCATGAGTTCATGCTCCTAGAGCTGTTTTATGATAAGCAGGTGCCTCTCCCAAAGGTCTTGTTTAGTGCATCTAGTCTCACTGCTTTGTTCTTATGCATACCTCTGGTGAATCCTGTATAGGGTCAGTGACCCTAAATAAAGGCTTTTTGTTGTTGTTGTTTAGTGCATCTAATGCAAGCCAAAATGTGTTCTGGAGCTGCAGGTGCCAAGCCTATCCTAGCTAATGTTGAACCTTTGACGACTTACTACATGGAGTATAGGGGGGGAGTCGGTGGAAGGGTGGTCTAAACTATTGGTTTTCCACCGCTACGACCTGGAATTGAATCCCACATTGGGCACTTTTTTTCTAATTAAAAAATGCTCCAATGTCCCCTGATTCTTGCAAAAGTCCAACCCACACCAGCGAGTACAAGTAACCAAACAGGGCTCTGACACATTTGTAAATGCAAAGTCGAACTGCTTTTCACATGTGTAAACATGTGGTGCAACTTACAGTAAACTAGGGATAAGTATTGATTGATTGACTACGTGGGGTTTGCCAGATAACAAAACCTCATTTTTTATGAATTTTTTTCTATCCCAGCGTATTCTTCAGTTTCTCTGCTCTCTTGAACAAGTCCTCATATCTCCATTTGTTCAATGCCTCTCTCTATAACTACAAGAAAATAAGACACCTAATCCAAATAAATTAATAGTGTGTACGTTTAGGTAACAGCGTTGTTACCATTATCAGACAAAATAATAAATAATGGTGTTACCGAAACGTCACACACTATTAATTTATTTGGATTAGGTGTCTTATTTTCTTGTAGTTATAATTTATAATCCAAATTGTGCATCTCTTTCTCTTCAGTTCCACATAGCTTCCCATCCAGAGTCTTATCTGTTCTCACCATTCTCTTTCCTATCATTTTTCCCTTCCTGGAAATTTCTTCTGCCTGAGCCTTATCAGGATACTTGCACTCACCTGTGAGATTGCACATTTTGTATGAGTAGGGCACCATTGAAGCACTATATATATATATATATAAAGAGATAAAGGTCGCCTCTCCCGTCAAAATAGACGTCAAAACTAGACACCATCTTTTGACTGTCACCGCAAATTAGCGGCCTCGGGTCAGTGACAAAGCCACAACACCACTTTGGCAAACTGAAAAGCGTCTACCTAGAGACCATGTTTCGGGCTAATGGCCCTCATCAGCCTGACGTCTATTTTGACGGGAGAGGCGACCTTTGTCTCTTTAGATCAATATCCTCCCGGCAAAATTTCCATCCATATTTATATTTTAGAAAAAGTGTCTAATTTGGAATTGAATCCTGAGTCACGGCTGTTGAAAATTAAGGGTTTATTACACTCCTCTATCAATTAACTCTTTTTCT
>CP092864.1:11125177-11222364 GCA_030710605.1 Cordylochernes scorpioides
AATTTTAAAATCACAAATTTGATAAAGCACAATTCTCTTTTATTATTTATTGATAAGGCACAATTTGGATTATAGATTATAAACACAAGGTAATAAGACCAAATCCAAATAAATTTGATAGGCTGGAGGTTGGAGCATGAAAACATGGTCAAATTATTGTGTATCAAATAGTGTTGGTAATTTGATTACCTGGAGGTTGGAGCATGAAAACATGGTCAAATTATTGTGTGATGCCAGATGAGCAAAGTTAGGTCATGCTGTTAGTAATATGGTTATTTTTATAACTCAAAAATATGCAAAATAGTTATTGGTCAAATTATTTGATTGGAGAATTAATGCTCTTGATATTATTATAATCATACACACATACATAGGGAAATTTTATTAATTTAAAAAAAAATCAATAATTATCACCATTATAAAGTTGTGGGTATTCATGTAATAAAAATGGCATCTCTCCCTTTTAAAAAAACAATGCGTTGGTGGTTTCACTCTTGTACATTCATGTAATACAGATTTATCTAAATTTGTCAAATCTGGTGTTGCGTCCCATTCCATTGTTTTGTACTGGGGACCAAATACATTGTTGATGCATTTTTAAAGGGAAAGATACAACTTTCGGTACACATTATCACCCTATATTTGTAATTGTTAGCATTTTCTGAGTGATGGTTTTTTGAGTTCATAATAGAACCCTATTCAGTGTGCATTCTAGCTGATTGGCATGCATGCAAGGCATGCATAATTCCCCTCTTCTATGTACAGGGTGGCCAGAAATCACGAACCCTTTCATTTTTTTATTAAAAATTAAAAGGCAAACTAGAATAAAAAACAAAAATTATTTTAATTTAGGGTAATAGATTAATTTTTTTTTTGAAAATATATTTAAATATAATAATTATGCAAAATGTCCTCCATTTGTTTCCAAATACAATCTAAGTCTTCTAGGGACACTTTGACAAACACGAGCTCATAAATCCGTATCAAGAAGATAGTGCAATTTTCATATTTCTCTAAAGCAGGCCTGTCCAACCCGCGGCCCTTGGGCCGCATACAATTTTTAAAATACATATTTGATTCCATAAAAAGGAAGAAAAAGTTAGGAATAATGGTAATTAATAGAGAATAATTTTTAATTTTAAATTGTTATTATTATTTTTATTTAAAAAAAGCAGCTGAAAATAATAAATAAAAACATTAAGCATCAAGGAAGTATTAAGTATTTTTTTGAATACATTTTAAAGTTAAAATTTTGATATAGTTAAAGTTTTTATACCTTGTTTACGATTCCAGTGCGGCCCGTGGCATCATTTAGGTTGGCCAGGGCTGCTCTAAAGTCTTGGCTTTTCTATGATAAACCTTATATTTTAAATAATCCCACAAATCTGCCAGAGTAAGATCAGGTGAGCACGCAGGCCAATTAATTGTTCCACAGTGCCTCATCCATTTGTGAGGGAACTTTTCATTGAGAAATGTTCTGACAATGTTTGAGTAATGGGCGGGAGTGCACCATCCTGCATGAGGTAAAAGTTTCTTCCAACCAATTTTGGCTGCATAAATTCCTCCAACATTTTCAAATAATTCTCAACATTTACTTTTTCATCCGAAAATGAAAGGTCTGATTATTCCTTCCGAACAAATTCCACCCCAAACAGTTGAGCTAGGGGAATTAACTTTATTCTAAAATTCTACCTTTGGATTTTCTGAAGCCCAAAAAAAATTATGTCGATTGACATGGCCATTCAATTTACAAATAGCCTCATCAGTCCACATTATTCAATTAGGCAAATTTTTATCATTTTGGATCATTTCAAACATTTTTTTCACAAAATTGCATCCTTCTCTCCCAATCATCTTCATGAAGTGCATAAATTAATTTAGGAATATAGGGCTTATAACCAAGACCTTTTAGCATTCTTTGGAAGGAGGTTCTGGGTATTTTAGCTATTGAGAAAACATCCTTGTTGATTTTTGAGGACTAGCTTCTAAAGATGTTTTAACTAGGTTTATATTAATGAGGCACAATTTGGATTGTAGATTATAAAACACAAGGTAATAAGACCAAATCCAAACTATTTATTTATTTGGATTTGGTCTTATTACCTTGTGTTTAGGTTTATATTAGTTTCATTGCTAGCAACCCGATCTAGGGAGATCTGCCACACTATCGGTACTTTCAAAATTTGTAATTATTTTTGTTACGGTTGATTTAGAAGGTGCAGAAAACTCAGAATGCTTTGACCATTGAATAGAGTTTGATAATTTTAATTCTTTCTTTAATATCAAGGGATGGCATTTTCTGAATAAAACTTAGATGGAACGTGAAAACACATGTTAATTAGATAAATATTATAAATAATTTATTAGTTAAAACATTTTTAAATATGGTATCAGGACTTGCCGGCCACCCACCCTGTTTAAAATAACAGAAAGAGACATCTCATTGTTTATACTGCAAGCACTTGGGTTTAGGTTATGAAACCAACAGTGCCTAAATCATCCGTGAGTAAACTAAATGTTGCACAACTTATAAGCGACATTGGCGTCTGAATTTATACCACCTCATTGTAACACTTTTAGTGAATGAGCTAACTACAGCCGCAATGCCAAAGTATTATCAAATATTATCAAAATTTGATTTAAGAATGGGTCCAATTATAGCATTTGTTATTTGATAGGCTAGGAGATTAGGGAAATGGAAACATGGTTGAATTATCGCGACGTGTCAAATTATTGTGGTCGAATCAATGAGGTTATGCTGCAATTTTCAACACTTGATGTTAGCAGTATAGCTGTGTTGTAAGTTTAATGTTTGCCACCAGAGTTCGCTACAACTGACTCTTCAAAATAGTGAAAACATCTAGAATAGTCCTATGATAAGGCGTTTCTACAAAATGTCTCAATTCTAAAAAAAAAAATCTACAAAATTTTCAGTTTCACCAAGGACACTATTGCTATGTAAAGATATTATAGAGTTAGTTCTCATTCAAGATAGAACCAGAATTTAGACTGACCATGTCATCCATGCCACTTTTAAAAGTGCACACTTTGACAGGTCTTTAAAAAAAGTCTACTTGTACCACTCTCCCTCCCACTTTATTGTAGAGTGAAAAAAATATATTCTCATTAACCCTTTCCTGTTTGGTAAGCCTACATAAGTGTAGAAGCTGCTGTGCACACCTCTTAATTCCTCATATTATCAAATATAATGGAAAACCTCATATTTTACAAGTGGAAATATATTTAACATTGTGCACCATACAATTAATTATAAAAACTAACAATCCCCCAAATGGTTTGTCAGGTTTCACAATAAAAACCTTCTATCCACCAGATGTGGAAGAACAAACCTTGAACTCTTTGGCACTCTGGATATTAGCATTGTGGAACCCATTTTTTTCATCCTTTACAAGCTCTCATACGTTTTGGACATTCATTCTGCCATGGTTTCACAAACTCTTCCAAATGTTCATGATATTTTTAGCATTAGCATTATGAAACCGATTTTTCATCCTTTACAAGCTATCTGAATTTGAAGCTTTCATATGTTTTGGAAATTCATTCCGCCATGGTTCCACAAAACTCTTCCAAATGTTTGAGATATTTTTTGGGTCTGATTGGCCCTTAGTTTTCCCTTCATGTTCTGGGTTTATATGATGTATGAGTTGACAGTAGCTACTTCTAGGCCCCAGAAAAATAATTTTCTCTGCCATATTTTATTTTTTTTTTTATAAGAAAGTTGTATGTTGTACAAATAGTGGGGTCAGCAACACCTAACAACTCCCATGTGGTCTATAATGGCAGTTGGCTTCTGAATTTCCTCTGAACCACATCTTGTTTTCTTGGGTGACTAGCTGTGTTGAAGCTGTGTGGAATGAAAAGGCAAGATGGACCGCACGTTTGTCCTCGAATACATTTAATTTCTAAAGGCAGGCAAGAGTTCACCCCATCAAAAGTCTTTTTTTTTTTCAATTCCTGTGGCATTCCTTGTCGGTTTGGTATAATTAGGTAACTGCATTCTAGAAAGGTCTTTGATATGGGTGATTTAGAATCTATTCGTGAAAATATGAAAATGTCTAGCTCTTCAAGCTGAGCTAAACCTCTTCCAATGCGTAAATTTTGGTAGCTTGGAAACTAATATCAGCATTAGGATCTTATTGATGAAGAATCATCCAAAAAAAAGGAGATTCAGAACGGGCAGGCAATATATATAAGTAACAAATTAAGGTGAGAGGGAATGGAGCGTGATTCAGGAAGATCCAGGACATCAGTGCCAGCCTTCCCCCACCCCTTGTTTACACAGAGGCCACTGAGAGTGGCTTTTGGACCAGTAATGAACCCTAACACAAAAGCCCTGACAGTGGCTTGCCGACCGGGTAAGGGTTAATTCTACACCCCCAAGGTTTAAAACTCAACCACAAAGAACATGTAATACAAGGTAATAAGACCAAATTCGAATAAATTAATAATGTGTGGCGTTTCGGTATAAATGTTGTCACCGAAATGTCACACTATTAATTTATTTGGATATTTGGTCTTATTACCTTGTAGTTCTAATCTATAATCCAAATTGTGTCTTTGAAGATGTATTTATTATTTTTACTTATCTCAATTACACATCGGTAGAGGCCATGCTAATCATGGTGGGTAGACAACTCCATGCTTACTACTCCTGCAGAAAGCTTTTGCATTTTCACAAGATTCCAGAAGTTTTCAATTTTGGTCTTGTTACCTCTTGTTTTTTGTATATTATTGTAATTGTAGTTAAGGGAAAATAGACAAAGGTCCTTTTTCAGGATTTGATCCTAAGTTGTGAAGTGGTTGCATCTTTTTCTAAAAAAAAAAAAAAAGATGATACATTTGACATTCGAATAATTCTACCATGTTTTCATGCCCCAACCTCCAGTCTATCAAATAACCAACATTAATTCAACTAAACAATAATTTGAGAGATTTTTAAAAATTGAATGACATTAGAAAATTATTGTTCAAATACATGTGAGGCACAGTGGCCATAGTTAGCATTATGCACACTGTGCTTGTCAATATCGGTGCTGCCATTTTTGTTTTCTCTACTACAATATAGTTATGGGAAAAAATAATGTCTTAGAGAGTAACGTTCTGCTATTTGAAACAACATAGAGAATGCCTTTTGAAGATTGATCAGCTAGAATGCACACTGAATAGGGTTCCAAGTCCTAAAAGTAAACTACCATAAAAGATTTCTTTAAAAGTTTATTTTTTTTTTAACCCTTTGAATGCTGGTGTCATTTTGTCGCTTAGTCTTTTTTCCCAAAAATGATCAAATTTTAATTTTTCTAAAATTAATTTATTAAAAGCTTTTATTAAAATACAATTTAATTTATACATTATATATATATATATATTTATTTATTTATTTATTTATACATTGTACATATGTATTGTTTAAAGATTTCTCACAATGGGTTACTTTTTAAAATCTTTTATTCAACTTGCCTCCATGTCTGTCTGTTTGTCCACAAATCTTGTAATCAATTTTTAGTATACTTCTAGAGTACATAGAATTCTGAAATTTTGTACATTTATTAGAACCTGATGACAATGTAAGTTGACAAATTTTCAGACTTTGCTGTTTTCAAAATGGCCAGGAACGGACACATTTTCAAATTGCCTTTCAAAATTTTAAATTTATTAATATGCTTCCAGATCATATAGAAGTATGAAACTTTTAACACTCACTCAGTCCAATGAACAATGCAAGTGTACAAATTTTCAGACTTCTGGGTGGTTGCAGGAATGAACAAATTTCTATATTTCTTTTTAAGTCTGATGTTACGCCTCTTACAAGGAATTCACCAATCCACCGCGAGCAGGCTTCCGATTATTTAAGGCCTAATCTAAGTGAGTTTTTTAAATTCAAGATTGAAAACTAACTAAATAATTAATAAATAAAAATACATTAAAAAAAAAAGCTTTTATTTAAATGCACCAAAAAGGAAAAAGTAAAATATTTTATCTTTCGTCCTTGAGCAATTAGATGTATCTGAGTGAAAATAAAAGTGGCAGGAGGAGGTAAAATATAGCAAACACTTATAAAAATAACTAATCAGTTGCTCACATTAGGTTCGAAATTCATGATGATCATCCCCTTTTATTTTCACTCAAATACATCTAATTGCTCAATGACAGAAGATAAAATATTTTATTTTTTAGTGCATTTAAATAAATTATATAAAAATGTATTTTTTATTTATTAATTATTTTATTTAATTAATGATTTGATACATTAAAAAAATTGATATTTAAAATGTTGATGATGAATATTACAATTATAATGATTTTAATGTGTGTGTGTGTGTGTGATTTTGATAAATACAGTAGAACCTCCCCTTCAGTAGACACCTCTCTATAAAGGACAGTTTTCATTTGTAAAATTACTATTTTTTACTACAGTAAAACCCCCTCTATAGTGAACCCCAATGGGACAGACTTTTGGTTCACTATAGCCACGGTTTGGCTAATTTTTTTTTTTACTTTTCAAATATTTTAGACCATATAATTAAAGGACAGCCATACACCACTGAAAGAGGCTGCTTCTTAATAGTGGTCACTTTGTTTTTAATTCCCATAATTGACCTATTTCCTTACATTAATACTGAATAATAAAAGAAATCATTAGATGATAGGTTCTTCTTGTCATTAGCATACATGCACCTCTATGTCTAATTTCAAAATCAAGACAAAATCCTAGGCAAAGTTTTTAAAAATATATATTCAAAATATAAAATGATTTTAAAACATCCTTATCAAATTATATAATACAATGTTTACTTGGAAAAATGGCTCTAATACCTTGTTGCTTCAAAGCACTCTTCAAGCATTGCACCTTCTACATTGAACCTCAAATAAAGTTAATAAGTATTTTTCTTCAATTTCATGTTTCCACATATTCTTCTTAAGTCTAGATTTCGTTTTTGTTTTGAACCTGTCATGCACAGGCTTTAAATACACCATAGTTCATGGCATAAAAATAATTTTCGTTTCATCACGGGCCCGGTATTGGGGCTTTTTTTTTTAGCCCTAATACGTATGATCGCGATCGTGGAAAAAGTTGAGGTTGATTCCTCTTTGTAACAATTTTTAATAGCCTTCTATTTTATCTTTTATAATATAAAAGTAATATTTTCTTATTTTAACATGTTCTGAAATTTTGACCGTTTTGTTTCACTTTGAAAAGTTTTGAAAATGGCCTTTTTTTTTTTTAAGGAATAACATTTTTGTTTTTAGATTGCCTTTGTTTTCTTTATTTTGGAAGCCATTTGCATTTTTCTATTTAATTAAAAAGTATAAAGTGTAAAAATTTATACAACATTGCATTTATACAACAGCAAAAATAGAATGATAAGGCACAATTTGGATTATAGATTATAAACACAAGGTAATAAGACCAAATCCAAATGAATAAATAGTGTGTGACGTTTCGGTAACAACGCTGTTACCGAAACGTCACACACTATTTATTTGGATTTGCTCTTATTACCTTGAGCAAAAATAGAATGTAAATGAAAACAAACAATGCCGCTAAATTTATTGTTTTGAAATCGCGATCTGCGAGCTGAAACATGCTAAAAATTTGTTGTTTTAAAATTTTTTTAAATTAAAATTTTAATTATGTGGTTAGCTTTTCTTGATTAATCAAGAATGGGTATTTGGCCAATTCTGGAATAATTAGAAATCAACGAGAATAGTTGATATTTATTCCGATAGATGGCACAAGCTATCAGCAACTTTCAGTTGCACGATAAGAAGAAGCCTTTTTCTTAATTTATGCACCTTATCCCAGTACAATATCACATTTGTACTATTTTTCACATTGTGTCGCGGTCTCACGCAATTCTGGCCTTAACGACTCGTTTAATGATTTTTCAGGATGCTGGATGACCAATTTTTTGGTCGTTGAGGTACAGCTTGCACCACGCTGATGAGGGCCAACAGCCCGAAACGCGTCCGTGGTTAGCTTTTCTTGATTAATCAATAGTTGATATTTATTCCGATAGATGTCGCAAGCCATCAGCAACTTTTAGTTGCACGATAAGGAGATGCCTTTCTCTTAATTGTAAGTTAGTTATAAGCATAGTATTTTAAATAGATTTTTTTTTTATTTTGGGACCTAAAATAGGTTAATTATAGGGGTAGTTTTTTATTTTAAAACAGCAAAGTTCGTTATAACTGGTATTTTCAATGGAATGGAATCGCCTTAGGTTCTTTACAAAGGAAGGTTATCCGGGGTTCATATTGTGGGGTTTTACTGTATTTAGCAACTCTCCGGTAAGAGGATACTTCTCCCTGAAGGACAGTTTGGCTCTGCAATTTGTTGTCCTTTACAGGAAGGTTCTACTGTATATATAAAAAAATGCATATATATTTAAATAATTAAAATAAAAATTATTTTTAATATATTCATATATAATAGTATATACTTGGAAGGTTACAGAATTAAAAAAAAAAATTTTCTTCATGTGATAATATCCTGAAGCATGGTGTGACTAGGCAGTAAAATGTTGTTTGCTTGCAAGCCACCATTTACCCTTACTAGGAAGAATGCTGCATACAACTTGATTTGATCTTGATAAGGCACAATTTGGATTATAGGTTATAAACACATGGTAATAAGACCAAATAAATAAATAGTGTGGGACGTTTCCGTTACATTGTGTTACTGAAACGTCACACACTATTTATTTATTTGGATTTGGTCTTATAACCTTGGAATTTTTTTCTTCAAATTGATCTGGGAAGTGTCTCTTCTAAGTGACTCTCATTTTGAAACCGGTAAGCTTAATTTCTGCTTACTTGTGGAAAGCTTTATAATCTTTTAAAAGGCCATTAATAACCCCCCTGTCTAAATTCTTTTTAACAATTTAAACCCTAAAGACACAAATTCACATTCCTTACCTACCAGGGTGTTAAGCCCGAAGGTTGTGAATCCGGGTTCCTGATTTCTAAAATTATATTTAATTCTGGCGGAATGATGCATCATACAGGGATCTTGTCCTATATATCAGTGGTTTGGATGTCAGCTGACCCAATGTACCTGTGCCTTTCCTGCAGCTCCTATTGCCTTATGCGTGTTGAGAATAAGTTACCATCTGATAACCCTGCGGATTTATCGGTAAGGTGATCATCATTATTACTGTTTACCTTAGGCTGGGGGAAGTTCCGGCATAGCTGTGATTGTTATAAGTTTGATAATGTTGCCTTGTAAATAGTTAAATAAACAAAACTAAGCGATATATAAATCCTTATTTATTTACCAGTTGCAAAACAAGACACGCTATATCCGATCTGGATAATTGCGTGTGAAACTATTTACAATAATTGTAGTAGAGTAGGTAACAGAATTGTCAAAAGAAAATAAACAACTAAGAAAAAGAGCATTGAATAAACATATACATCAAACAAATAAGCAACAACATAGCAGATAGAAGAAATCGCAAGGTAGTTATTTACAATATGTTAAGCAATGATGGAAGTTGATTTAATGAAGTTATCTGTAATAATTAGTATCGTGGAGAGAGAAAGTTGATAAAGTTGAGCTATTTTACAATGAGTTATGTTCTAAAGTAACTTATTAATTATTTAAATTGATGTAAATCAAGTCGCATAGTAGTGTAGTTCCTCAAGCTTAATGAAGCTGTCTATTTATAATAAAAAAGTCTGCAGAACCTATTAAATTTCGTATATCTTTCCCTATTATAAACTATTTGACCCAGATAGGTTCTTTCCATCTTGCTCTGCTGTCTTAGGTTTGACACTAGTGGGCATGAGTTCAGAATGTGTTCGGGGTTTTTTTTTCTTCCGCTCCACAAGAGCATCTGGGCAAATCTATTTTTCTAATTCTGAAGAGATATGATTTGAAGTTACCATGACCCGTAAAGAATATAAATCCTTAAAGTAAGAGTATTACAAGGCATAACACCATACAGTATGTTAATTTTTCTTTGTTTGCACTCTTTTTTATCACTTTCCTATTGCCTTTTTTTTTTTAGATGAAACCTGTATCTTATACATTTTACCACCCAATGGTGCTCAAAATCAGAAATTTTGTTATATGATATAGAGTATATAATTGATATAAAGTAGAACCTCTTTGTGTGACGTTCATAGTTTATCATCATTCTATGTTAAGCTAATAAGACTTAAAAGGTCTTAATAAAGTTTTTTTGTTGTACTAAGATAAGTTATTGGCAGTAACTTTCATCTTTTTATCTTAAAATGAAAATTATATAGAAATGTGTAAATAGCTCATCTGATAATATTTACCTTTTATATTACCTTTTACTTTCAACTCACTATCTATTATATGGTACGGGGAGTGAATTTGTATTTTGTATGATCTCAATAAAAAATTGAGTGACATTTAAAAAAATAAAACATACTATCTACTTATATATTTGCCTTATTCTGTCTGTTTGTCTGAAGCTCACGGATGGGATTTTTCATAACCATCGGTGGTTCAGTGGTAGAATGCTCGCCTGCCACGCGGGCGGCCCGGGTTGATTCCCGGCCGATGCATTTTTTTTTTTTTTTACAATTTTTAAAACTCATTTATATATTATACAAGAATGACATCCACGGCGCCAATTTATAATTGTAACGAATAGTATTTGAACAAAAGCATTTAATCAGGTAAAACCCGGGCGTTGCCCGGGTCATTCGTATATAATAATTGTATAAACGAATGCAGGACAAAATCACCGCGAATGTTTCTTTTTTTTAAGGCAATTTCTTTTTAAGGCAATTATCGTTATTTATTGTTAATTTTTGTTTCGATTTTATTGAAAAAAAAACGATATGGTGCCTTTAAAAAATGATCTTTATTACTATGCAGTTTTCTATTTAGTCAATATACCTAAGTTCATGTTGCAAATGTAATTATCTCTATCGATTTAGTAGGTGAAATGCAAAAAAAAAAAAAATCGACATGATATAATCTTTATGAAAATTCACATTTTTATTTTTATATTTTCAAGACACACACAGTTTGGGGCGGGACGTTTCACAAGAGAGACATCCCACGGCGCCAATTTATAATTGTAACGAATAGTATTTTAATTAAAACGTTTTAAAAACACACAGTTTGGAACGCGACGTTTCACAAGAGTGACATCCAGGGCGCCAATTTATAATTGTAATGAATAGTATTTGAATTAAAACGTTTTTAAAATATATACGCACTCGGGTAAAACCCGGGCGTTGCCCGGGCCATTCATCTAGTTTTTTTATATATGATTAGAAAAATAAATTTATTATTTATTTATTTTTAAATAAACAATTAACAAAATAATCAAAAGTGCATATTGAATTAATAAGAGAAAAAAAAAATCTAATAATTAAAGAAGAAAAAAAAAACTATTCTAAAAAAACTATAAACAGAAATAACCAAAAAAAAAAAAAAAGATAATAGGTAAATACAACAAACGGAAAAATGAAAAAAAAAAACTAAGGTAGAAAACAAAAAAGAAAAATAGAAGAAAATTGATGTTGTGGGTCGATGTTGCAAAAGAACAGCCAAATAAGTGATTCTATAAATATATTATTACTAGCTGACTGGACCCGGCTTCGCCCGGGTATTGTTTGAGTGGGGTTTACTCATAAATGAATAGAGCCCCCAACTGTTTGTAAACTCAATGTAATGAATTTTTCTTTCAGCACAATGGAGATAAACTGCAAATAGCAATATTGAAAATGCTGGTAAAAAAAAATCTGAAATATAAGATCAATTTCACAAACACATCTAATGAATAGAGTGCTGTTTGAAGGAGTAGTCTAAACTGTTAATTTTTAAAACCACGACCCAGGATCATCGAATCCAGATTCAGACACTTTGTTCTGAAAAAAAAATTGCCCCAATGGCTCCTGATTCTTCAAAAAGTCCAATCCCTCCAGTGAGTACAAGTAACCAAACTGGGCTTTGGTATCTAAAAAATGAAAGAAAAAAAAATCTAATGATTAGTGTGAATAAAGGAAAATGGTCTTCACAACCTGAAAATTTCACTTCTCTCCACTTCACTCTCGGCTGTTCAAGAAGAAACAGCAGGATTAAACCTTTTTAAAGGCACCTAATCCAGCACTTACATCTCTAAATAGTTAAGCAACTTTTATAAATGTAATATATCTGCAATACTGAAATACCCGGACTTGGATGCATTTTTTATTAGTTATTGTTGCAGTTTTAGAAAAGTGTGGGAAATTGGATATTTTTACAAAAGAATGTACTTTTAAAATGGTATATAAAATAAAAAGGAAATTTGCATAATTTTCTAATAGTCAAGGGCAATTTTAAAAATACCAAATAAGTAAGACCAAATAAAAAATAAACAAATTATGTGTGATGGTTCAGTAACAGCATTGTTATCATATAAAGACAAAATTACTGAATTTATTCAGTACTATTGTCTGAACATGGCCAAAATGCTGTAACTGAAACCACACATAATTTATTTATTTGGATTCGGTCTTGCTTCCTTTTTTTTTTTTTTTTTAAAATATCCCTAGTACACGTGGTACAGGCCATGATAATCATGGTGGGTAGGTAGCGACTGCTTTTACTGTAAGCGCACCACATCTCTACACATGTGATTCTTATCTATATTTCAAAATATACCCCATTTTTTTTTACCTAAAAAGGTATATATATATATATTGCCAAGACCTTAAATAATAGTAAAATGTCAAATGAGTTGTTAATTAACCATATATGGATCAGGGTTATGGGTCAGTAACATGTGAAAATAAGGCCAGCAATTGAAATATCTTTTTAAAAAATTAAATTTTGAACGCTAGCTTCACACAGGGCACATATTTTGCTACTAGCTAAATGCATTCTTTTTTACTATGGTGTGATTTCCACATGATGGATCTGTAGATACATTATAATCTCTCCAGAGCTTAAGGTAGCAAACAGTACTTTCACAATACATAAATATCAATGCCAAAAGCCAGAGTTATGATAGCATGTTGCAGTGTAATGTTGACCTGCAGGATGGGAAAAAGCAATATTATTTCCAGACTTTAATTTGAAAAGTATTATGAAACGTTAAAAATATAATCTTAACTTTTAAAAGCATGAAAAAAATGCTAACTTGATTTGAATAAATTTAGTCTAAAAACAAACATCATGTAAAAGTATGCACCAATCAAAATCATTTATTATTATTATATTTTTTTTGCTTATCCCTAGTACACGTGGTACAGGCCATGATAATCATGGTGGGTAGTTATCGACTGCTTTTACTGTTAAGCGCACCACATGTCTACACATGTGAAAAGCAGTTTGACTTTGCACTTACAAATGTGCCAGAGCCCCATTTGGTTACTTGCACTCGCTGGTGGGGTTGGACTTTTGCAAGAATCGGGGGCCATTGGAGCATTCTTTTTTTTAACAGAAAATTGTCCAATGCGGAAATCGAACCCGGGTCGTAGTGGTCGAAAACCAAATGGTTTAACCAGCCTTCCACCGACCCACGGTATGTAATGTACTGATGCAATGCTAACTCATTTCAAGTCATCAAAATAAGATAATTTCGCCATTGCCAAAGGCTGCACTTGTTCAATCTCATATTGGCTAGTTGAGGGTTTGCTTGATCATGAAATGCTATGCACTGATATAGGTCTTCATTGAAGGTGTTGTACCTTTTGTTTATTCAGGAGTTGTGCATGGGATAATCCCATAAAGCATGTTGAAATGGACGGATAACTTGATCAAAGCTGGTCCTAGCATATATATTTTCTACAAGTTACTGTGTAATTAAAGAATTTACAATATTATACAAGTTGGAAGGACTATTATCATACATATATGATATAAAGGATGTTAAATAGGAAACAAAGTGAGACCAGCAGCAATCATCAGCCCAAAACTACATAATGCACCAGATAACTAACCTCCCCAGTGCAGCAAATAGTTACACTGCTAGTACCTTAATTGTCCAGTTACAGTATTTCTCTACAACCAGCAGCTACCTTACCAGCCTGTCAAAAACCCATCTTGAATGATCTCAATATAGACAAGATCACTTGCTGGTTGAAGTATTTCAAATATGAACAAAATTGTATAAAATACAAATATATGAGCATTAGCCCAATATTTCTCACATTAAATCAGAGGCAGTTTCTGAAAGCCACAATAGCCAGGCTTTGGTAAAATACACAGGTCTAAGTAACAAGTAGGCCTTAGTAATAGAAAGATTTTTTTTATCATATAATGTAATAAAATATGGGCATCATTATAGTTAGAAAAGGTTCAATTGTCTATAAGTATGGTTGTATTTGGAAGTCGTATTACAGTTCCAAGGTAAGGAAAGTGTAATATAGCATTCCAAAAGTTGATTTCCACAGTAAGGTAACGCCAGAGGGGTAAGTATGGGCCCCTTTGGAGCTGATCTGTGGCTGAAATCATTTATTAGCTCTAACAGTGCTGCCCCCAGCGGTAATGGAGCTTCATGGGTTGGTAATTTTTTTTAAATATTACATTAACTTAACAATATTCCATGTCTTGCTAAAATTTTAAAAAATAATATGCATAAAAATAATGCAATGCTAAAATCATAAATGAAGCATCATTAAATTAAATGGGAGAGAAATGGTGTTCCAATTTTTTTTTTTTTGGTTGACATCTTTACCATAGCAACCCGCACCAGGCCATCCTTCCCAGGATCATATTGTTCTGCAACAAAAGAAAGCATCTGGCGCATAGTGAATCCCTCGGTTTTACTAGGATCTGATTCCGCTATCGTTGGATCCAACGGTAGAGGGACGACATATCCTCCAGTAAGGTTCGTTTGACCTCGGACTGATACAGCCGCTCACAAAATTCTTCCTCTGCCGAACTCCGCCGTTGGGGATTTCCTCCAAGCTATCCTCATACTTCACGCCAGTGTGGTACACCAGGTGCGGACTGCTCTGATCTACAAGAGGCAATTTTCCGGAGATCACACACACACCCATCCCAATCTTGTATTCTGAGTGCATAATTGGCCCTGTCTTTGCCTTTTGATGTCAGGAAGCAATAATTGTCCATAGACATCAGCGCCCAGAATCATATCAATTTTCCGGCTATGCTCAAACTGTGGATCTGCCAGGGGCAGGGAATGCCAGCTGGCTGGTATGGATAGACATAAGTCTTGGCTAGGCAAACATCCCGGTCATTTTGTTCACTACCAACGTCTGAACTGGTATTGTCCAACCTGGTTGTGTCAGGGATTCCAATCTACACGACGCCATTTCCCTGACCACCTCTCCCTTTGTTTCATTAATTCCATACACCTGTGCATTGATTCTTGTAGTTGCAGTATTCAGGTGTTGGAGTACATCTCTACTGATGAATGATGACTGTGTGATCCCTGGTCCAACAACACTCGAACCACCATTCTTTCTCCCCTGTTATTCATTATGCAAACCAATGCTGTAGCCAATAGGGCTTTCGGAATTGCCGTGCGTACATGCATCCCTGTGTATGCAACCTCTTGCTCATTCACTGAGACCATCTCATCTTCCAATCTGGTATTCTCCATTTTCTTTTCCAGTGAGTTCTGGAGTTTAGTTCTTGGTTGTTGTTGTAAACCACTATGACAGTCTCGCCTTCGTGGATAATGTTTAGGTCTTCTACAATTCCTGGCATAATGTCCCAGGCGTAAACAGTTAAAACACGCCCCCAAGACTCCTCAACTCTCCGGTTCTTTGGGTTACTGGCATTGCACGCCATTTTGGACAACGCTGGATCCAATGGCCTCCTTGACAGATGATACAGCGGGGATCCACCCTATCGGTCTAGAATAACTGGCAAGAAAACATGGTAAAGGTCATCATATTCCTTTCACACCTAAAGAAATTGAACTAAGAACATATAAAAGAATTTCACCTGCTCTAAAACAAAATGAAAGGGTTGGAATCTCTAGCTTCTACAAAAGGCTCACCAATATTAGAGCCAATACGCATTGCCTGCAAGCACCTTGCCTGCTTTAATGTGAGTGGCATCGTCACCAGAACATTGAGCGCTATGCTACTTTTTAAAGCAGCATGAGGTGATCGCCTTCGCCATCTTTAGAGCAAAGTTAACAACCAACAATGCACAATTTCCAGACAATCACAACCCACCCAACATCTTTATAAAGAAAGAACGAAATAAACACAAGGTAATAAAACCAAATCTAAATGTATAAATAGTTATTTGGATTTGGTCTTATTACTTTATGTTGATAATCTATAATCCATATTGTGCCTTATTAAAGAAATAAATAAAAAGAAAATAGAGAACTATGGATCAATAATGCTGATTAGGAGAGAAAATTTGAACCAAAATAATTATCTTCTCTTATAATATTGAGACAAATTTGCAGCATGATATATTGAATTGGAAGATAAGAAAAAAGATTTGGACAGAACAGGGAATACATGATGGCATACTTCCATATAGGAGATGGTATAATAGAATGATGTAGCATGATTGCAACCAATATCCCTCTTTGATTAAAAAAAAGTATCTGAATGGATTTTGAATAATTTCTGGAAACCCTTTCTTTTTTGCTCTAATTTAAATGTGACATTCAAGAGGTAACATCACATCAGAGTGGAACATGGTGCCATTTCACAAGAAAACAATGTTTAATGTTTCAAGTTTTTAAAATCTGTTATATTGGTAGGAGCTAAGTATGTGCATGTTAGATGCAGCAAGATGTATATTCCAGGTAATCATTGTTTGAAAGTTGTAACATCTTTTGTAAAATGGGGGAAATTGACTTCAATCTTTCCACATATGAAATTCTTCTTTTTTAAGCATAGTGGGGCAGGCAGGCCATAATTTTAGATGTCCAAAGTGAGAACATGTCACAGAAAGTCCATTTCCATGGCAGTTCTTCCTTGATAACCCTATCAATTCAGAGTGAGATTGCATTACAGAAAGTCCATTTCCATGAGGAATCTCACTTGATAACTCAATCATTTCAGAGTGAGATTGCATTACAGAAAGTCCATTTCCATGAGGAATCTCACTTGATAACCCAATAAATATTCATATCAACACAACAATAAAAGAATCATTACAACATAATATCATATTTGTATCACACAATCCTCTCAACAAATCTTACATTTAATTAATGTATATACACTTTGTATAATGATACATGGGATTTTTATAATGAAATCCTTTTTTTTTTTTTTATAACTTTAGCAATTATATCCAGAAACACACTTATATAATAACGTCTTCAAATCCTTATAGATCTTCAATTCAAAACCAAAAGTGAGTTTGCCCAAAATGGGCGCTCAGTAATTTCTTGCTGCACCCAAGCACATACTTGATGAGAGAGGGAGAAAATGTTAGTGAAATATTCTCCTAGTATTCTCTCAGCTGTTGAAACATTGCTTTTTGACTTAATTAGCAATACATGCTCCACCTCATATGATCAATCTGAGAATGTCACAGTTCATAAGAGAGCAAAGGACAATTATGAAAGTTATGGTGTGGAGAAGACATATTAATCTTAACATAATCAATAATCTTAACAAGTTAAAAAGAGAGTGCCATTAACCTTCTGTAAAAAACTTACAGGGATTGAAACCATGTCACTCACAAGTTAGGCAGTAACTATAGTAAAGAGGACTATGGCCCCCTCAGAAACAAACTTCAGAAAATTTTGAGGGAATTGTGATCATCACACATCATGTAGTACAACCATAGAGAGGTTGGCCAGTATGAAATGCCATTTCACCCTGTTATGAACAAGTCTCTTCATTCTTTCCCCACCTATCTTTCACCATAATCCCAAGTTGAACTATTAGAAAGACCTCAACAAGGTTCACTACCAGCTCCAGTGAATCCAAATATTGACAAACCCTTCAGCTGGACTGGACTGAGTCAGAAAGGACAACGAGGCCCCTAAATTAAGGCTATGTTAATTAAATCCATGCCTCTGCCTCATCCCATGTCAGAGATCAGAGGCACAACATCACCCAAATATAGAGAACAGGTGGTAAATGTCACAATTTGAAGAGGAAGATATGGCGGGGTGGCAACCTCTGCACTACTATCTCCGATGAAGAAAACCTGAAGGAATGCTGGCTGTAGAGTTGAGTGGTGGCAAAACAGAGCCAATTCTATGATAGACCTGGCCTTGGACCTTAAGCGTTGGCATGTAACCTGGCAACACAACACGACTACCACACCCAAAAGATGTCATTTGGAAGGCATTGTTATAGTGACGGACACGTTGCCTGAACTCAGCCGAGTGAGGAGAAGACCCATCGAGCAGAGTTCTGGGAGCTTCTGGGGGGTTCAGGTAAATCAGGAATTCTGACCTTCCCTGCAGAACAGCACATTCCAGGCCGCTCACCATTGTACTTAAAGGCAGTACAATGTAGACATTGTACCGGATTACCATTTGGCCGGATTGTAATGGAAAGCAGCATTGAGCATATCAGCCCAAGTGCTAGCTCGTTGCCTGAAGTCCACGCTTCTCTCATCAATTGATAAGGCACAATTTGGAGGATAGATTATAAACCCAAGGTAATAAGACCAAATCCAAATAAATAAATAGTGTGGTTTTAAATAGTTACTGTTATCAAGTGTGTAAACAAGTGCAGACAGTCTGAAAATGTGGTCTTGTTAACTTATGACTCTGATGCCTCAATATAATGTCTTCTTTCTTATCTCAACTCAATCATATTAAGGTATCAAGCTTGTAAAGCTTGAGACTTTTGATGGTGTCTGCCAGGGAAGAGTGGAGCTCATCTATGGATGAGTTGACAACCATCATGATTGGGTGAAGTAAAATGTGTCTGCCTTTGTCATTAAGACTGGGAGCACTACTCAGTGGCAGGTCGACTTAGCTCCAAAAGAAATGGCCGCCTCTGACATGAGGAACAGACGCCATGTGCAGCCGCTCCTAACATGGAGTACAAACGCTGCTCATCCTGTATCCCTGGATCAGGAGCCCTTACAGAGTACTATCAGCTGAGCCAGCTGAACCCAGGTTTTTTAGTGAGCTTGTTACTGCTACCCCTCCTCCTTTTTCATCCGGGCTTGGGACCGGCATAGGCGGAGTTATTTTTTTTTATTTATTTTTTTTTATTTTTTTATTATTTTTTTTTTTAACCAAATCGTGCCTTATCAAAAATGAAAAAAAAAAACCATTCTAACAAAACTAAACATTCTAGCATGGAGGTGAAGGGACAACAGGTGAAGGGTGCTTGACAAATGGTGTTATATATTTAATTATAAAAAAAAAAATTACACTAATTACTAAGATAGGTAAAAAACCATACCAACATTTCTTGGGTACATGGAATATTTCTAGTGTTCTTTGGTTGTGCCAAATCTCCATTCTGCAAAAGAAAAAAGTAAAAGCTTATTTTTATGAAAATTATTAGAAAAAATTCAAATGAAAAAATTAATTAATTAATTAAAAAGTTCTCAAAATGCCTTCTATTAAAATGCACTAAAAAGGAGAAAATTAATATTTCATCTACCATTGAACAATTAAATTTATTAAAAATAAAAAAAGCATATCCTGACCAGGAGCACATGTGCTTTTCAGAAGACAGAGTGCCATCTGGCGGAACAGAAATTAACTATTCATTGATTTAACCTGTTCCCTGATATTTGGCTAACTCAATTTCTTGATAAATCAAGAAAAGCCATCTACGAACGGGTTTCACGCTGTTGGTGCTTGTCAGCATGGAGTAGGCTGTACCACTACGACCAAAAGGATTTTTGGTCCCAGAGGCTTCTTGAAAAACCAAGAAATGGGTATTTAAGGCCAAACTTGCATAAATATGCCTAACACATGAAAAAACAATAGAAAAAAAAATAAGTGGGTCAGGTGTTGATATTAAAAATAAAAAAAGGCATATCCTGACCAGGAGCACATGTGCTTTTCAGAAGGCAGAGTGCCATCTGGTGGAACAGAAATCAACTAAACATTGATTTAGCCTGTTCCCTGATATTTATATTAGTTAAAACACAAGCAGCATCATAGAATGAAATATTTAATGAAAACTTACTAAAAAGAAAAAATCAATTGCTCATATTAAAATTGGAATTTATGATGATCATTCTCTGCCATTATTTTGAATTTAATAGTTGAAGCTGAAATATTAATTTTCTCCTTTTTAGGGCATTTTAAAATAAAAACTTGAAAACATATTTTTTTAAATTATATTTACATTTTGTATTTATATTATACAGTAAAGCCCCTCTATAGTGAACCGCAATGGGACAGAGCTTTTGGTTCACTATAGCCACGGTTTGGCGCCTTTTTTTCTTTTTAACCTTTCAAAATTTTGAGACCATATAATTAAAGGACAGCCATACACACAAGAAGAGGCTGCCTCGTTTGCTTTTTTTTTGGAATGGCGCCCTCCTATTGGTTGGCTACGGTCACGCCACCTTTGACCCCCCCCCCCCCCCCCACTCGCCATTTAACTATTGTGTTGGAGCGGGTCGCTCCCTAAATAAATGCATATATTAGATAATAACCAAATGGAATCCTCTCTTTCTTTTTCCCAGTAAGAGACGCCTACGGAAGCCAACAGTACATAGACAGATAAAGCACATAGGCTATAGTTAATAACCAACATATGCAATTATTTAAGGCGCCAATTTATAATTGCAACAAATAGTATTTGAATCAAAACATTCAATCGGGTAAAACACGGGCGTTGCCCGGGTCATTCGGCTAGTTAGCATACATGTACCTCTATGTCTTAATTTAAAAATCAAGACAAATCCTAGGCAAAGTTATATTAAATATATTTTCAAAGATATAAAATTATTTTAAAACATCTTTATCACATTATATAGTAGAATGTTTACTTGAAACCATGTCTTCTATATTATTCACCCTATAAACCCAATAAGACCAAATCCAAATAAATGGTGTGTGAAGTTTTGATGGTAACAACATTGTTATCTATAAAAGCCTAGGGTGCCCCTTCTTCTCCTTTCTTATCGCCACTCAATCACACTAAGGTATCAACTAGGACACAATATATTATCCAATAGCAGACTGACAAATTTTAATATAGTTTTGTAGTATCCTGTAGTGATAAAATTCAATAAATTAACATCATCCAGTTCCAAAATAACCTTACTAGGTACCGCTCAACCTAGCTTATGTTATTTACTGAACTATATACTATATATTTACTGAACTACTTTTAAGATCGAAATATAGAAATAGTTTCTTACCCATGATTTATTAGGCTTAGGAGGTCTTGGGGATGGGTGAGAAGCCTAAAACAACCCATATTTCAGCATAACCATTCAGTGTTATAATCCATATCCAATCTATATATTGTATCCTTGGAAGATTTCCAAAATCTGATAGTGGTAATAAGTGGATCGTAGTCTGCACCGACTATTCAACACGATTTGCTATTGCAGGCGTTTACCCCCTGGAGAGGCAAAGGAAAAAGCCAAATTCTTGATGGAAAAGGTCCTAAAACATGGAACCCCAGAGAAATTATCAGGTATTTCAATCAAAGATGATATCTGAGTTCACGAATCAGTGCTCTTCCATCCCCAGACAGGGGATGAACAAAGAATTAGATAACATTCTGGCAATGTATGTGAGCGTTGAAAAAAAAAAAAAAAAAGAACGAGATTTTATCCTTCCGTACGTCACTTTTGCCTACAACACAACTAAACATGACATGACAGGCTTCACACCATTTAAACTGGTTCATGGGGGTCGTTGGAAGGCTGGGTAAACCGTTTGGTTTTCGACCACTAGGACCCGGGTTCGATTCCCGCATTGGGCACTTTTTTCTGTTTAAAAAAAAAAAAAAAAAAATGCTCCAATGGCCCCCGATTTTTGCAAAAGTCCAACCCCACCAGCGAGTGCAAGTAACCAAACACGTGGTCTCTGCTTTTTGGAATTTTTCCCGATATAATTTTGTATCTGATAATCAAACATGATACAGTAATATTGTCATCATCATTTTCTGACTAAAAAAACAACTATTTTTGCCCAGAACCTGTCAATTTTATTTTTTATTGGCTAAAAATCCGATAAATATATTTTCCAGATTTTTCTCTATGTCCTGTCAAACACGTTTTACATGTACATTAGGTCAGCTGATATTATTTCCCATCTTCACCGCTAGAGGCGCTGCTTGCAAGCGAAAAGGCAAATTTGCAACGCAATTTGCAAATAACTCGAAGAATATTCGGGATAGAGACCTGAAATTTTCACTATAAGTTTTTCCAGATTCTACTCTATATACTGTTAAAATTTCAGTCAGATTAGTTACGTATTGTGGACGTGTATAGCCGACCTAGATACCCACATACATACATACACTGACTTTTATATATATAGGGATTTAAAAAAAATCTGTTTGTTACTTACCGTTGAGCTCTGTACCGTTGAGGTAGTTTGAAATGTTGCTTGATCTTTTCCAGATTTTTCTCGTTCGCAACAGCATGATGAACATTTCGCAGGTAGATCCTATAAACAGCATTGGAGTTGGAGTAATAGTCACAGTAGAAATGGACATTTTATACCACCCCCCCCCTAAAGATAAAATAATTAAAATAAATCGTCCAAATAAATTTACCTGCAATATCGTCCCTACAACTGCAAACTATCGAATGTGAAAAATTCAATTTTTCAGATTCGACGCAATGATATTGCATAAATGTTAATATCATCTGAAAGAAGACAAAAAATAGATTAAAAATATTTAAAAAATTTGCCCATTGGGAAATGGGCTGATTTTGGGTTCACAACTATTGGAGTTTTATCTTCTCCTGAAAAGTACCGATTTTCAGATTCGATAATTTGCAGTTGTAGGGACGATATGTACTTCTTTTCATTAATATCAACAAATATTATCTCTACAGACCTAAGGTATTATTGAAAAGAAGCGCATTGCCAGTAAATTTATTTCTTACAAATTTAAACTATTTGTTATATTGGAAGTATAAAAGTTTTTTGACAAAACTGCACGAACTTATTTATACTCCCAAATACAACATTTTTACATAAGGCAGTTTTACTTACATATACCAATCAATGGGCCGAGTAGGAAAAAGTCTTGAATAAGCTTCATCCTGAAGTCGAAGGTATCTATAACAACAATATTATAAATTGTTGGTTTTTATTCAGGTTTCTGGAGTGTCTCTATTTATTGTCTTATAAAAAAAATAAAGGGATTATAAACTAGAGATGTAAAAAAAAAATTAATTACCAAAGTTTATATATATATATTCCAAATTTTAAATAATATAGATTTTTAATATAAAATGTCTACAGAGCTGTATAAATTGTTTTATTGCTGTAAAGGCATTTTTTTAAAATGGCTCCATGCCTGAGTAGAATATCCTGTGGGGGTGTATTTTAGGGTTTGAATGTTCTTAATTTATATATTTGATAAGGCACAATTTGGATTATAGATTATAAATTTATTCAGTACTTTTGCCTGAAGATGGTAACAACGCTGTTACTGAAATGTCACATACTATTTATTTGAATTTGGTCTTATTACCTTGTGTTTAATTTATATATAATTTATTTTATTTTTTTTACCAATAAAGGACCTAGTGGCAGAGTTGTATGTAGAGCAACTGAAAAAATAATTAAAATGTCATTTTTTTGCAATGAAAACTGATCTTGTAAAGAGGGTTCATCTAGCAGGAGTGTCGCCTTAAGGATGTTCCACTGTATATTTATTTAAAATCAAGGCAAAACAATTGTGTTGAATGATGACGGAAGCACTGCGAGTATCTACTTATATATTTGCCTTATTCTGTCTGTTTGTCTGAAGCTCACGGATAGAATGCGCGCTCATTGGCTGTAGATACGATGTACTAGAGCGCCATCTGTTATCAAATTATAAAACTATTTATTTATTTGGATTTGGTCTTATTACCTTGTGTTTATAATCTACAATCCAAATTGTGCCTCATCAATTCTTTTTATTTATTTTTTATTTATTTATTGTTTTTTATTATTTTTTAAATTTATTTATTTATTTTTATTTTATTTTTTTTTTATTTTATTTTTTTATATTTTTTTATTTATTTTTTATTTTTTTTTATTTTATTTTTTTATTTTTTTTAATTTTTTTTTTATTATTTTTTATTTTTTTATTTTTTTTTATTTATTATTATTTATTTATTTTATTTTATTTTATTTATTTTTTTTATTTTTTTTTGATGTAAGTTTGCCTCTCTCATAAACCTGTCTATACAGACCACCCTGACTATAGCGACCACTCTAGACAACCCTGTTATCAGCTGCCTGTCTATACAGACCACCCTGTCTATAGCGGTCACCTTAGGCAACCCTGTTATCAGCAGTGTGATACATCCACCTGTCTATACAGACCACCCTGTCTATAGCGACCACTCTAGACAACCCTGTTATCAGCTGTGTGATACATCCACCTGTCTATACAGACCACCCTGTTAATAGCGACCACCCAAGTCAACGTTTTTAAAATATATTCGCACTCGGGTAAACCCCGGGCGTTGCCCGGGCCATTCGTCTAGTTTATAATATTGGTATATTGCAACTTTTTTTTTTTTATAGATAAAATTAAATTTTATAGTTAACCATATTCACAAGGTAAAAAGTTGAAATACAAATAAAAAGGAAGAATATTTTCAACTCTCACAACACAACTCTAAGAGATTTCTTTCAATCCTAACAAAATGCTATTTTTGATATCTTTCCATCAATATATCTACTTTTAGGTTCAGATGGTATAATGGTGATAAGGTACAATTTGGATTATAAACACAGGGTAATAGGACAAAATCCAAATAAATAGTGTGTGACATTTTGGTAACAGCATTGTTACCATCTTCAGACAAAGTACTGAATGAGAAAATATACTATCACACCATGTTTAAATAGTTCCTGTTATCAAGTCTATAATCCAAATTGTGCCTATATTGTTTGTAATTATCTGTACAATAATTGTAGGTCCAAATTGATGAGGGAACAACCTAAAACAATATATACATACATACAGGAAAACCCCTCTAGAAGAAATCCCAATGGGACTGAACCTGTGATTCATGGTTTGTTATAGCCATGTTACTATTTTATGAAAATGTTAGGTGAAAAAATGCATGCAGATTTTTAATGGTATAATTTTTTTTAATACATTGATTGCAAAAACTGGACCTTGTATTATAAAATAATAATGGGGGTTATTGTAGTTATAAATGAAGGTTTGCTATATCCCCTTTTAGAGGGGTTTTACTGTATGTGGATGTATAATGGAATAAATCTATAAGAACAATAAGAATATAAATATAATGTAAATAATAATGCACAATTTCGATTATAGATTATAAACACAAGGTCAGACCAAATACAATTAAATAAATAGTGTGTGATGTTTCGGTAACAGCGTTGTTGCCATCTTCAGACAAAAGTACTTTTGTACTTTTCAGTAACGTCGCACACTAATTATTTATTTGGATTTGTTCTTATTACCTTGTGTCAATTATTGTGCATTACCTTGTGGCGACGAAATCCTTGGTCCATGTTGGTCGGCCGAAAAAAGATTCCCTAAAACATAAACCATATAAAAATAATGTAAAAAATATGTTTATAATGTTTATATTTACCTGATGATGATGAAGGACGGCTTCTTGATGGTATAGTTTGTTCTAAAACAATAAGAACAATATAAATACAAAAATAAATATAAAGAAAAAAAATTAAAATAACATTGTTGTTTATACAGAGGGTGTTCACACTTATAGGAAACAAGTTTTATTATCTATATATATAAAAATGAATGTATGTGTGTGTGTGTGTGTCTGTTTGTTTGTCCTTTATGCCTGACCAAACCACTCATTGGATCGCCATGAAACTTTGGGAAGTTATTTAGTATAGTACTGGGAAGGTTTCTAGCAAATAAAATTTTTGAAATAACTTTTCGCCTAGAAATAATCAAGATAAATATTCTAATTTATCTGTTATAATTCAACAATCTGCTCTAAATATTATCGTGATGATACGATGATTTTGTAATGTAGAAAATTAGGAAAGACAAAATTCAGGATGACACTGCAATTTATTTGAGACAAGAATAATGATACAATTCAAAGGCAAGATACTATTCCTTTAACTTCCAATTACCGAGGGAACCAATTAATATTGATTTTATTCAACTTATCGAGTATTTTTCAAGGGACAGGGAAAAAATGTTCACTTTATCGAGAGATTCGTTAAACAAACCTTTACTCGGGTAAAACCCGGGCGAAGCCGGCTACATCCATACAAGAATAATGATACAATTCCAAGGCAAGATACTATTCCTTTAACTTCCAATTACCGAGGGAACCAATTAATATTGATTTTATTCAACTTATCGAGTATTTTTCAAGGGACCGGGAAAAAATGTTCACTTTATCGAGAGATTCGTTAAACAAACCTTTACTCGGGTAAAACCCGGGCGAAGCCGGGTACATCCATACAAGAATAATGATACAATTCCAAGGCAAGATACTATTCCTTTAACTTCCAATTACCAAGGGAACCAATTAATATTGATTTTATTCAACTTATCGAGTATTTTTCAAGGGACCGGGAAAAAAATGTTCACTTTATTGAGAGATTCGTTAGACAAACTTTTACTCGGGTAAAACCCGGGCGAAGCCGGGTACGTCCGCTAGTAAAATATTAAAAATTAACACCATATTTGAAATTTTTCAAATGTTCTATTTGAAAGCCTTTTTGTTTATTTACAGAACGGCACCTGATTTTCCACGATAGCAGACACTTTCTGATCATGGTCATACTCAAAAGATCCCATTCTTCCTTTAGGACTTTCCAGAGCTAATCTTACCTATTTGGACATAATTAAAATATGCAAACAAGATGATATCAACATTTCTATAAAAAAGGTATTTATAATATTATTCACGACAAAAATATCTAATTTTTATTCAAAGGACCTACAGAGAAATGGACAAAAGATTATCATCCTATATCTGTGAGAACTCCTGCAACTGTCAAAAAAGTGAAAAAATATATTACAAAAGAAAATCCTATGCCACAAAGAGATATAGATAGGGGAAGTGACTACAGGGTTCAAGAAAGAATACAGTCTTGTAACAGCAGTTTGATTGGGAGAAAGCTTTCTTAAGAAAGTGCCCAACTATCCTGGGGTTGAAAATCCAAGTGGATAGCAGCTGTTGGTCTGAAGGTGCTCTGTAGTGGAGTGAGTGTGACTGTCGATTAACATGAAAGCAGGTGCCAAGGGAGCTGACCCGGCCAGGACGGCCTTTGACAAGGAGAATCCTTCTGGTGGCGGACATTGGAGGCAAGTCTATCTTTTCTTAATCAAACACTTGTAAGGGAGGTCACCTGATTTGCCAACCTGATGTTACAGGGACAGTACAGTCATCAGTCACGGTCAGCGGAGATTTGACAGGCCAGCAGCTCACATAGTCCAGTCCCGACTTCAAAGTAGTGAAATCTTCAGTCAGGAGAGATATGCATGTAATATTGTCCACTTAAAAATAATAAATACATATTCCAAATTAAATGTTGTCAGCATTTTTGACAATAGTCATAACCACACATAAATTTGGGTAAAGAGAATGTGGTTACAATATTTTAGACCACTAAAAAATTTGTCCGATATTTTGGCTGTCACTCATTTCAAGGTGTAAAGTTTAACAATGTTTGATCTGCCCAGTTTTTTAAACATAAATGTGTAGTGAGACTAGAATAGGGTGACACCAAAACATCGGACAAACTTTTTGTATGGTTGACAAATCAATTCTAGCTCAGCCTACAATAACGAGATTCTTTACTTTCTTGATTTTGTTCAAATTGTAGCTTGGCATCTTTAATCCAGAACACATTTTGGCTTGCATTAGATGCAAAAGACCTTTCGGAGAGGCTGCTGCATATCATCAAACAGCTCAAAAAGCATGGACTCATGGAATTCAATTAACCTTTGCACAGGGGGATAAGAAATAGCTTTCTTGTGTGACATTTAAGCTGGAAAACAGCTAAGAAACAGGATATATTTATAACCCAGGTTCCTGTTTCTCAAAACGCCAACTACCCTGGGCCAGAAATTATGGGAATAAAAAAATACTAAAATCCTATCTACGTACATATTATTAAGGTAAAGCTTGAGACATGGTTGAGAATTGGTGGTTGCAAGTTGAGAATTGCACTTAGAACATAGTGGGAAAACCTTGCAACCATTCTGGAAAGTCATTTTCCGTAGATGACCAGACTTAAGTCTGGAAATCAAAGACTGTTGTTTTCTTGGAAGGACAGAATTGTCCCTCCTGCTCTGTACCAGTCATGTGCAGCATTAGATTTCCATTCCTGCAGGCATTGGTATACAAATCTCTTTAACCTTGGATCAGACAAATTGAAATATACACACACACAAAGCCTTTATTAAGACATTAGTCTTGTACAGATTCTCCGTACAAGGTGCAATATCAGGAAAAGAGCAGCACAGGAAACCAGTAGTTCCGCAACTATATACAATTATTAGTAACTAGTAGAAAAGCCCGTCCAAGGACGGGATCGGCTAGAGCAGGTGGATTCCTAATTTTATTTCTCACATTCCTTTTTGATACTTAATAATATGTAATCGGAAGCGTTCGAGGTAAAATAACGTTCATGGTCCGTCAGGGATCGATCCCCTTCCGAGCGTTGCAACATTTTACCTTTCGGGTCATTTTATTGATATTTTTTTAATTAACATTTTTACTTTAAAAGAGGTGAACTTACAATGAATAAATTTCTTTGTAAACAACATTTTTGGTGAAGCAAGCTGAACTATTTTCAAGAAGCCTTCCTTGCTTGCTTCCGTGGATTATTTTTATTTTAACACACTTAGAGCTTTTCACCCTAGAAAAAGCAACATATAACTGACCATGGCTAAAAACTGGTTCAGGTAAATAGATGCCAACCATTTCAAGGGTTTGGCCTTGTGATTTATTTATTGTCATAGTGAAGGCTAATTTTACAGGGAACTGTCCCCTTCTGAGAAGGAAAGGAATCTCAGAATGTATTGGGGCCAAGTAAACTCTCGGAATAAATACAGATTGATCTACTGCAGTGCCAGTCCGAACTTTTGCAATAATTAAATTAGGTAACAATTTAGTTACTACTAAGCTCGTCCCGTTACAAAGACCTCGCTTTGTGTTTAAGTTTCGAAGAAGCATTATGATTGCTCCAACTTATAGCTTCAGCTTATGAAGTGGCATTCCCGAAGGGTTAAGGCTGTTGAGAAAAACCGGTGGATAGCTCTCATTATCTTCAGGTGTCGCATCATCTATTGAGTCTGAGCTGAAATATGTTATGGAGTCACCTTCAAGGATATCTAAAACTCGGTTGTTGATATCATCAACTTCCACATTTCTGGGACAAAGTATAGCCTTATCAGTATACTGTTCAAAGTCAGAAGGAAGCAATTTATCTCCATAAATTTCTTTGACTAAATCGCCATTGCAAAAAATTTCAGATGGTATTTCAAATGTATCGGAGTCTAAGCCAAGATCATTTGTTAGCTCGCCATTTCCAAGCTTTAAAAGCCAGGCACTAAACTCTGGGTCAATTGACCTAATATTATTGTCTAATTTCAAAATATTAAATTTTTTCCATAGAGGATGAAATTTAATACTTGAATCTACAATTGCAGCTTGAGTTCCATGTGGAACAACAGGCAAAGTCTGTCGCAAGTCCCCTCCAAAGACAATGGTTTTACCACCAAGTGGTTTTTCATTTTGCATGATTTCTTTCAAGAGATTATTAATGCATCTAAGAGCATCTTTTGGTGCCATGGTAGCTTCATCATAAATAATGACATTTGCATGATCATCATTGCAACATGATCATCATTTTCAGGATGCAAGGCACCTGAGCGGTGATAAATCTGTCCGTTGATTCGGAAACAATAGGGCCCATATCCAGGAGGAGGTGCAAGGTTTGTCCCATTGAAGCGAATGCTAGGGCACTGTTGACGGAACGGATGTTTTCCATGAAGTTCTTTGAAAGTTGATGCTTTCCAGTCATTAAACTTTCAAGTAGTTCAGAGGTTTGAATCGGTTCAAGTTCGACTTTTCCTTTGGAACAGCATTTATGAAAAGTTTTACTGTATGTCGTTTGTTCCAATTCGAAATACTTTGCTCTACATTTTGGGCAAACTTGATCAAGTTGGCCACAAAGGTGCAGGGGAATTTGATCTTCCTCGAAACATGTCCCTTTTGGCAAAGGAAGATTATCTCCCTGTTGAATTCTTTGCATCCTCAGCCTACTGTTTTCCCTTTGAAGGGCTCTTTGATTTTCGCTCATATTCATTCGGTATTGCCGTTGTTGTTCATTATGCCTTCTCTTACGGGTGAATTTAAACGTCTTTGTCGCTGCTGTTCAATACGACGTTGCTTTGCTTCGATGGCCTCAACAATAGAAAGGGCTCTTTTAGGAGACATTGTTTATAAAAATAAAATAATCAAGCTAAATTAAAAAAATAAAATTATTTAAAAAATAATATTCCTCAAATATTCACTGAATAAATTGCCGAAAGCAAAAAATGACTAATAAGATCAGAATAGAATAAAATAAAGGATGAAAACAAAAACCAAACAGACCTACAGCCGGCCACGTCACTTAACTACGTAACTTGAACATGTGACACAGAATGGACCAATCCTATTTGGCTTCAACGAACAGACGCTTTATTATATGTGATAAGGAAAAGTAAGATTTAATATGAAAGGTCGACCCCTCGATGTTTCGTCATCATTCTGAGGTGTAAGAACAATAGCTTCCAAGATCTCTTTTCTCCCTCTTTACACCTACACATTCAGGACTAGGTGTTTGTGTGAGTGTATGCAGGCTTATTTTTATGTTTTGTGTATGTCACACTTATTTAATGTACATCATATTAGATCAGATTGCGCGCCTGTTAATATGGGCCATCTTACCTTGCTGATGGTTCTAATTCTTCCATAGCTTTATCGAAAAGATAATTTTTAGTAACTTGTTCAGTATTATTACCCCAAACATATTTTGAAGCATTTAAAATGGATTTCCCCCCCTTTACCATTTTTATATATTTTTCCATTTTTTAATATTTTGCCGTTACGTAAATAAATAATACACCGGCTAGCTCAATATTTGAATGATTTTAATTGGTTTTAGTGTTTTGTGCTAATAATTGTTAATAATTAGTTCATATATAAAATTCAATTTGAAATTTCAATTGCCATTTGCGATTAGAGTTAAGAATTGTGAAAAAAAGTTTTCTCTAAAAAAGAATATTTGATTTCAAGTTTTTTTTCTAATTGCAACAATAAAAATATTTGTTTTTGATAAATATAATACTAAAATCCTCTCTACGTACATATTATTCCTGTTACTTTACCAAACTAAAACGTGCTTGAATGCATTCATATATCACGGCTTTTCAGAATAAAAACAAATATATTAATAAAGGTTTTGTGTGACATTTAAGCTGGAAAACAGCTAAGAAACAGGAAATATTTATAACCCAGGTTCCTGTTTCTCAAAACGCCAACTACCCTGGGCCAGAAATTATGGGAATAAAAATACTAAAATCCTCTCTACGTACATATTATTCCTGTTACCTTACCAAACTAAAACGTGTTTGAATGCATTCATATATCACGGCTTTTCAGAATAAAAATAAATATATTAATAAAGGTTTTGTGTGACACATTTAATCTGGAAAACAGCTAAGAAACAGGAAATATTTATAACCCAGGTTCCTGTTTCTCAAAACGCCAACTACCCTGGGCCAGAAATTATGGGAATAAAAATATTCACTATATATTTTCGTAGAGAAAAAAAAAAATCAAACAATATGTTAAAATAATAACATAATAAAATTTGTATTGTGATTTTTAGGTATTCTTTTAAGTTCTTAAATCTTTATTCATTTCAATTTGAACACTCCTCATTGAACAGTCCTCACTCCACGCCCAAACTGTGACAAATGGTGGAGAAGCTGGATTATCCCCTCGCCGCCCAAGCCATTAGAAGAAGCCAAAGAATCCAAGGACTAGAACCACCAGAATATTCTGCTATGATAAAAAAAGGAAAACAGATTCGAAAGGGTGAGTATCGCTTTCAACCCGCAGATGCTCTTTAATTTTCACGGTAGAAACCAACCCGATCCATAACCCATCCATCCCGCAACTCCCCCTTTTCAGAGAGTGGGAATGGACCTCCTTGGAAGATTTCCAAAATCTGATAGTGGTAATAAGTGGATCGTAGTCTGCACCGACTATTCAACACGATTTGCTATTGCAGGCGTTTACCCCCTGGAGAGGCAAAGGAAAAAGCCAAATTCTTGATGGAAAAGGTCCTAAAACATGGAACCCCAGAGAAATTATCAGGTATTTCAATCAAAGATGATATCTGAGTTCACGAATCAATGCTCTTCCATCCCCAGACAGGGGATGAACAAAGAATTAGATAACATTCTGGCAATGTATGTGAGCGTTGAAAAAAAAAAAAAAAAGAACGAGATTTTATCCTTCCGCGTACGTCACTTTTGCCTACAACACAACTAAACATGACATGACAGGCTTCACACCATTTAAACTGGTTCATGGGGGTCGGTGGAAGGCTGGGTAAACCGTTTGGTTTTCGACCACTAGGACCCGGGTTCGATTCCCGCATTGGGCACTTTTTTCTGTTTAAAAAAAAAAAAAAATGCTCCAATGGCCCCCGATTTTTGCAAAAGTCCAACCCCACCAGCGAGTGCAAGTAACCAAACGTGGCTCTGGCATTTGTAAGTGCAAAGTCGAACTGCTTTTCACATGTGAAGACATGTGGTGCGCTTACAGTAAAAGCAGTCGCTAACTATCCACCATGATAATCATGGCCACGTGTACTAGGGATAAGCAAAAAAAAAAAAAACTGGTTCATGAACGCGAAGTTGAAACGACTGTAGACCCTCTATTCCCGAACCCAAATGAAGACCTCCAAGAAGAGTACAGCCAGAAGATCGCAACCAAAGTTGAAGAAGCTAGACAACTGGCACGATTGGAAACTTTGAAAGCCCAAGAAAGTGACAAAATTAGATACGATTCCAACCAAACACGAAGATTATAGAATCGGTGATCTTGTCTGGATCTTCGTTCCTGTACGAAAGGTCAGTCTTTCTGAAAAAATTAATGAAAAGCTACTTAGGGATAGTATAAGGCGACGCGGAAACTTTCCGACGTTACCTACGAAGTCAAACCTGTCACACATCAGTGCGCAGGCGCCAGAAAAGAGATCTTGTCCACGTGCTAAGAATAAAACCATATTACGAACCTTCCGACCAAGTTGACATGTTCAAATAACGTTCCTACAGCGATACGCTAGGAAAGGGGCAATGTCATATAGTGGATAATTAATAAAATAGAAGCAATTTTATTATGAAAAAAAGGCATACTCCTTTTCGTGCAACTGAAAGTTGCTGATGGCTTGCGCCATCTATCGGAATAAATATCAACTATTCTCGTTGATTTCTAATTATTCCAAAATTGGCCAATTATCACATTTGTACTATTTTTTCTCATACAAATTTATATTCGTGACCTTGCTTGCTCAATAGCATTGATTGTAAATAAATGTTGAACAGTAATCTTGAAAAACTTCTGGTCCTCATTACTGTAACAATATATATAAAGAGCTCAATACTAAACCTAAAGAAGTCGCGCCAAAAGTTGCTGATGGCTTGCGCCATCTATCGGAATAAATATCAACTATTCGTTGGCCAAATACCCATTCTTGATTAATCAAGAAAAGCTAACCACGTACGCGTTTCGGACTGTTGGCCCTCGTCAGCCTGATGCAAGCTGTACCTCAATTACCAAAAAACTGGTCATATATATATATATATATGTGAGAATCGATGTGAAATCCTGTCGACTCTCTTTCCTCTGTGGAGAATCTTGCCGATTCTCCGTTTGCTCTGTGGTAGTTGTGACAGCGAAGGTGCTGTCAACTGGAAGTTGGGATCGGATTGGTGAATGTTGCAGTCGTGATGGCAGGAGTGAGGACACAGGAGTGGTTGGTCAAGAGAACCGATGCTGACAGACAGAGAGCATGGAGGAGAGTGAGCTTACGCCCCGCGATTTACGCTGGATCAGATGACACGTCTAATACGGATGAGACTCGGAGACGCTACTGATACTTCCCCAGTCGGGTGGTGTCACGTGACCTCTATTGAGATTATGATTGGTCATTTATTACATCATGGAAGATGAAGAATCGCCTTGATTGGTCCAAACGACTGGGAAGCCATCTTTGATGTTATAGCAGAAAATGTGAGGATGGAGCATTGACCTAAATAAAAGTGTCGTTGACCTAGCGCTAATGATGCGAGATGGGAATCTTTGCTCTTAACTTTAGGCCTAACTGAAATTGTTTATGAATATTTATAATCATTTTATCTCCTTGTTTTTCTCTGTCTGTCTGACATACAGTCCGTATTTTATTTGGTTCTTAGCAGTACATCATGTCATACAGTAAGTTGGTACAGGGTACAAGGTAGTTGGACATAGGCAGGGACATGGTAAAATGACTGGGGTTTTAAATTATCAGATATATATATAAAAAAGGCATATCCTGACCAGGAGCACATGTGCTTTTCAGAAGGAAGAGCGCCATCTGGTAGAACAGAAATCAACTATTCATCGATTTAACCTGTTCCCTGATATTTGGCCAACCCAATTTCTTGATAAATCAAGAAAAGCCATCCACGAGCGATGCAAGCTGTATCTCAACGACCAAAAAAACTGGTCATTGAAGCATTTTGAAAAATAATGAAACGGGTAAATATATATATATATATATATTAATTAATACACGTCATTGTGAGTAGGGGTAGAAAAATATTGGGAATTGTTTAATCCTATTAAAATATTTAACTATGGGCAACGGTACTAACGTATTTTTCCAATTTGCATTGTCACAGTTAATAAGGAGAGAACTTAATTGAGGGCTAATTTGTGGAGTTTGATTACGTGTTGGTGAGGATGGGAGCATTATCTTCGGATGAGTGCCTTAACGGATTGTTTGTTTTTCGACTGGATTGGCGCGGATATGGGCGTTCTGTGGGAGAGAAAATGCCGGGACGACTCGGGACTCCGCCGATCCCATAGATTTTCCTGGCCAGAGTGAACCATTCTGACGGGCTGCTGGGTGTTGCAATCAGTAGAAGATTGCAACTGTAGGAGGGCATTCCTTGAGTGAGAGCATTGACCATTTCCTTGCGGTCGATGTTGAGCTGCGTACCTTCTATATATAGTATTCTTGTAAGCCTTGAGGTTCGCAACGTAGTTGATAGAACTCTTGGTGGGTCGGAGTCTCGGGTGGGGAAAACATATCCTTAAGGACCTGTTTGAACCTCCAGTAGGGTTCGTGGAGGTAGTCCATGGATTGGAGTGTCTTCTGGGGCTCTGCTTCTAGCGCTGCCACTAACATGCGGCTTTGTTCGTAACAGCTGCTGTTTTGGAATTCCGGGGACCTCTCCAGCTCCTTTAAGAACGACTCTGCGGAATTTGATCCGTCAAACCTGACTGCGGTGGTGGGCGCGTCCCGCCCAAGTCTTCTCATCATCGCTGTTATTGCGTCTATCACCGACTTCTTCTCTTGAGCTAACTCGGTCTCTTTCTGGCCTGCTTGCCTCTTTGTCTTGCTCATTCTCATGAGGTTCTTCATCCTGTCGACTCTTACTTGTTGTATGTGTCGTGGTCGAATGGATGGGCGCGACCGTTGTGCATGTATGCTTCGAAAAAAAACTTGTTCCACACTCGTGAGCGCGCGCGGCGGCGTGCCGTAGCCTTCGCCCGCGCGCGCTGGCTCCCACGTTTATTTTGTTCATATTTATATATGGGTGAATTTGTATTTACATTTTAACATATTAATTATGGCGAAAATAAATTATATCTCTTGGGCATTAGGCAATTTATGACATATATATATATATATATTAAAAATAAAAAAAAAAAGATCAGGTGTTGAAATCAATATTAAAAATGGCATATCCTGACCAGGAGCACATGTGCTTTACAGAAGGCAGAGCGCCATCTGGTGGAACAGAAATCAACTAAACATTGATTTAGCCTGTTCCCTGATATTTGGCCAACCCAATTTCTTGATAAATCAAGAAAAGCCATCCACGAACGCGTTTCGCGCTTTTGGCGCTCGCCAGCGTGGAGTAGGCTGAACCACTGCGACCAAAAAATATTTTTTGTTCCCAATTGCTTCCCGAAAAACCAAGAAATGGGTATTTAAGGCCAAACTTGCGTAAATACGCTTAGCACATTAAAAAGAAAAAAATAAAAGATAAAAAGATCAGGTGTTGAAATCAATATTAAAAATGGCATAGCCTGACCATATGGCGCTCTGCCTTCTGTAAAGCACATGTGCTCCTGGTCAGGATATGCCATTTTTAATATTAATATATATATATATATATATAATAATAAATAGTTGTTTAATTTTATAGTCCAGTTTTGTATTAAGATTATCTTCACTATTTTGATCATTTAAATTCAAATTATAAAATTTGTAAATTGTTATTAATTTGTAGATAGAGAGAAAAAAAAATCCTTTACTTCTAATACATCATCAAGTTAATTATATATTTATAATTAATAACAATAAAAATTAACAACGTAACGTCTTTTGCATCGGCTTTTACACGTCATTTAGACATACTCTATCCTATATATAGAATAATAGAAGTGATAATATATTTAATATTATAAATTTTAGTAGTTAGAGAAAAGAGAGAAAGACAGAACCATGCACTTTTAATCAAACTAATAATAAGGAAAAAAAAGTTTTGTAAAGAAGGTAGATAAGATTGTTAGTATATATATATATATTTTTATAATTTTATATTTTATCCTTTTTTTTAAAAAAGATTTTTTAAGGTTTTTTTTTATTTTATAATATGATTATAAATAGTTGTATTTAGCAATATATCTATAGTATGAATTAACTTTTGTTATAAGTTTGGTTATTATGTTTTGAAACCCTAATGGTAGACCAGACATACACAAAAAAAAATTAAATTGAAATAATTATTGGAAAAAGAGATCTGCTGGACCGGGGATCTTCAGATAAAAGCCCAGCTGACATTTCACCCCTTCTTTATTATGTCATAGACCTCTTTTAAACCGGATTTTATGTGTTAATATTAAGTTATTTCAGTGAAATATTTAAATGAACATATATAACAAATACAAGTGTTAACAAATTACAACTGTAAACCTACCTGGTCCGCGGCGTCCTACATTGTGAACATCTATTTCTGGCTGACACATGTTGCGGGGGGGACATTTCAAAATTAGACCATTTATTCTGAATTTTTTGAACAACAAGACAATCAAAGAAGAAAGAAAAAATAGTTAAGGGAAGAAAGCTAAATTTCATAATCTTTACAGCTAGTTATATCAAAATAACTGATTCAACACTCATTCATCTTTTAATATTCCTTTAAAAAGGCAAATTATAAGAGTTTAATAAAGCTATAGGTAGGTTTACAGTTGTAATTTGTTAACACTTGTATTTGTTATATATGTTCATTTAAATATTTCACTGAAATAACTTAATATTAACACATAAAATCCGGTTTAAAAGAGGTCTATGACATAATAAAGAAGGGGTGAAATGTCAGCTGGGCTTTTATCTGAAGATCCCCGGTCCAGCAGATCTCTTTTTCCAATAATTATTTCAATTTAAATTTTTTTGTGTATGTCTGGTCTACCATTAGGGTTTCAAAACATAATAACCAAACTTATAACAAAAGTTAATTCATACTATAGATATATTACTAAATACAACTATTTATAATCATATTATAAAATTAAAAAAACCTTAAAAAATCTTTAAAAAAAAAAGGATAAAATATAAAATTATAAAAATATATATATATATACTAACAATCTTATCTACCTTCTTTACAAAACTTTTTTTTTCCTTATTATTAGTTTGATTAAAAGTGCATGGTTCTGTCTTTCTCTCTTTTCTCTAACTACTAAAATTTATAATATTAAATATATTATCACTTCTATTATTCTATATATAAATTAGAATATGTCTAAATGACGTGTAAAAGCCGATGCAAAAGACGTTACGTTGTTAATTTTTATTGTTATTAATTATAAATATATAATTAACTTGATGTATTAGAAGTAAAGGATTTTTTTTTCTCTCTATCTACAAATTAATAACAATTTACAAATTTTATAATTTGAATTTAAATGATCAAAATAGTGAAGATAATCTTAATACAAAACTGGACTATAAAATTAAACAACTATTTATTATTATAATTAATTTAGATTTAGCTTGCTCTAATCTAATCAAATCTAATTGATATGAGTTATCATTCTTATCAGTTTGCTCCTTGAGTTTTAAAAGTAGAATCACTGTTATAATTTTGTTATATAGTTTCTACAATATATATATATATATATATATATATATATATATATATTAGGAACGAAGGCGATAAAAACGTGGTAATTTTCTTTTATTGAAAAAATACGAGCTTTCAGGCAGGAATGCCCTTCCTCAGGTTGCTACTGGGCAGGAAACAAAAGTGCCAATTTTATAAGCGAGAGAAGTAAAATAAATTTACATGATATGAAGAAGTATGGGAAATTTACATACTATTAAAAAGTAAAAAGCAAAGGATTTACATATTTACAGATGAATGGAGAATATTTAAAAAAACTATGGACATGAAAAAATAAATTTACATGCTATGAATAAGTACAATATAATATTGTACTTTAGTTAATTTATAATTTTGTACTGTGTAGAGAGAGAGAGGAGAGAGAGAGAGGAGAGAGAGAGAGAGAGAGAGAGAGACTATTGACTATTGAAACACTTTTATTGACGTCTAGTCAATTTTTACAAAATGATTATGATAAAAGTAATGAATAAATGGGAAATTACAATGATTTTAGGAGCTAGGGAGGCTCCACCACCTTGACAAGGTTCTCCTCCAGACAAGGAGGGGGTCTTCTTGGACTCCCCGCATCTCCAGGCCCAGGAAGTGCTTGTAGATGCGGGTCTTGGCTGACGCCATGATGGCCAGGGCGTCGTCCTCCAGGTCATGCCCGAAGATCCAGCTTTGCAGGTCAGGAGGCCGTTGGAGGATGGTGAAGGCCTCCAGGATGACAGGCCTGATCCGACTGCAGGACCAGTAGCCGGATGTGCTGGATGGGGAAGGGCGTGCAGGGCCAGCCGCACGGCAACGTCAGCATTGTGCCCCGAGAAGGCGCAACGCCGGAGGGAAGACCAGCTGATGGAGATGGGGATGCTGACGTGGGGGAACCACCGTCCGAACAGCTGGGTAATGGGCAGCGCAGCCAAGCGCGGACGCTCAAGCAAGCGGCGGGCTGTGCGGGTGGTTAGGCGCTGGAAGGCGGTGGTCGTCCCGCGCACCACGATTGCGTCCGCCAGGCTGTCGACGCGATAATGTCCCCGGGCATTCTGGGTTATCAGGCGTGTGCAGAAGCTCCCCAGAGCAGCGACGTCCGTGAGGGCGCCACGCGTAGCGATGGTGATGTTTGGAGCAGGCCCGGTCAGTTCTCCGATGCGCCAGCCCAGCCATCTTGTAGGAGCCAGGAGCTCAGGAGGCCGCAGGAAACGGCAGTCGCCCACGACCCGAAGAGCCCGGAGAAGTGCAGGTTGTAAGATCCGGTGGTTTAGATCTAGGATCTCCGCGGCAGGCTCGAAGAGGTGAAGACTCCGACGACGCCGCGGGGGAAGCCAGATGCCAGGAGTGGACGCAGGAGTCAGCCACATCCCGCTCTCAGCGAGCCAAGAGTGAGCGTTACGGCCTCCACGCAGTGCTGCCTGGACACCCTTAAGGCACGACAGCCGGAGCTGAGTGCCCACGTCGAGAAGTCCCATGCCTCCCACAGAGATCGGCCGCGCCAGGATGCTACTGGGAAGCCATGAGGTTCGATCGTGCCCCCACACGAATCGAGCCAATCTTGCCTGCAGTCTTCCGATGGTGGTCTCGCTGGGAAGGTAGGCCTGGAGATGATAGTAGATGGCCGAGAGCACCAGGCTATTGGCCGCTTTTGCTCGACCAGCAAGTGAGAGACCACGGACAAAGGGGGACCACCTAGCAATGGCTCGCTCCAGCAACTCTTGCAGGTGTTGATCTTGAGCCGAAGTTCCCATTCCAGGAGTCACTAAGGTCCCTAGAATATTGATTTTCTCCCTGTTCCAGGAGATTGCCGACGGGGAGTCAGTGCGGTTCCTCCATCTCCCGCACCAGAGACCCTGGCTCTTACCGAAGTTGACTCTTATTCCTGACGCACGCCTGAAGTCCTCGAAGATCTTCCTGACGACCTCCAGCTGCCCATCCTCGCGGATAAGCAGGACGATGTCGTCGGCGTACGCCAGGACATTATCCCGGCCAAGTAGCTGTTCCAGGCGTAGCAGGAGGGGCCCAGTGGAGATGGTAAAGAACGCTGCGCTGGCAGCGCATCCCTGCCTCACTCCGTTGAGCATGTGGAACAGAGGAGTTCTCCCAATCCCCTCAATCCTCGCCGCAGCCTCGGCCCCAGCGTAGAGCAGAAGAACCCACCCAACGAAGACTGGCGGCAGACCGACGGAGAGAAGAGTGGACACCAGGAAGCCTCTGTCCAGCGTGTCAAACGCTGACTCCAAGTCGATGGCGACGACTGCCAGCGGGGCTTCATCTCTGCAGGCAGTGGCAACTTCATCAGCTACGCGGGCTATGTTCCAGGCTGGTGTTCTACCTGGAACGGCGTAGCTCTGGCATTCAGGTACGATGTCTCGGAGATGGGGTCGCAGTCGCCAGTAGAGGACCCCGCTGAGGACTCTGTAGTCCGTCGTTGGCAAGGAGAGGGGTCGAAGTCCGGCTAGGCCCGGACCACCGTGCGGTTTTTCTATCAGGGACATTTCGCTGCGCCGCATGGAAGTGGGCAGAGCCCCGCAGAGCTGGGACGCCTCGAAGACCCGACGGAGTGCACTCGCGAAGTAATCCTCAAAACCCCTGAAGAGCTCGCAGGGCAAGTCATCCCACCCGGCCGCTTTCCCAGTTGGCAGACGACCGATGGCAGCAACGATCTCTTCCTCGCCGATCCCATAGCGGTGGAGTGGATCGCTTTCCTCAATGGTGACCCTTAGAGTAAAACCCCGCAGGAAGCCATCGATGTCCTCCGGTGAGCACGAAGGATGGGAAAAGCGCTCTTTCAGGTTGACGAAAGCCAGTTCTCTCACCGCTGGTCCCGTAATCATTCGACCTGCGCTGTCGTAGAAAGTATTCGACGACGTTCCCCTGCGACGAAGACGAAAGGCGCGCCCGAGGTCCGGCAGGGAGGGATAGTCCGAGTAAATGGAGACATCTTCGAGCTTGGCTTGAACATATTTTCTCGCCCTCGAGATGTAGTCGTCGTCGTTATTGCGCAGGTCGTGGAGTGACTTGATGGCGGAGGCCAGATGCGCCTTAACATGTCCCCACCTCCTCCAGATTTCCGCATTCCGCATGTCCTCGATGTTTCCCAAGGCCTCGTCAAGAAGCGTTTCTACTGTCCCAACGACTAGCCTCGATCGGAGCATGCTAGCAATGCACGGTGGTCGAGGTTCTGAGGCCTCGCCGGTTTGGAGGAGGACCGCACGGTGGTCGGAGTTCTTGTAGTATAGGCTCCAGTATCGGGTGACGCGGTTGGAGAAGCTTGATGGTATAAGCACTCGATCCAATCTGCTCGCATCCACCCGGCTTCCGCAACTGGAGATCCTTGTTGGTAGGTGCGTGGCGTCGAAGATAGCTGCAGCGTCTACGAGGTTGGCCCGGTCCAGGAGCTCCCCAAGGGCTTCGACGGAACCGGACGCAATGTCGCTCGCAGACTCCTCGGAGATATTGAGGTCCCCAAGGACCCACGCGTCTTCATTGACAGCAGCAGCTGCGATGACCTGTAGCTGCTGTAGCCGCTCATCAGGAGCATGAGAGAGGTGGCAGTTGACAAATGTCGCCTTTGATCCCCGGATGGTAACGTCAAAGGCGGCGATCTTGCCAGGGGACAGGACCTGTTGTCCGATGACCTGGACGCCGGAAGAGAAGATGCAGGCGAGGCCGGATCCTCTGGCGCCAGAAGCTGGAACAACTGCTGCTCTGTATCCCAAGCAGAGGTCCTCAACGCTGTCCAGGGTGGTGACATTGGTTTCTTGAATGAAAGCGATGTCAACTGCGTGCTGTTTCAGGAAACAGCACAATTCAATGCTCCTGTGTCGAGCGGCAATGCCGCGCACATTAAGGCACGCAAGGCGGAAGCTCTTGCGCGCTTCTTGTCTTTGTTCTGATGTCAGATAGCCGCTTGTAAAGGGCTGACTTGGAGCCTCCAAGTCCCTTTATCAACTTTTCATTGAAGGTGTGCAGCCCCAGACTTTGTTCTACGCTGAGCTTTTCCAGGAGCAGCCTTAGATGAGGAAGGGAGACGATGGCCTGTTTCACTTCCTCTTCCTTCAAGCCTAAGAGTGTAACCTCTCCAAAGAATGATCCTGGGAGGCGCTCGAGGAGGGTGTCAAGCTGTAGTTGAGCCGTAGACCCGGCCTTGGGAGACAAGGATCTAGATCTATCCTTGATCTTGTGATGGCTAGAGTTCTCGACTCTGTTGATGTTGAGGTCTGTCTGGGTGGAGGTTTCCGGGGTCCTGGTGGTGGGCTCAGTCTCGAGAGCTATATCCTCTTGAGCAGGTGGCGCGGAGGATGTCTGTGCCGGGGCAGCCACTGGCGCAGGGTGGGAGAATGTTGCAGGTGGCGAAGCAGCTGCTGTGGTGTTAGGAGCAGGCGCCGTGGTTTTCACACTGCTCGTCTGGCTCAAGGGTTGGGTGGTGCTTGTCTCCCGGATGATCCGGGGACAGTTCATTCTTTTGTGTCCCATTCTGTAGCACTTGGAGCAACGGAAGCCGTACTCCAAGTAGGCCAGTGCAGAGCCGCCCTTGGCAGTCACAATGATCTTTTTAGGAAGATCTGTGATTTTTTTTCCATTGTTCATGAGAATGAACGCAGTTTTTTTGAGGTCAAGCCAGGTGTAGCCGCCGGAAGAATTCACGGTAGGCGCGATGGAGACTACCTGACAGTAAGGCCTCAGAGTCCTGATGATATCGGCGTCCTCGATTACAAATGGGAGACCGCTGATGGTGATTTTTTCTGCCTTCTTTTGGTAGGGAAGGGCTTTAAGGAGGGCTCCCTTAATCATCAGACCATCCTCTATGATCGTCTCCGCCATATCAGGCCGCTCGAAGCCAACTAGGATCTGTCCGGAAGCTTTTCCTATCTGTACAACGCAGCCTTTCCCCAGTTTATTTTCCAGAGCCTTGATGTAGTCTACTTGGGTGAACTCCGGGGAGAACTCCAGATAGGTCATCTGGTCATAGGTTCCGGCAGCTGCTTTGCTCCGACACTGAGCCAGCATTTGCCTCGAGACCTTTATTTGCTCGATGGTGTTCCTAGGGCACGATGGCTGGCGCGGCGTAGTGCTGTCCCGGGTGGTTTTCGTCTGTCGAGATGGACCAGGCAGAGACTGACTCGCCCTTTCCGAAGGAAGCAGACGCTTTCTCTTTTTGGGTTGTTCAAAATTTTCATCGTTTTCGACGATGTCGGCCCAATTCCGGCTTGATTGAGGGAAATTTGCATTTCCGCCGCTTGTCACGGGCAGTTTTGCATAATTTTCTAATGTTTTAGAATTTGTAGAATTCTTCTTAGAAGTAATTTCCGCCAAAATCTCGGCATACGCTGGAGATTTATCGCCGGAAACAACACCATCATGCTCCCCTTCGTACTGGCCATCCGCCAATACGGAAAACACATTACTTAACTCCATCTTCTCGCCCTCCATCGCCGAAGAACGCGGAGCTCGCGCACCGCGTGGCCGCACGGCCGAGAGAGAGAGAGAGAGAGCGAGAGAGAGTTGCTGATGGCTTGCACCATCTATCGGATAAATATAAACTAGTCGTTGATTTTTTTAATCATTCCGGAATTGGCCAAATACCCATTCTTAGTAACCAAGAAAAGCTAACCACGTACGCGTTTCGGGCTGTTGGCCCTCGTCAGCGCGATGCAAGCTGTACCTCAACGACCAAAAAAACTGGTCATTGAAGCATTTTGAAAAATATATATATAATAGGCGTCATTGTTAATTTTCAAAATATTCACACCCATATTTTACAAATTTTATTTTGTCCATAATATAAATATATCAAATTTTTTCCTCCCCATTGAATATAACAAAATATAAAAAAAAAACTTAATTCTGCTTACGTTATGTGGCGCTGAGTTTGTTGTTGACACACTTTAAATATAACACCTTGATAAAGGTTGGCGTTCTTAATATATATTAATATTAAGAAAAAAGGCATTTCCTGATCGTGCAACTGGAAGTTGCTGATGGCTTGCGCCATCTATCGGAATAAATATCAACTAATATTAACTAAAAATGTTTAATGTATTATGCATGTAATATGTTTAATGTATCAATACTTTTGCGTTTTGAAGCGATAAATGTGTTGGGTCCGTTTTGGCCTCGGACCCAGCCATGAACAACATTATAAGTGTGAATTTGAGGAAACAAGGTTCTCGGAAGGATGTTGGATGTGCAGGATACCCTTTGACCACGGATCTTGCAGACCACATGGCACATCATGCGCTGATTTATCCTGCTGACTCATCCTACATCCTGGGAAGAACCTTTAACCCTTAGTTTCCTATTTTACTGACGTTAGTACTCGCGTCTCGCAGACCCCAATATTCTACAATGAATAAAATCCTTAAAAAATAAAATATGGAAATAAATTTTGCTTGCAGCCAAAAGAATAGTCTCTAGTTTACAAATATATCAATTTATTATAAAAATTACACTTAATTATTTTTATCTGATAAAATTGGTAACACGGCAAAAATTCTAAACTATCAATATATACAAACAATTTCCTTAAAATTATAAATGAAATTCTAAATTATTCTTGTGCACACATACTGAAAAGTGTTTTTGTGTGTTCAGTATAAATGTGTTTAGCGCATTTAGCACATATAATTTTGTATTTTCGGTCTTTGTATCGATCACAAAATCGGCAACCCCTCCGTTTCGCTGACGATGACTCTGGCTTATTTTCTTTCAAAAGAAACAAGAACTTAATATCTCTCAATTAATTATAGCATTTCATGACTTTGCTTGTTGTGGCTCATCTGTAGAAGTATGTGCAGATATTTTTGATATCTTTTGGCAGAAAAAAAATATTTTCTCGTTTTGTTAGGTTCGGGTCAATTAGCCCAAAAGCCCAAATTAGCCCAAATCTCTTCAATAAACGATCTTCTTTTAAATATTTCCAATTTTTGTTCCTTTTATATACAACTTTTGTTGAAACATTGATGGAATAAAAAGAGACAATGGCCACCTCCTTGTCCTCCTACTTACTGTGGAATTTTACACAATTGATCAACTACATCAACACCTTATTTTGTTTCATTACAATATTTCCACCAGATTCAGAATTTATTTGTTTTATGGAGTGATTATTGAAATTAAAATAACTGCTTTAGACTTTTTTGTGGTACATATGAAACCAGTCTACTCTCTCTTTCCTTGACTCCAAAAATGAAAGTGTGGGTTGAACGTAGCTTTTGTAGCAAAAAATTGGGGGAAATTTTTATTTTATTTTTATTCAATGTTCCTAAAAAACTAAGTAAAGTCATAGATAAAGGATATAAATTATTGCAGAGCTATAAGGCAGATTACCTATTTCCCCATGCTTGAAAATTAAAGTTACGTTATTACACTCGCGCGGGGTCCAATGGACCCCAATTCCATTGTATTGTCTATTATAGGGCAACAAAATTAAGTTAATATAGGTTTGCATATTCATAGCCATATAAAATTAAGCTACTAAAGTTTTGATCTCCAAATGTTTTATAGAATTCTAGATATATTTAATGAAATAAGTTTGTCTGGGGTCTATCAGATCCCGCGCGAGTACTTAAGGGTTAATGGCCCGAGGGACGTCCAATTGCACCATCCAATTTTTTTTATGCATGCCTTTTTTGTTCTCTCCTGTAAATATTTATGTTGGACTAGGATTAACAAGGCATTTTGTTTTAAATAGTAAGAGTAGCTTTTAAATAATTCATCTGAATTATTTATTAACTAATTTTTAAAATTAACTAGCGAATGTACCCGGCTTCGCCCGGTTTTTACCTGGGTAACGGTTTGTCTAACGAACATTTGTTAAAACAATTCTAGCAAACATCCAATCCCTACTGAATCTATACTTGGCAAGATTATGTTTGATTATCTGCTCCACCTAGCTGTACCCGTTCAAACGTTGCTGTCTTTGAACAAAAATACAGTTTTGATACCTAAAACATAATTTATTATTAAAAAAAAAAAAAAAAAACGACACGGGATGTCATTTAAGAAATCTGCGGAGAGAGCGCCAACGTGGAGATTTCCATTTGTTCGCAAAGGATTGACGACCTAAACCAACTTTTGAATGGCTATGACCTATGGCTATCATCTGATTTCTATTAATTCAAAAATGAATAGAGGTTCGTATTAAGCAATATCAAAGGGAAAACAGGAAACTTTTATCAAGTTGGTAAGCTTACAGGACGAAACTATGCAAAAGCTTCTATATAAGTTATTGAACATCAATTATAATTCTGCTGATTAAAATTATAAAAAAGAAGGCTAATTAAAAAATTAAGAAAGAAAGGAGGATTTAGTCAGAAAAAAATGTCATTAAGCGATGTAGATTTTACTTTGAAAAGTATATACAAAATAATTCAAGTATAACTTTTTAGAAAACTAATAGGCGAATTGAAAAATATTTTAAATTTAGAAGGGTCGCAAACAACAATTATCAATGCAAAATAAAAGAGTTTAAAATAACTCTGAAAAATGAAAAAAAAAAGAAGATAATTTTCATACCTGTACTTATTCAGCAGATCTACATTTTGAACCATATTTGAACTTCAATGGCAGCAGGAGAGTGTGAAAAATAAAAAAAAAATTGTCGGCGTGCTTCAAAAGCGCGTCGCGAGTGCTGAAGTAACACTTTTGGTTTCGGTTTCACTTTGCTCTCTAGTAAAACGGTGCTATATTTGCCCTTGCGCCAAGAACCGCATGTCAACCATGACTTGCTGTAAATGCAATAAAACATTTGCAAAGAACATTCAAACCAAATTTGCCAAATTTTCCAGTGAATATTGGCGATTTATTAGATATAAAAGAATTTGTGCATAGCCTATGGGACTTAATTATTATCCGGAGGCCTGGAGAAAGTCAGCAGTAATGATTATAAAAAAACCTAATAAAGAAAATTATAAAGATCCGAAAGCCTACCGCCCTATAAGCTTGTCTTCTAATTTAGGTAAAATTTTTGAAAGTCTAATTCATATTGAACTTTTAAATCATATTAATAGTAATAATGTTATGCATCCTGCTCAACATGGATTTACACAAGAAAAATCAACAATCTCTGCTTTACAAGAAATAACTAAATTAAGTCTTCTGAAAAGAGAAAAAGAAAATACGGCAATAGTAACAGTGGACATCAGCGGAGCTTTCGACAACGCATGGCATCCGGCAATTCTCCAACAATTGGACAAGGCAAATTTTCCAGCGGTACTTATAAAAATAATTAATTCTTACTTTGAAGACCGGAGTGTAGAGTTTAAATATACTAATGTAAAGTGTATAAAAAAGATAAATAAGGGATGTCCCCAGGGTGGTATTATTTCTCCTATTCTTTGGAATATATTACTTAATGATTTCAACTTATCTTTTAACGAAAGTTTTGCTAGAGTAATTGCTTTCGCGGACGATGTGACATTTGTGGTATGGAGTTCAAACATCTATGATCTTCAGTATAATATTACCAAATGTTTAATAAAAATCAAAGCATGGTGTGAAAAGGTAAAACTTTCACTAAGTCCAAACAAAACAGGTATACTCTATCTACATAACTATGAAAAATTGCCCATTAATTTTGATGGAAAAATAATTCAACCATCAGAAACTGTTAAAATTTTGGGAGTTATTTTTAAAAATCATAGACAAAGGAATAAGATTAATTTTGGAACACATGTTGACAATATAATTATGAAAGCTACGAAACTTAAGAATATATTATTCTCATTATGTGCACGTACTTGGGGCATTGATACTCGACGTAGATTGATCTTATATAAAGCTATGATACGCTCTACAATAAGCTATGCATCAAATATTTGGTTTCCTTTTATCACTGCAGCAAAAAGATCCAAGTTGAATTCTATACAATATCAAATTCTTATTAGATGCATTCATGCTTATAGGACTTCATCTTCTTACATCACACATATACTAGCGAAAACCCCTTTACTGTCCGATTATCTTGAATTATTACAAACAAAGTATAATATGACAAATTCTCTCACAGATCGAACACTCAAAAAACCCCTTCAAAAAGAATTAAACAAACTATATCTGGATCTAAAATTTAAGTTTTATCTTTCTCAATCTAATGAACTGTTCAAGAAATTCTTTCCAATTGCTGTCCCAAATTTCATTTCTTCTGATAAATTCACTACTTTATTCTTAACTGGCAAAGGACCCTTCTTAAGTTTCCTATTCAAACTGAATGCTATCAATGATCCAACATGTGAATGCCGCTTAGATGTTGAATCACCAGAGCATCTTCTTTTATCTTGCCCTCTGACTAATCAAATTGTATGTAGATACTTTGAAACATTACCAAATTCTCTTTGTGTATATACTCTATCTTATGAGAACTTTGTTAAGTTTAGAACTATTTGTACAATAATTTACAAAACAATACTAATCCATCGTGTAAATAATTAATCATATATATATAAAGAATACTAACACAGCACAATAGTCCTTTGGACTTCGTGCTTTTGTAACAATAAATAAATAAAATAAAATAAAATAGCCTGCGAAAATCTCTGCTTTTTCACATGTTTTTATATTTTTATGCATGACTTGGTAATTATGAAAATAAAATTTTAAACTTTGCTATCAATTTAATCCTTACTGTCTATCTACTAAGGTAAAATACAATTTTTATTTTTTGAAAAATAATTTTATCATTTTTTATCATCATAAAGTTGGGGCGAGTACCTACTTTCTAAAAACGGACGCGTTTAATTAAGGGTTAATAATTCACCTGATTTAAAAATGCTGTCAAACATCGCTATTTCCATTTCAAGTGCTTCTTTCATATAATAAAAACTCTATTCGATATTATTTAGTTGTTTCAAAGTGCTCTTGAATAAATAATACAGTGGTACCTCGACATACGAGTTTAATTCGTTCCGCAACCTTGCTCGTATCTTGAATTACTCGTATCTCGAAGCAAATTTCCTCATACAAAACAATTGAACTACCATTAATCCGTTCCAACCTCCAAAATGTCACCCCAGTTATTTTTGTTACGTGGTTTTAAATAATAAAAACGTATTTATAAATATCAAATATTTATTGCACAAAAACAAAAAAGAGAATGTAAAGAAATAAATTAGATATCCTCACTGGTCTTTGCCTTCGGGTTCGACCTCCACATAACTTGCAGTTTTTCTTTCCAAATCTTATGTGATTTAAATGCTCTGGGGTTTTCCGAATGGTACACGAGCAGAGGCTTGATCTTGCAGTCGCCACTCGCATTGGCGCACAGTGCTAGAGTCAATCTGTCCTTCATAGGTTTGTGGCCTGGCATCATCTTCTCCTCTGCCGTTATATATGTTTTATTCGGCATCTTTTTCCAGAACAGCCCTGTCTCATCACAATTGAAGACTTGCTGAGAGATGTATCCTTGGGCTTTTATTAGATCGGAAAATGTTTTTATGTAATCCTCAGCTGCCTTCATATCTGAACTTGCTGCCTCACCATGTCTGACAACGGAGTGAATACCGCAACACAAAACGCGAACACAAAACACAACTTATCACAGCGGAAGCACGCTGCTAACTGATCGTGATGGCGCAACTGCGTGTTACTACCTGTTGTGTTTTAACTTTAAAAGCACACAAAAATATAATAAACTTGAATTTATTTATTCAAGTCTCAAAAAACAAAGCTTTGCATATAGAACAAATAATAATGAAGAAGAAGAAAGAAACATTTTAGGAAAAGCAAAAACAAAACAAAAGTACTGGTCAAAAAGAAACATTTAAAATCACAGATCAATATCTTCAACACTACCGAACCGAACTCGTATCTCGAATTTCGCTCGTAACTAAAAGCAAAAAATCACTTGCTCGTCGGCTCGTATCTCGAAAAACTCCTATGTTGGGGCGCTCGTATGTCGAGGTACCACTGTATATTGAACCTATATATTGATTTATAAACGTATATAAATATTGTTATATATACATTTAAATATATATTTGAAATGTAATATTTTTCAAAACATTTATTAAATTTTTATAAGATGTTTTCTTATGATATACAATAGAAATATAATAGAAAAGGCTTCTTGAGAAACCAATAAATTGGGATAATCAAACATGATTACGCAATATTGCCATAATGATTTTCTGACTACTTTTTCCCAGAGCTTGGTCAATTTCAATTTTGCTTGGCTAAAAATACAACAATAAACTCTTTCAGAATTTTCTCTAACTCCTGGTAAAATTAAAACCAGATTAGGTTCTTATTGAGGACTTGTATAGCCGACATACATATTTTTATTATTTTTTTCTATCATTTTTTCACATAATACATAAATAATATGATCTCAGCCTTTTGGCTGAGAAGCGATATTTTATATGTAGAGATAACCTGTCTTCATGTCTTTTCCTCGAATGAATGTTTCGCTGTTAGAATTTTGTTCCTGCCCGTGGTCTGCTTTTTGAAATTTTCCCTGAAATAATTTTGTATATGATAACACTGGTCAACAATATTTTTGCACAAGAGAACCTGATTATGTTTCTAGTGTAACTTTTCATGCTGAACTCAAAAATCTAATCAGAAATTTCCCATCACCTATGGTTTTTGCGTGACGGTCTTTTTTTAGTATTGGGATAAATACAGTAAAAAATGCAAACAATGTTACGTAAGCAGTTTTGCATAACCCTTATTACATTACACTGGTTTATCAAAAAATACTTTTCTTTGTCCACAAAGAAATAGCATCTTATCTACATTTCCTGAATCCAAATATACCATTAGTTTTTTTCTATTACGCAATATTTCTGAGATACACCTAATTGAAATTTGGAAATATTGTTAATATATAGGCATATATGAACGAAACATATTTATTTATTGAAAAGCACAGTGACAGTGGATTTTCTTCTATACTTTGCTTGTGGTAGATCCCTCTTGAGTGTCCAGCATAGCGGGACTCCATTTACCTTGGTACCGCTTCTCCTTGCTTGATATATCTTGATGAAACCTCTCACCATGCTCATCGCTAACTGCGCCAAGATTGTCTGGAAAGAAATCTAGATGTGAATGCAGGAAATGGATCTTGAGGGACATGTTACATCCCAGTGCCTTGTAGGAAAGCAACAGCTCATTAACTATGTCTCGGTATATCGAATAGAGTTTTTATTATATGAAAGAAGCACTTGAAATGGAAATAGCGATGTTTGACAGCATTTTTAAATCAGGTGATGATAATGAAATGATAAAATTATTTTTCAAAAAATAAAAATTGTATTTTACCTTAGTAGATAGACAGTAAGGATTAAATTGATAGCAAAGTTTAAAATTTTATTTTCATAATTACCAAGTCATGCATAAAAATACTTCCACGCAAGAGAGCAACGACTTTCAAATCGCTGCATATTTTCCAACCTTATCTTTCATATTCTATCTTTTTCAAAAGCAGTTTCATGTTTTCGTAAGTCTCTTTCATGTTGGATGCATGTGCTATTGGCACTGATGGGAACTTATTTCCACTGTGAAGGAGAACAGCTTTCATACTAATTTTTGAAGAATCAATGAATAAACGCCACTCTTCTGTATCATGGTCATGACCAAACGCTTCCATTAGACTAACAACATCAATTTTCAACCTTGACACTTCCTAAGAAGTTTTTGCAAACGTTTCTAAAGGAATTCCATGCTGCTGCTTCAACTTCATTCAAACTATTTTGAAAATTTTCATCCTGCTGCAATTCTCGAATCTGAGGTCCAACGAAAATGCCTTCTTTAATCTTCGCTTCACTTATAATAGAAAATTTATGGTTTAGGTAGGCAAATCCACTGGCATTTCGATCCATTGCCTTGACAAAGTTCTTCATTAATCCCAGTTTAATATGTAATGGTGGTAAGTAAATATTTTCTGAATCGATCAGGGGTAGATTTGCAATATTTTTATATCCTGGAGTAAAGATTTTACGGTTTGGCCAGATTTTTTTAATGTAATGCCTTTCCCTATCTCTGCTATCCCACTCACACAGAAAACAACAAAATTTTGTATATCCAAGCTGTAATCCACGCAAGAGAGCAACGACTTTCAAATCGCTGCATATTTTACAACCGTATCTTTCATATTCTATCTTTTTCAAAAGCAGGTTCATGTTTTCGTAAGTCTCTTTCATGTTGGATGCATGTGCTATTGGCACTGATGGGAACTTATTTCCATTGTGAAGGAGAACAGCTTTCATACTAATTTTTGAAGAATCAATGAATAAACGCCACTCTTCTGTATCATGGTCATGACCAAGCGCTTCCATTAGACTAACAACATCATTGCAATATATTAAATCATTCTCTTGTGAATAGAAGTCTTGAAATTCATCTTGACGCTTGCGAAAAAAGCATACTTTTGTGCCTTTATGCAGCAGATTCCAGCCTTTTAACCTAGAGCCTAAAAGTTCACTCTGTTTTTTGGATAAATCTAAATCACGTACGAGGTCGTTCAAATCTCCTTGGGTTAATAAATGAGGTTCAGATTAAGCACCTGCTTCAAAATTTGTGTCATCCCACTGTTGCTCTCGTCTATCTGAATCATCGTCACTAAATATTACATTTTCAGGAGGCTGTGGAACTGGTAAAATATCACTATGAGGAACCGGTCTCATAGCAGAAGGCAAATCTGGATATTCAACTGTATGTCTTGATTTGGATGTAATACCTGTAGTCTTTGTCAAACAAAAATAACAGTCTGAAGAATGGTCTTTAGGTTCCCTCCATATCATTGGAACCGCAAACACAAATTACACAACAATGGTGAGGAGCCCAAGTCTTATCTTGGTCACCGACTTTAAAGCCAAAATAAAGTTCATAGCACTTTTTGATGAGCGGTGTAAAGTTTCGCCTTTGAACTTTGAAAGTTAATTCCCCACAAATATAACAGAAAATATCAGGAATATCAATGCAACGCCTCGGCATATTGACACAGTCTAATGCACACGATTTATAAAAGCAAATCGATAGAGAAGAATAAACTAATCACTTCAAATTTACCTGTCACTTCTGCTGCAAATCTATTAAACAAATCGTTAGGTTCAATTTAAATATATATATTAAAACTGTTAATGAGCAAATAGCATTACAGAGCTTGTCGTTATTTTTGAGTTGAAAGCAAAACAGATTATAATATTATATAATAATAAATTATATATATTCAATTAAAATTTCAATAATTTGTTATTTAAATTAATATTTATGATTCTTAATAAAGAGCAAAATTTAATTAATAACAAATAAAATAAAGCTTTTGGCTCCACATACCAACTCTTCTTGTCAAAAATAAAGCGCTAGCTTAGTTAAAAACACAATTCTATTTATACCCTCAAAATGTGTATGAAAATTGATAAACAAAAATTGTCATAAAAATAAAACACAATTCTAGTATACCATCAAAATGTGTATGAAAATTTATAAACGAAAATTGTCATAAAAGGTGGACGAGTGGGTAACCCACTCAAATCCCGACAGTCATGAACCGGGATTGAATCCCGCGTTTAAATTTTGTTTAATATGTGAATAACCTTCACATATTATTCAATGTTCAATTATCATGAACTAGGTTGCTCTTGCTGAGCGGTACCTATTTATGTGAATTTGAACCAGAACCAGAAATTGTCATAAAAAATAAAACACAATTCTAGTATACCATCAAAATGTGTATGAAAATTGATAAACGAAAATTATCATAAGGTCCAGGCCAATGTCACAGATGTCAAAACTTTGGACACTCAAAATTTGAATGCAGAGAAACCCCCAAATGTGTCAAGTGCGGAGAGAACCATTTCACCTCCGAATGCTCTAAACAAAAAGAAGTCCTACCAAAATGCGCTAACTGCCAGGGTCAGCACACGGCCAACTGGCGTGGCTGTCCACTCTACAAAAAAATAAATAAAGATATACCCAGTCAAAAGAACCCACGCCCTAATGCACAAAAAGAACCTTCCAAGGTACCCATAAATGCAAAAATCCCTCAAACCGCAGGAAATAAGGAAAAAACCTGCGCAAACCAACCTAAAAGTCTTCCCCTGAAAAACCCCAAGCAAAGCCCCATCGAGAGTGCTATCGAAAAGGCTCTCAGCGATCCAAAGATCATTGCCACCATAGTGAGGAACGTTCTCGCCACCATCGGTTCTCAATGAACGCTAAAGACAAAAAGAATAAACTCCGAATCATTCATTGGAACGCATGTAGCCTTCGGAATAAAAGGCAACAACTCACTGAATTTCTGAACGACCACGAAATAGACATAGCTCTAATTTCCGAAACCTGGCTCAAACCCTGTCACAGGATGAACATCCCCAACTACAACACCGTTCGGAATGACAGACTGTCTGGACAGGGCGGAGGCACAGCAATTTTCATCCATAAGAAATATTACTGTGTTCCCATCCAAAGCACTTGCCTGAATTTGGAAACCACAGGAATAACAATCAAAGACAAAAATGGAACAACAATGAACATATACTCCTGCTACAAGCCCCCCAAACACGCCCCTTGAACCAAAGGACATCTACAATATCTTCAAAACCAACACTCCAACAATCCTAGCCGGAGACCTCAACTGCAAGAATCCAACCTGGGGGTCATTCTCCACCAATCCAAATGGCAAGATCCTACAAAAGGTTGTCGAATGCCTCAACCTGGATTTAAGCTACCCAGATGAACCGACACATGACTCACCACCCGACATCTTGGACATCGCAATCCACAAAAATCTGAGTCAGACCGTTCACTCAAAAGTCCTCCACGAGATGACGTCTGATCACCTTCCAGTCCTTCTAATATTACAAGACTATAATATAACCCGCTCCGACACAACAATCAAAATCATCGACTGGGCCCTCTTTAAGTACCAAATGGAAAACACCCAACCCCCAGCGCACACCGCAGAAACTCCCCAAGAAATAATCGACTCCATAGCTTCCATTGAGGACCAAATCATTCAAAATCTACAAAAGTCCACAAAATATAAAGAACAAGACCTCGATAGAAAGTATCCAGCCCACATCAAAGAAAAATTACGAAAAACTAACAGACTAAGAAAAAAAATGAAAGAGACCTGCGACCCCAACGACAAAAAAGCGTACATTTCCGCACGAAGAGAATCACAAAAACTTACTAGAGAACACGACAACACCAGCTGGGACACCTACATAGAAAACCTTGACGTATCTGATCAGACAGTATGGAAGGCCATTAGACGCCTCACAGCCCCAAAGAAAGAAGAAATTATCGTGAAAACCAATAACAATCTGACACTAACAGCCGAGGAGGCAGCTGAAGCACTCGCTGACTCCTATGAAAAGCAGCTCAGCCCAAATCCTCCTACCTCTTCATATTCGAACACATATCTGAACAAAAGAATCACCGCACACCTCCAAACAAACAACAAAACAGCTCTGGAACCCACTAACATTGGAGAAATCAAAGCAATAATTGACACCTTCCCTAAGAAAAAAGCCCCAGGCATCGACGGAATCACGAACCAAGCGCTAAAACTACTGCCCAACCATATCCTCGAATCACTAACCAGCACTTTTAATGCCTCATTGAAACTCGCATACTTCCCGAACAATTGGATTATTTGTCCCATACTAAAACAAGGTAAATCAAAGTACGACCCAGCAAGTTATAGACCCATTTCCCTCCTACCTGTCACCTCCAAACTACTCGAAAGAATCATTTTAAGAAGAATAAAAAAAGCACTCAGCGACGAACATCCCCTCAGGCCCGAACAATTCGGGTTCCAGCAAAAACACTCAACCCTTCATCAACTTGTGGTCGTCACGGAGAAGATAAGAAAGGCCATGGAATCAAAACAATTAACAGGAGGCATCTTCTTTGACATCTCCAAGGCATTTGACAAAGTTTGGCACGAAGCCCTCTTATATAAAATGGCAAAAAAGAACCTACCTGGAGACATCATCCGAATGACAAAAAGCTTCCTTTGTGACAGAAACTTTAGAGTAAAAGTCAAAGATGTTCTGTCAACCCCAAGGAAAATTCGAGCAGGAGTCCCTCAAGGGTCAGTCATCGGCCCCACCTTCTTCAATATTTTTATTGATGACTACCCTTGCCCCGAAGGAATGTCCCTACATCTCTACGCAGACGACGCCGCAACTCTAGTCTCAGCCTTCAACTTCGATACCATCTATCTCAAACTTCAAGAAGCACTGGTATTCGTTAATATTTGGTGCGACGAATGGCGGGTAGAATTGAACCCACAAAAAACCGAAGCTATACTCTTCTCAGACAAAAGACTAAAAGTGAAGAAGCCCTTAGAAGATCTAGGCTACCCTGATGAATCCATAAAATGGAAGGACAGCGTCCGCTACCTGGGCGTCATTCTTGATCAACACCTGACCTTCCAAGAACACGTGCAAAACCGAATAAACCTCGCAAAAGCAGCCCAGCACCGACTAGCACTATTCTTAGGGAACAAGAGCAAACTATCCCTACACTGCAAACGTACCATATACACGTCTATTATAAGACCAATCCTAACCTACGGTCACCCAGTCTTCATAACCGCAAACAAAACTACATTGAAAAAATTCGAAAGTTTCGAAAACCAGGTATTAAAGAAAATAATAGGTGCCCCATGGTTTGTCAGAAGTAGTATCATCAGAAAGGACCTCAATTTAGAAAATATAAATGATTTCATAATAAAACAAGCTTTCAACTTTTACGATAAATCTGAAAATCTCGAAAATATTACATTCAGAGAAGCCTGTAACTACAAACAAGAACTGAAGAGAAGGAAACCAAAGCCAAGGCAACTCCTATATCGATTGAGAACAAATGTAGAAAAATGGAAAAATCTTAAGAAAAAACACGTTAAAGAAAAAAAAAATAAATAAAAAATAACAGAACATATTAGAAAAGAGAACACACCGATTTAAAGACCGCGCGCCAGGCTCTAACCTTGTAAAGATGTGAATACCCTGTCAATGTGAAGAACGTGTACATATAATTCATTGTTAATATCATAAGCTAGGTTGCTCTTTTTGAGCGGCACCTAATAAAGTTATTTTTGAACTGGAACTGGAAATTATCATAAAAATAAAATACAATTCTAGTTATACCCTCAAAATGTGTATGGAAATTAATAAACGAAAATTATCATAAAAATAAAATACAATTCTAGTTATACCCTCAAAATGTGTATGGAAATTAATAAACGAAAATTGTCATAAAAAAATAAAAAATAAAACACAATTCTAATTATACCTTCAAAATACGTATGTATGAAAAATGATAAACGAAAATTGTCATAAAAAATAAAACACAATTCTAGTTATACCTTCAAAATACGTATGTATGAAAATTGATAAACGAAAATTGTCATAAAAATAAAACACAATTCTAGTATACCATCTGTGGTGTTCTAAGTAAAAGAACGTGTTCCGCAGAACAATGAGAAAATTTCAGACAAAAGAAACTCTAACTTTATTAATCCTTTGACCTATATATAGATATCGCGCTTCTCGCGGATATGCAAATCTACCATCTTTTAAAAGAAAGAATGTAAAAATATACAAAACAAATCAATATCATGCAAATGTCGCGAGGTATGCGACAGACTCCCCCTCCATGACCTCTCATCACTCCTGTGATGGGACTCCGGGTGGTCTATGATGAAATTGTCCTCCGGCCACTTGGTGATGGTTATTCTATTATTCCAGGTGGTGGAGAGGCTCCACTCCTTTGGAGGAGTTTATATTCGAATTTCTTGTACATTATCTTCCATATCTTCCAATGATATTCTGAAGCAGTTCTCGTAAAGGAAATTTTGATGGCTAATAAGAAACTTCCATCTCGAAAGCTCATCTTGTGAATAGCGTAGAATCTCCATTGCTAGTAGGTATAGGACTATCTTTAGAGCCATCTCCATCTCGTGATTCAGCTGCAATAATTGGTCACAATCCCTTTGCAAAAAGGAAATTACATATTTATTCTCGATTTTCGGCAAACTATAGGAATGGCCATCGACAGACTTCTTCACATAAATTAATTTGATTTTTGAATCCAATTTCATAAGTTCGGACTTATTCTCAATATATTCAAAATCACAATACAAAGCCAATTTCTTAAGTGGCGTAGTAAGCACTGGATCCAAACTAGCAACACACACTTTGGAATACAAAGAAAACCCATAGATATCTGAGGCCGTTTTGTAAATTTTTCGAAGGAGTTTACCGGGAGAATGGTAAGCATCTTGTTCAACATCAGAATAGAGTTTCTTGCAGATATTTTTACGAGCTAATACCCTGTAATTCCACTCTGAAACACCCTTATAGTCCAGCATATTCTCTTCCACCCCAACAGATCGACTATCTGGAGAGCTCATCTTTAACTCCTTAATGAATTCAGTATGCATTTCACAAGCAGAGTTAAATTCTCGCATTTCATTATGGGTCCAAATTAGCTGAGAAACATTCTCGCAAAAAACATTCGGATTAGGATTATCATTCTTTACAAGTCGAGATATCTCAAAATCTTTCAACTTGGCAATGCAGTTGTTGGTTGGGATTTCATAATTCTCTCCTCCAATGTAGTAGTTCAAAACCTTTTGAGCAGTCAGTCGTATCAGAATATTTCTGGGACTTATATCATTGTGAACCAACCCGATGTTTTGCGCAGCATGACTCATCAAAATACAAATCTGACAAAGAATGCTCATTACTTGTTCTGGCGAAAGTTTTCCATTTTCCAATACTTTCTTTAGAGATTTCCCTCCATATTCAGGATGAAAAACGACAAAATGAGATAAATTCATATCATTCAAATCTAAATTATTATTCTTTTCACTATCTTCAATAATATTTGAAAAACATTTAGATCCCACATCACGAACAATCCAAAAATCTTTAGGATAACAAAGATTGGCTTGAGCACTACCTTGTAAGGTTCCCAAAGCATCAAAAATATTTATTTCCTTTTTAATCGTTCTAGGAGAAATATAAGACCAATTTTTTCTATGATCAATATTTGGATTCCTATATTCAGAAATCTGTTCAATTCTATAAACAGAAGATCCGCCATTATCAGTAACATCCCCCAAAAAACATTTTGGCCATGTGCCTTTTCCAACTGGGACTAACTTTCTACCCCAGAAGAGCTCGTCAAATCTCATTATGCTTCTGCTTTCATCTGCTTCAACAGATTTTTTCTCAACCTTAGAATCAGTACAATGTTCTTCAGATTTACTTGGATTTTCCTCCCATTTACTTGGAATTTCTTCAGATTTACTTGGATTTTCTTCAGATTTACTTGGATTTTCTTCGCAGGTACCAGGCTTTGGTTCTTTCTCGCCAGTACCAGACTCCTTAGTAGGTTCTTTTTCGCCTGTACTAGACTCCTTAGTAGGTTCTTTTTCTCCAGTACTAGACTCCTTAGTAGGTTCTTGTTCCCCAGTACTAGACTCCTTAGTAGGTTCTTTTTCTCCAGTACCAGACTCCTTAGTAGGTTCTTGTTCCCCAGTACTAGACTCCTTAGTAGGTTCTTTTTCTCCAGTACCAGACTCCTTAGTAGGCTCTTTTCCACTATCAGCAATAACATCTACCTCTTTCGTAAGAGGCTCTGCACTTTCAGTTTCTATAACTGACTTTTTATCAACTTGAGCCTTTTGACTTTCTTCAACTTCTACAACAGACTTTTCCTCAACTTGGGTGGTAGGAACATCAAGGCCATCAACCAAAAGTTCTTCTGTATTTTTCACCGATTCATAACCTTTAATTGCAGTCTCAGAATCCTTCACTCCGTCGCCCTTAGGCTCATCTTTAGAATCTTGTACTCCGTCGCCCTTAGGCTCAACTTCAGAATCATCTTCTTCTTCTTCGCTGAAATATTCTTTCTTATTTTTATTTTCAAAAAGAATGTCCATCATCAGGCGGTGCTGCTTAGCCATTGCCCTGATGAGGCCCTCAATTTCTTCAGATTCACTACTTTCTAGAGACTCAAGGCTTTCCAGAGACTCAATACTTTCTAGAGACTCAAGGCTTTCTAGAGACTCAATACTTTCTAGAGACTCAAGGCTTTCTTCTTCTTCCTCCTCATCTTCTTCAATTTCTTCAACTTCTTTCTTATTTTCAAAAAGAATATCCATCATCACGCGTTGTTGCTTCACCATCGCCCTGATGAGGCTTTCCATGGTCGATCCTGAGGATCCTTCATTTCTTCGTCCTGTCGTCGGCTGCGCCATACTTGTGGTGTTCTAACTAAAAGAACGTGTTCCGCAGAACAATGAGAATGTTTCAGACAAAAGAAACTCTAACTTTATTAATCCTTTGACCTATATATAGATATCGCGCTTCTCGCGGATATGCAAATCTACCATCTTTTAAAAGAAAGAATGTAAAAATATACAAAACAAATCAATATCATGCAAATGTCGCGAGGTATGCGACACCATCAAAATGTGTATGAAAATTAATAAACGAAAATTGTCATAAAAAAAAAAAAAAAAACACAAGTCTAATTATACCTTCAAAATACGTATGTATGAAAAATGATAAACGAAAATTGTCATAAAAAATAAAAAAATAAAACACAATTCTAATTATACCTTCAAAATACGTATGTATGAAAAATGATAAACGAAAATTGTCATAAAAAATAAAACACAATTCTAGTTATACCTTCAAAATGTGTATGAAAATTGATAAACGAAAATTGTCATAAAAATAAAACACAATTCTAGTTATACCTTCAAAATGTGTATGAAAATTGACAAACGAAAATTGTTATAAAAAATAAAACACAATTCTAGTTATACTCTCAAAATGTGTATGAAAATTGATAAACGAAAATTGTTATAAAAAAATAAAACACAATTCTAGTTATACCCTTAAAATGCCTATGAAAAGAGATATACAACAATTTGTCATAAAAAATTGAAGAATTTCATCACAATACGCTTTCTTTATTGAAAATTCTAATTTACGTCTTTCTCTGATGGAGGTGGGAAACCAATTCTCATCTTACAGGAAGAAAAATTAACCTAACCTAAACAAGCCGTTAATTATCAAAAATCCTGTTTGACTTCTCTCTTGCTGAGTTGTTGGTTTACTTAAGATTAAGATTAATAGGCCTAAGTTCTAATAGAGTTTGTGTTCTTAATCAAGTTAACGCCATTATTTAGCTTTTTATCAGCACCATGACTGATGGCACTGGAGAAGGATTAGCTCCATGGGGAGTATCAGAATCTGTGTTTCCCCATTTTACTGCTGCTAGACACCATTTGTCCGCATCACATTACATTTCACATCAATCTGATCTTTGGGATTTTATTGTAGGTAGCTCATTTTTAAAATAATGTATTGTTACTATTGGAGTTGATTCTTTGTCATAGGACTCGCTTTTTGGTTTAAGTCTTATTATTTTGTATTATTATTTGGTTAATGATTCGTCCCCCCCCCCCTTCGAAATATGTATGGCTTTTTAGCATAAAAAGTAGATCTTGTAGTAAAATATTTTTGATTGGTACATTTTTGGGTCTTTAACATAAGACTTAATTTATAGATTAATCTTTAATTGTAATATAGATATGGATTTTCAAGAAAAAGCCGGTTCTCTTTGATTATTAGCATGCTCTTTTACACAGGGCAAGAATTTTAGTACCGAATTTGCTCTCTATACCATGCATGGCAATTTGGCACACGACTGTCTATTTTGGTTTCATCTGTGAATATTTTTTTAAAGCAGAGATTGTTCTATGCGATATACTTGAATAATTTTGCCCACACATGTATTCGTATATTTGATACATAAAAACCGGGCATCTGCCCGGTAAGCGGAACACTGTGGTTCGATTCCCATCCCTGGACACTTTTATTTTTCCGTTTATCATTACTCCATTCATAAACAAAAAGTCTAAGGACAAACTAAATTCTCTTCAATATAGTATATTAAAACATTGTATACAGGCCTACAGTACAACATCATCGGATTGTACACATATACTTGCACAAGCCCCCAAACTTACTGAATATATTGAATCTAACATGTTGAAAACCGAAATAAATTACAACCGATTTGACTCTTCAAGTAGGAATATAATTTCTAATTACATAAGGGAAAAATTGCAGAAATACTATGAGAAGACTAATACCATTTTCAAGTCCTTCTTCACTGATTCCCAAATACCCAAATATGTCAAGCCAAATTTTTACAATGTCCAATTTTTTACTGGACACGGTAACTTTAGATCATATTTGTACAAAGTCAGAAAGACGGATTCGCCTAAATGCTCATGTGGTGCAGAAGAAGAAAATCCTGTACATATTTTAACGGACTGTCGACTTGTAGAGGACTTGAGAGTCAAAAATCAAATAAATATAAATTGTCTAAATCAAATAGTTAATAATAGATATATGTATATAAATTTTAATAGATTTTGTAGAATGTTTTTTAGTAATAGATAGCCTGGGCTGTAATAAATTGTAAATAGTTATATGCTGTAAATAGCTCTAAATTTCTGTTCTTATGTGATGTTCACTAATATTCATTATAGGGTAATTAAATCGTTAACTAACTGACAAAAATATGTTAATAATTTCTATTATAATAACTAAAATCATATTAATAATTACTGTAAATAAGCTCCCAAACTTGTGTATGCATGCAAATATCCAAGACGGATATCGCGTGCTTTGTAAATGATAATAAATAAATAAATTACTCTTCACAATTCACCCTTTCATACCTCATCCAAAAGGTTAGAAATAATCGTTATTTCTCCTTGAAATAAATTTTGATTTTTCGATGAAAAGAAACACATGCGGGATAGTATTTCAAATGTCGTTTTACATAAAAAGTTCTTTAAACATTCCTAATCAATAATCATTTAAAGCTCCATTTATGTTTCTATAGTTCTTTCTTTATAAACCAAATCGTAATTTTTGTTTTTAAAAGATATTTCGTACTTCCTATTGATATCGTTTTTCTCAGCAAATTTCGTAAACAGCTCAGAAATGGAAAGAAATGATCAGCATATAAAATAAAAACAGCGAAGTCTCTTTCAGCAGAGAACACGCAAGGATGCTGTAGATTCAGACAAGTCAGATTCCTCAGTCAGCAGTGAATTTATCCTCGTTCCAGGGGCAGGATCCTTGGAGCCGTTCCAACAGATGCAGGATGTCTCTATTCTCAAAACTGAGTACGACTTCAAGCATCCAGAACCCAGGCTTATAAAGGTTAAATTGACTTCCAAAAACGACATCACCAAAACCATATCGAAGCAAGATGTATTTGCCCCCAAATTTGAAGTCAATCCTGATAACAGTTTTTTGAAAAAGAAACATGTACATCGAATATCAAACTTCTTCAGGAACAAATTTAGAAAATGGCTTAAAACAAATTCATAATTTATTTTCTATATTGATTGTTTATTGCTCAACAACAACAACAACAAGGCTTTTATTAGGGCCCATTGCCCTGTAGTTTATTACTCATCTTCCGACCAAAACTACTGAATGAAAAGAAAAAAAAAAAAGCCTGACCTTTTCTATATTTTCTTACCCTTTTCGTATGTTTAGCTTAATTATGCAAATTTGGTCTTAACTACCTATTTGTTGAACCTCTTGGACCAAATTTTTGTTTGTTGAGGTATAGCCTACCTATGTGGTATACCACATTGACGAGGTCCAACAAACAGAAACGTGTATGTGATTGGATTTTCTTGATTTATCAAGAAAATGGTTGGCCAAACGATATGGAATAACTTAAAAGCAAGTTTAGTTGATTTTTATTACACTAGATGGTGCTATGATATATAAAATGTAAACGGTGAAGATATGCCTTTCTATTTTTAATATCACAGCATTTGACCTTTTTCTATTTATTTATTTTTTTTCCATACACACATTATATATATAACTGGTGCTGTGGCTCATTATTTATCATCACTGGTGAAGTTTTCTAATAGGGCGATAAACAGGGCATTGTGCATACGAACGATTATTACAGATAACTTCATTAAATCAACTTCCATCATTGCTTTACATATTGTAAATAACTACCTTGTGGTTTCTTCTATCTGCTTGTGTTTTTGCTTATTTGTTTAATGTATATGTTTAATAGATGCTCTTTTTCTTAATTGTTTATTTTCTTTTTGATAATTCTGTTACCAACTCTACTACAATATGAGAATTATTGTAAATAGCTTCACGCGCAATTATCCAGATCGGATATAGCGTTACTTGTTTGCAACTGGTAATAAATAAAAATGCACTGTTCAATATTATAATCGATAAAACTATATTTTAATAAATTTTTGTAACAAATATGATCAAATAATTCTATATTAAGTCATAAGCTGAACATATACATTTGCAGATAAAAGGAAGAGATGGTTGAAGCCAACTAGATAGGGAAATGGCCATTAGCTTCTAGCGTTTTTATTTTCCATCTGTGAGAGATCCAATTTATCTGAGCACAATTAATATTCTTGTAAAACACAATTGTATTGATTTATTGTTCCTTTATTTATGGGGAATTCCCAAGCCATCCACTTTTAATTTTTAAATAATGCTGTAATTTAATTAGAAAGGGCCGGCGCAGACATAAATGAAATGATTACGTCTCAATAATTGGAAACATTAATTATGGTGATTTAAATTTCTTAGGAACGGAATAACTGCTCAAATCCCACGGGAACGCCTCCAGCTGTCCTGGACTATTTGTGATGTATTGGCGGATTAGTTTAATATTTGTTTTTATTTATTTGTTGTCACAGAGTTGATGATGATAATTGTGTATATATGGATATATATAGTGTTTGTGTTTTTTTAGTAGTTAGTTATTTTTCTAATATGTAATTGTGTTAACTTTGTTTGTTTCTTGGCATTAAAAAGATATACTATTTTCAAGTCTTTTGTCTGGAAACATTGCATTGGCGACGAGAATGTAAGAGTAAGTACCCAAGCGATGGTATAGGGAAATATGAAGAATTTTGTTTAAAATTAAAGAAGAAATAAGTTATTGGAAATTTACATAAGAAAAATTATTTCATGATGGCTCATTACCATTTTAGGGAATTTGAAGAAAAAAAATGAAAATTTTTGCTCATTTATCGAGCGTTTGGAACAGTTTCTAATTCTAGAAGAGGCTAGTGAAGAAAAGAAAAACGCCTATTTGTTGACTCTAATTGGCGGGAAGGCGTATGATACATTGAAAAATTTATGTAGCCCGAAGTTGCCTAAAGAGTATAAATATGAAGAATTGATTGAGAAACTGGTTGAATATTTTTCCCCAAGGCGATCTATAATCGTAGAGAGATTCATGTTTTTTTGGAAGAATACAAAGGGAAACGGAAAGTGTTTCAGAATATCTGGTGGAAATCAAGCGACTAGCCTCAACGTGTGGATTTGGCGAATTTTTGAAGGAATCCTTAAGAGACAAATTGGTGTGCGGATTGAGAAATGCAAAAATTCAGAGGAGGATCTTGTCTGAAGGAGATGTGCCGTTGGCAAGAGTAGTTGAAATTGCGTTGTCGATGGAGGCAGCAGAAAAAAATACCAGAATATTCCATGTCAATGAGCCTGCAGATAGCGTGGACAAAATACGCGCAGAAGTCAGGAATAGACATGATAGAGAGCAAAAGAGAAAGTGCATACATTGCGGGAGGTTGCATAAAGACTTATGCAGATTTAGAGAGGCGACCTGTTTCAGATGCGGGAAAAGAGGTCACTTGGCAACCATCTGCAGGAGCCGTGGGGAACATACAAGCGAAAGACAGGTGAACCGGTTTCTGAACCAGAGAAAAAATAATCAAATCGAGGATCAAGAGGAGGAGGAGGAAGAATCCGTTCAAAGAATGGTCTTCATGAGGACGTATGATTATAGAGTCAAGTATGCTACGAATGACCCTCCCTATGTGATTAAGGTGAGAGTAGAGGACACTTTGATGACTTTTGAAATCGATACGGGTAGCTGTCTGACTTTAATATCGGAGAAGGATTTCAAAAGATACCTCCCAGACGTGCAGGTAAAAGAAGCGGGAATAATTGTTAAGACCTATGACGGAACTGTGGTACCGATTCTGGGTGAAATAGATGTCAAGGTCGATTTTCGTGGAACGATCGCTAAGCTTAGAGCTGTCGTGGTGAGAGGAGAAAGGAAGGCCTTGTTGGGGAGAGAATGGATCAATGTTTTGAAAATTGGAAATTATTTTGTGAATCAGATGCCTTTGGAGGACACGTTGGCGGAATTATTGAGTGAACACCAGGTTGTGTTCGGGGAGACAACAGATCCAATAAAGGGATTCACATTTGCAGTGAATATTCAGGATGTAAACCCCATATTTCATAAGGCCCGACCAGTTCCCTTTGCGATTAGAACGGCGGTAAACGAGGTACTAGAAAGAATGGTGGAGAAGGACTACTTGTATCGAGTACCCAGCAGCAAGTGGGCAACTCCAGTGGTGGTTGTGCCCAAGAAGAATAAAGAGTTTAGGATTTGCTGTGATTTCAAAGTAACTTTAAATAGGTTCTTGGATACTGCGGCCTATCCGCTGCCTACTCAGCAGGACCTGTTTTCCGTCTTGGCTAGAGGGAAGTATTTCTCTAAACTAGATTTGAGCAATGCATACCTTCAATTAGAGGTAAACCCTAGCACCCAGCCACTCCTGACTATTAATACGCATAAGGGGCTTTTTAGATTTAAAAGAATGCCTTTTGGATTGGCAAATGCCCCTAGTTTTTTTCAGTCAGTTATGGATAGAATATTGGCGGGAATTAATGGGGTTATTTGTTACATTGACGATGTACTCGTATCCACGGCGTCAGTGGAGGAACATATGGCGGTATTGAAAACTATTTTTGTTCGGTTGCAGAAGCACAACATAAAATTAAAAAGGGAAAAATGTGAATTTCTGCGAAGAGAAATACAGTATTTGGGACATCTCATCAAAGAAGATGGTATTCGGCCTTTAGAGGACAAGATACAAGGGCTACAGAAAGCCAAAAGCCCGACAAATGTCTCGGAATTGAGATCTTTTCTGGGATTAGTGAACTATTATGGAAAGTTTATTCCGAATTTGCCAGAGCTGTTGGAGCCACTTCACAAGCTGCTGAAAAAAAATAGTTATTGGAAGTGGACAGGGGAGTGTGAGGAGGCGATCTCGGAGTGTAAAAAAAGAATTACCTCCGAGAAAGTGTTGGTGCCATATGATGCCACGTTACCTTTATCTTTGGCCACGGACGCATCTCAGATTGGAGTGGGGGCGGTGCTGTCCCATGTTATCGAGGGCCAAGAGAAACCAATCATGTTTGCCTCACGAACACTTTCCGGGGCCGAACGTAATTATTCACAAATAGAAAGAGAAGCTCTAGCAATAATATATGGTGTGACTAAGTTCCACCAGTTTATCTATGGAAGACAATTTACCCTGATTACAGATCATAAACCCTTGGTGTCTATTTTGGGGCCGAGAGCAGACTTCACTACTTCAAGATTGCAGAGATGGGGACTGACTTTGGCGGCTTATACATATGAAATTAAGTTCCGAAGAACTCAAGATCATGGAAACGCAGACCTTCTCTCACGGTTGCCAGTAGAGAGTGACGAAAAACCGGTTTTGAATCAAACGTTCATATTATCATACGTGGAAGATTTGCCGGTTACAGCAGCAGAAATAGGTGTGGAAACTAAAAAAGATGAAGTATTGTCAGTGGTGAAGCGCTATACGCAGCAAGGCTGGCCTGAAAGAGTTGGGGAATACCTCAGACCCTACTTTCAGAGAAAGTTGGAGTTAACTATGGACGGGGAATGCTTATTGTGGGGAATGCGAGTGATCATCCCGTCTTCTCTTAGGAAAAATATGTTGAGTTGTCTACACGAGACCCATTCGGGGATGGGCAAAATGAAGGCGGTTGCTAGGTCGCATTTTTGGTGGCCGAATCTTGACAACCAGATTGAATGCATGGTAAATGGGTGTAAAAATTGCCAGAAAACTCAGACAGGCCCAAGTAAAGTAAACTGGAGACCGTGGGTGTGGGCAACCAGGCCCTGGCATGGGATCCATATGGATTTTGCATTTAAAGATGGAGTGAATTTGTTAATTGTGGTGGATAGCCACTCAAAATGGGTCGAGGCGATCCCGATGAGAGAGATAACCGCTAGAAAGACGATTGAGCAGTTAAGAAGATTGTTTTCAGCGTATGGGTTACCAGAGGAAGTGGTGTCGGATAATGGCCCACAGTTTACAGGGGTAGAGATGAAGAGTTTTTTCGAAAGAAATGGAGTCAAACAAACTCTGATTCCAGCATACCATCCACAGAGTAATGGTTTAGCGGAAAGAGCGGTTCAATTGATAAAGATGGCCTTGGAAAAAAATAAAAGGAAGTTTGAAGATACCATTCAAGATACACTGTCAAGAATTCTCCTCACGTATCGATGCACGCCGCATGAGACAACTGGGAAGACCCCATCAGAGCTGTTTATGGGTCGGTCTCTGCGGACCAGACTGACATTAATACACCAGAGCCTGGACAATAGGGTGAGGGAACGACAGGCCAGGCAGATGAGGTATGATCGAGGAAGAGGCCAAGAGGAGTTCGAGGTGGACGATAAGGTATGGTGTAAGAATTTTAGAGGTGTCGGATGGATCCCAGGAAGAATAGTGGGCAGGAAGGGGAGCAGAGTCTATACAGTTTTGATAAATGGACAGGTGAAGACCTACCACCGAGATCAGATAAGGAGAAGATGGACTAGTGGTGAAGATGGAGATGAGGCCAGAGAGAAAAGAGAGGAGGAAGATGACCCAATATGGATGGCTCCTGAGAGTATGAACAGCCGGAGGGACAGAGAATCGTTTTCGTCGGAAACAGCTGGACTGCCGCAGGATCCAGTGTCCGGGGACCAAGGTGTGGAGATTGTAAGCAGCCCAAGGGAATCCGCGTGTTCCTCAGACAAAGAAGCCCGGACGGAGGAAAGGCCCCTGCCAAGAAGAAACCCTCCAAGGGATCGGAGACCTCCTGTGCGATATCAAAGCATGTAGGGGGAAGATGGTGTGATGTATTGGCGGATTAGTTTAATATTTGTTTTTATTTATTTGTTGTCACAGAGTTGATGATGATAATTGTGTATATATGGATATATATAGTGTTTGTGTTTTTTTAGTAGTTAGTTATTTTTCTAATATGTAATTGTGTTAACTTTGTTTGTTTCTTGGCATTAAAAAGATATACTATTTTCAAGTCTTTTGTCTGGAAACATTGCACTATTAATGGCTTGTGGCAGAGGTCCTGGACTTATGTGACCATGTTTACTGGTTGTCCTCATCTGGCAGAGATACTGGACTTTTGATGGCCTATGGCAGAGCTCCTGGACTTTTAATGGTCTATGGAAGATGTCCTGGACTTTTGACGGCCTATGGAAGAGGTTCTGGACTTTTGATGGCCTATGGCAGAGGTTCTGGACTTTTGATGGCCTATGGCGGAGCTCCTGGACTTTTGATGGTCTATGGCAGAGCTCCTGGACCTTTGATGGCCTATGGCAGAGGTCTTGGACTTTTGACGGCCTATGGCAGAGGTTCTGGACTTTTGATGGCCTATGGCAGAGGTTCTGGACCTTTGATGGCCTATGGCAGAGGTTCAGGACTTTTGATGGCCTATGTCAGAGATCCTGTACTTATGATGACCTATGGCAGAGGTCCTGGACTTTTGATGGCCTATGTCAGAGGTCCTGGACTTATGATGGTCTATGGCAGCTCCTGGACTTTTGATGGCCAATGGCACAGCTCCTGGACTTTTGATGGCCTATGTCAGAGGTCCTGGACTATTGATGGCCTATGTCAGAGATCCTGGACTTATGATGGTCTATGTCAGAGCTCCTGGACTTTTGATGGCCTATGTCAGAGGTCCTGGACTATTGATGGCCTATGTCAGAGATCCTGGACTTATGATGGTCTATGTCAGAGCTCCTGGACTTTTGATGGCCTATGTCAGAGATCCTGGACTTATGATGGTCTATGTCAGAGATCCTGGACTTATGATGGTCTATGTCAGAGCTCCTGGACTTTTGATGGCCTATGTCAGAGGTCCTGGACTATTGATGGCCTATGTCAGAGATCCTGGACTTATGATGGTCTATGTCAGAGCTCCTGGACTTTTGATGGTCTATGGCAGAGCTCCTGGACTTTTGATGGCCTATGTCAGAGATCCTGGACTTATGATGGTCTATGTCAGAGCTCCTGGACTTTTGATGGCCTATGTCAGAGGTCCTGGACTATTGATGGCCTATGTCAGAGATCCTGGACTTATGATGGTCTATGGCAGAGCTCCTGGACTCTTGATGACCTCTGGCAGAGGTCCTGGACTCTTGATGGCCTATGTCAGAGGACCTGGACTTTTGATGGCCTATGTCAGAGGACCTGGACTTTTGATGGCCTATGGCAGAGGTCCTGGACTTTTGATGGCTTATGGCAGAGGTCCTTTTGTATCCTGTACTTTTGGTAACGTGTGGCAAAAGTAATACATGCCTGTGTGTGATCCTAGACTTTTGTATATGGACTATCAGGGCACGCGCCATGACACGGAATATTATGTGAGTATCGCAGGTATTCCTATCTTTCTTCTTCATTCAAATTTTCCCAACATAAACATCTTTTCTAAACCATTTGCTCTCATTATGTGTCCGAATTAGGTCGGTCTTTGTTTACATGTTTGGGATTCTAGGCATTTGAGATTTTACCATTTGTTTATGGCACTCTGAGCAACTTTCTCCACGTCCACATTTCAAAAGCTTCAATTCTTTTTATTTCTTCTTTTCTGAGAATTCAACTCTCACATCCTAAGTAACCACTGGAAGTACTAATGCTTTTACAATCCTCATCATTAACTTCAATGAAATGATCTTTCATGATCTTATTCAATTTCATATTTTTGGCCCTCTCTTCCTTGTATCCATTCTTCTTTTTACTTACCCAATGCAACCTACCACCATATCAAACCTGGATTCTAAGAATATGAAGTCATCAACTATATCAATTTTTGAGAAATGGAAGCATAAAAGCACGAATGTTTCTTTTAAACATAAAACAAACTTCTACTGTCCTTACTGCGATTCAAAAATATAGGGAGGGCTTGATAAATTTTAAATATATTCATATTATAATACAATATAATGCGGCTTATGATTGTAAAGCGACATTTGAAAATTATCCCGCGTGTGTTTCTTTTAAAGAAACACATGCGGGATAATTTTCAAATGTCATATTTATATTAACTGTAGTGTTTTAAAATTTTGTCCTGATGATATATTTTAATTTAAACCAAATTTTTAACGTTTTCTTGAACTTTTCAATGATCTATTTAAGGTATTTGTTTAAATCAGTGTGTGTGGTGTAATCGGCATATCGAAGATTTTTATTTTCTTTCCTTCAATCTATTGCTATTTTATCAAGATCAGCTAATCTCTTGATAAGTTCAATGTAGAGGTTGAAGAGATATGGTGAGAGTATACAGCCATGCTTTACTCCTTTTTTTTTAGTTTTAGGGAGCCAATCAGTGTTCCCATCATCAGTCTTTTAAGCTTTAGATTTTCTGTTCAATGAATAGTTCCTTAATAAAAAAAAAAAAAAAAAAAAGAAGCTGTTCTGTGTGGCACTGCCATAAGTCTCAGTGATGTCCATAGTTTATCTATCCCACCTTTATATATTTATTCCTCCATATATAATAACCAATATAAGTCATCACAAAATATTATACGACATTACATTATAAACACTTAACTTTGATATTGTCGCGCTTGACCCCTCCGGTTCTTCGCGACTACGCCGCTTCCTCCGTCATGGATCACCTACCCTGGCTGCCGTTGCTCTCCTCTGCAGCTCTACCTTGAAGACTATCCGAGAACCACCACTCAAGTGGATCTCCTTTCCTCTGGCAGTATCTCTCGGTCTTACCACTGGTGGGCGGACACTAGAAACTTACCAGAAGAGTAGCTACAGCGATGTCGGAGAGAGATAGATAGATAGATAGATAGATAACCACAACAGCAACCGGCAACAAGTCTGCTAACACTACTCCTTTTATTGTCATCTTTAATGCATATTACATAAGAACTCGAATATCAATTAACGGGTATTTACAGTAGTTTACATCCCAGGGCCAATATCAACGGATATTTACAATCATTTGCCTCAGGAAACAGGACTACAGCAGTCGGCGATATCCACACTAGTCTCAGACTAGAAATAGGCGAAAGCGCCATCTATTGGCGGTGGTTGTAGTATCGTATTTAAACCAAGATATCAAAAAACACCAACTTAGATTACATTTCTATACTTAAATATAATATAGATGGCGTATAGTTTTGACGTTTATTTAGATGGGAGAGGTGTTCTATGTTTTTATAGATTAAATATAATAGTATAGAGTGTGCAAACTAAGAAGTTACAAAATACTATCGTTACTTAACTTCCTATATTTAGATATAAACGTGTATTCAAACTAAGCCATAAACAATATTAACTTTTATGTCTGTTTTATAATAAAGTATTTATACTCCAAAACATCATATTAGTAAATTAAATTTAATTGCCATCTATCGTTAAAATTTTACACAAATAAATTTACTGGCAATGCGCTTCTTTTACATATCATCAAATATTATCTCTACAGACCTTACTGCAATGATATGAGTTATTGAATGAGAGGGCTTGGCTCATCAGTAGTGAACCCTCTCAGCGGTTTCGCCAAATTAATCTCTAGACCGCTCTACTATTGCATTGGATTGGTTTGGAATATACCCAGTATTTTCTATGGAAGGCACCTTAGGGGTGTTTAGTGAACTATGGACATAAGCGTATAGGTCTGTAGAGGAACATACATATAATTTCAAGGTGTTGCATCGAGCAAAGCTCTTCCGCAAAATATGTTTTCATGCCAGTAAATTTATTTGTGTAAAATTTTAACGATAGATGTCAATTAAATTTAATTTACTAATATATATTTATAAAAAAGGGCTTACCTGGATCTGTAAAGAAAATAATTTTTTTTTTCTTTACAGATCCAGGTACGCCCTTTTTTTAATAATCTTAATTAATGGATCGCCTTTTGACTCAAACTAATATATATTTGTTATGAAAACATTTTGCGGAAGAGCTTTGCTCGATGCAACACCTTGAAATTATATGTATGTTCCTCTACAGACCTATAAGCTTATGTCCATTGTTCACTAAACACCCCTAAGCTGCCTTCCATAGAAAATACAGGGTATATTCCAAACCAATCCAATACAATAGTAGAGCGGTCTAGAGATTAATTTGGCGAAACCGCTGAGAGGGTTCACTACTGATGAGCCAAGCCCTCTCATTCAATAACTCATATCATTGCAGTAAGGTCTGTAGAGATAATATTTGATTATATTTAAAAGAAGCGCATTGCCAGTAAATTTATTTGTGTAAAACATCATATTAATAACACTTTAAAAATACATCTATACTTTAATAATATATTAACGGTAAAGATGCTACAAAATTTTAACCTTGCAAAATACTAACACTTTTATAATGCATTTATACATAAGTATAACAATTGAATTCATATATATATTAACATTAACATATTTACACAAGGACACCCAAATTATATTTTATCCAACCATTATTTATATGCATGTAATATTGTTGCAAATGCCGACGTATGGATAAGCTGGCAGTCGTATACGTGAGGCGAGTGTTGATGTTCTCCCCACACGCGGACAACAAGAAGCAGAGGCAGGGCTAGATGTTAGCACAGAGAGGGATCGGGGACAGCCCACGGGATAGAGGTAGAGGCCATGACACAAACTTGGATGCTATCACTGAGACATGGAGAGAGAGTGTCACGGCCTGCCGAGAAAAACACCCTAGAACCATCTGCTGCTGACCCCCCGCCAAAACCTGTCCTGTTTTCAGGGGTCGTCTATAAAGAGTCCCTGGGGGCCCCACATGGGCTGGGCGTTGCCTTTTTCCTCTCCTCTGTCCTTGTCACCAGCTGACCGAACACTCTTTGGATCTTTATTTTGACGTCACCATTTTTAGTTTAAATACAAATAGGGGGTTAAAATACAAATAGTTTATATACAAAACATGGGGTGGTAGCAAATAGAAAGTGTCATTATTAAACTGTTTAAAATATACTATATGCACTTGGATGTAATAGTTTGTTTAACTAGAAGGTCAAATGTAAAAACGCTACTTATACAATTGAATATACTACTTACAATTTAAAAGAATAGTTTAAATCAAATATATCCCTCTCACACAAAATGCAAACTTCGAATGCTTTCTTCAATGTAAAAATGCATTTATATCAGGATATCAAAATACTAATTTTGTAACTTTATCAAAAGTTTCCATTAATGGAGCAATATTTTGACAGCGATATTTGCGGCGGCCTTGTGTGACAATCAAATGACAAACTTGTCAAATAGAAGTGGTGAATCCAATATAGCCGCAGGGAGAATATGAAATTATTCTGAAAATGCCATTTGCGATGTTTATTCGATAAACGCGGCGGATCCGTTCCAAATTGAATTTACAATAGGGCTGAAGCAATAAATAACTTTGAGATCAACATGGAGAATTTGATAGGTAATTGAATATTAAATATTGCTATGGGAATCTTTTCAGAGTTTGTGGAAAAATGAATTGTAAACGCTACCTATTTGAATTTGTGTGGAATTTCATTTTTTTTTGGATTCTATATGCTGAAAATATTTGTATTTCGTTGCTTTTTCTTTATAGGCTTATCTACTATTTGCAAATAGGGTTTGTTGATTTATAAGAATTCCGAGAAACTTAAGTGATACTTTTTGTCTGTCATTGGACTCTTTAAGAATGTATTGTTCGATAAAACCCATAAGTTTTCAAACTTTTTCGGGCTATCGCCACTTTTGCAGGAAATACATTTTGTAAGCCCCACGTCTCAGCACTTTTTTACGTTCAAGTAGTTTGTTGATATACAGGGTGATCCAAAAGTCCCGCACAACTTTAAAAATTAATAACTCCGCGAATATTTGCGTTAGAGCAATGCGGTAAACACCATTGTGTTCAGGATGCAATGGGATTTTTTTATGGCAAATAATGAAAAATTCGAAATTGATTTTAGTTACAACTTTATTCACTAGATGGCGCTCTACCAGAATCAGCGATTCAGCGGCCAAATTGTTTGATAAATTGAAAAATATAACTGAAAGACACGTATTTTTCCTTTTTGAATACCAGGAAAGAACCCTAATAATATCAAATGATGAATTAATAAAACACCATTTCGCCAAAAGTTAGAAGAAATGGTTAACGATTTTTAAATACAATCAGAGATATGTAAAATAGATATATGCAAATAAAAACATGTAGCAAAAAAAACTTGATATTTTAGATGCGGTTTGCTGGAATCCTCTCAGCTATTTAAATTTCGAAAATAATAATTTTCTATTTTTTAAAATTCAACTCTCTCTCAATATCGATTATATTTATTTTAATTCATTTGAAAAATATTTATCTATCTCTGATGATTTATTTTACTCTGGAGAGCCTTTGTTGTTTTTGTCGTGTCCAATAAAGAGCCTCAGATGTCTCCATGCATCTCTATCACAGCAGCAGCATTGACCACTATCTTGGGTGTGTAAAGCAGCTGCTCTGGGTCTATGTCAATTTTCTGCAAGGCTGCGGGCATGAGAATATGCTGGTAGGTGTTAGTTCCACACCAGGACAGTTGTTGCATGTCCTATAGGTTCTTGTGACATCTGGATGTATTGTCATTTCTTTATAGTGTTTTGTTCTAAGCCGTGTTATAGTTTTTGTCATTTTTCTCTCAGTGTTTATTTCGCATTTTGATTTTTTTTCTTATTTTTGTTCAATTATCTTGTATTTTTCCAAAGCATCAGCGTCAAATAATGGCATTTATTCTTTCCTTTGGCTCAACTTTCTGGCTTCCTTTGCAAATTCAAATGCCATTTCATTATCCCCGATCCAAACACTGGCAGGAATCCATTGTAGAATGCAGTTATTCTCCAATGATATCAGTTGAGTAAGTAACGAGTGTATTTTCTGTGTGATTATAGTATTGCCCTTCTGAATTGCTTCTAGATCGGATATGAAGTACGGTATATTATAATTCCTTCTGCTTGATGCAGGGATGGTTGGTTAAGGCATACATCAAGAGCTTTCCAGATAGCTGTCAGTTCACAAGTGAAGTTTGACGAAAATTTTCTTGCTCCTTCTTTGATTTTGATGTATGTTTCATCTTGCAGTTTTATGTTAATTCCAGCCCCTCCATTACTTATGGTAAGGTCTGATCCATCTGTATATGCTGTTAAATAATTTATCTGATCGCATAAACTAATTGTGTCAAGTCCTTTCTTTTTAAGTATGTTTTTGTTCTCTTTTTTTATTGCAGGGTTCATTCAGGTTAAGATTGATGATTACATTTGATGGCAATGAGGTAGGAAATATTGGTTATTCTCGAATTTGAAATTCATTATGTTTCATATTTATGCTCTTTCTAATATTGTTGTCGTACTGAAGTGTTGAAGATCTTTTGAGCCTTTCTTTTTGTGTCCAGTTTAAATAGGTTCTATGGGATACGTGTTCGGTTTCTTTAGTTTTTAAGCTATTGGTGAATTTTATTGTTTTTAATTGTCTTCTGCTTTCAAGTAGGTCTAGACCACATTCTCTCTGAATTTTCTAATTGTTGGTATTTGAAACAGAACCAGTGATTAATTTGGCCGCTTTTGCTTGAACACTGTCTAGTCTTCTTTTTAGTGATGAACTCGAGGGAGCCCAAACAGGTGTTGCATATTCCATTATTGGCCTTATTAAGGTGATATATGTTGTTCTGAGAATTTTGGGTTTTGCTCCCCAATTTGTTCCACTTAGCCTTCTCAGAATGTTTAGGTTTCCGGTAGCTCTATTTGCGGCGCTAATTATGTGTTCTGTAAATCGCAATTCCTCATCAAGTATCACACCTAGGTAATTTGGAGATCTAATTTTATCAATTATATGGTTGTTCATGCTTATTTTGGAGTTAAATTCATGCCTTTTTTTTCCTGTCAGTGAAGGAGACCTATAGGTTTGTGTTTATTGGATTTATTGTCATTTTGAGTTTCATTGCCAACACTCCAGTTCTCTCATTGATGTGTTCAGTATTTTTCTGATATTTCTATACTGCTACTTGTATGCCATATGGCTATATAATCTGCATAACAGGCAACTTTTGTGTCTTCAGTGAGGATGGATGTTGTTAAGGTTGTGTCGTAATTAGATGTACAACAACTCAAGCTTGACCATGACTCTTTATTTAGCTCTTATTCTTTTCGTTTGGCCAACAAAAAATGTTCAATTTATATACACATATATTCTTACATAATGAGACTTTAAAGAATGCAAATAATATTTATCTATTTACATACACAACACATCTCCCCCCTTAATAATACTCCAGTCGGTCGGGGGGTTTCCTGGCTCTCTGAGGTCTAGGACTGCGGACGGGCACTTGCAGAGCGGTAGGCTCCGGTTTAGGAGTGCAAGAGGGCACGTGCACAGCAACAGGCCCTGGTCTATGAGTGCAAGAGGGTACGTGCACAGAAGCAGTTTCCTTATTGTTTCCTGAGGTAACCTCTGGAACCTCCTCTTCACTTTATTTCTGACTTCCACCTACAGGCTTCTCTCCTGATGTTCGAGGAAGTATCAAATTTCTTGTCTCCACTTGTTTCTTTCTCACAGGTCGCAATTGATTGATATGCCTCTTATACACGACGCCCTCGCAACTTATAAGGTAGTGACTGTAGCTCGATAATTTCAAAATGGTACCTTTTTACCGTTTAGGTCCAGTTGCATAGTTGCGGAAATAAACCTCACAACCTGTAGTAAACTGCTCCTGCCTTCTTACGGCATCATGAAATACCTCTCGCGGATTTCCCATCTTGGTATTAAATTCGAGAATCTTGATCTTAAACTTCTCTTCATTAGCAGTTCCACGGGGGGATTCCTTTATTACAGTTTGGGGGAATGCTCTATGAGCAAATAGGAATCTTTGTAGATTCGTCTCTAAATTATCCTTCCCATTATTCTTTCTCAAAATGTTTTTAAGCTCTCTTACATATCTCTCAGCTAAACCATTTGTACTAGGATTATACGGACTGGTCTTAGTGTGCCGTATACCATTCATTTTTGTAAATTGCTCGAATTCACCGGAGACAAACTGTCTTCCGTTATCTGTAACCAAAAATTAGGGCAATCTAAATCTGTCAAAAATTTCTCCAAGATGATTTATAATCGTTTTGCTGGTAATATCTTTGATGATAAAAATTTCTATCCACTTTGAGTATACGTCCACGAGAACCAAAAACATTCTTCCCATGAACGGACCCGCTAGATCAAGATGAAGTCGATGCCACGGTTTTTCGGGTCAAGTCCATTCCGAGATGGTAGCCGGGGGCATGCTTGTCGATTCTTGGCATACTCTACATTCTCAAGTTAACTCCTCGATGCTACTGTCTATGCCTGGCCACCAGAAAATACCGTCTGGCAATCTTCTTCATTTTAACAATCCCCATGTGTATTTCATGCAAGTCATTTAAAATTAAAGATATTAATTTTTGGGGAATTACCACTCTTTCACGCCATTGAAGACAACCAAACTCCAAACTTAATTCCTCATTGATCTTATAATGAGGAGCTAGTGGGTTTTCTCTCGGTACCCTTGTGAATTTCCAGTTGCCTTCTCTAACATTCCTCAATACTATAGACAGTATTTTATCTTGGGGCGTCTCATATGCCACCTCCATAAAAGAGAACGGTACCTCATTCAACTTCCTGATAAGAAGTACCTGGTCTTCATCAAGAGACTCCCTGATACTCGATTCTAAAGGAAGACGTGACAATGCCTCAACATTGGAATTATCACTAGTTTTTCGAAATTCCACAGTATAATTAAATGCAGCTAATTTTGAAGACCATCTTTTAATTCTGGATGATGCACGCATGGGAATTGGTTTATGAGGTGAAAATATATGAATTAAGGGTCGGTTGTCTGTGACCAATACAAATTTTCGTCCCAGTAAGTATTGTCTGAATTTCTCAACGCCAAAAGTTATGCTCAACGCTTTCTTTTCTAGTTGAGAGAAACGTTTTTCCACTTCAGTTAATGTTCTAGAAGCAAGGGCTATAGGACATTCTACCTTTCTATCATTTCTATGACTCAGAATTACGCCTAGTCCAAAGTCCATTAATAATGATTTACATTTTTAAAATAACATTCGATATTCTTTCGTCCAATTCCATCTGCAATTTTTATTCAAAAGTTGATAGAATAGCGCTAAAATGTTTGCTATATTCTTTATGAATCTATAATAATAAATTAAGATTCCTATGAAATATCTTAATTGCGAAACATTCTTTAGGTTCAGGCGCCTCTATCACTGCTTCAATTTTATTTTCTAAGGGATGCAGTCCATATTTATCCATTTTAAACCCTAAATATTCCACCGATTTCTTTTTAAATTTACATTTATATCTGTTTAACTTTAAACCTTTTTCTAGCAATCATATAAACACTAGATCCAACTTTTGTTCATGATCTTCAAAGTCTTTTCCTGCAACCAAAATATCATCTATGTAGCAGACCACACCTGGCAAATCAGCAAATAGACCTTCCATAATCCTCTGAAATTTATTTGGTGCGACCGCTACGTCATATGGTAGTCTTTTATAATAAAACAACCTCTTTGTTGTGTTTATATCAACAACAGCTTTGGCTTCTTCCGCTAACATTACTTGCAAGTAAGCCTGTGATAGGTCTAGAGTCGAAAGTACGGTGCTTGTAGATAATTTTGAAAAGATCTCATCGATCGATGGAATGGGATACCTATCTTATTCTAATGCTTTATTAGCTGTACATCTAAAATCACCACATATACTTACACTACCATCCTTTTTTAATACTGGTACTATTGGAGCGGCCCAATATGCATGAACTATAGGTTATAAAATGCAAGACTTCACTAAACGATCAATTTCATTCTCTACTTTGTTTTTTAGAGAGAAAGGTAAACTTCTGGCCTTACAAAACACAGGAGTCACATCCTTTTTTGAATTAAAATTTATTTTAGCATCCTTTAGACAGCCCAAATCTTTGTTAAACAAATCTGCATATCTATCAATCAAACTATTTCTATTAGATTCATTATTTAAATTTTTAATGCTAAACAATCTAGAATAATCAAGTTTTAACTGTTTAAGCCATTCTATTTCTAACAAAATCACCTGGAATTTTTATTTACAACTATTAATCGTAAATATTGGTTGGCTTCTTTTACAAAAACATTTCTTTGCCCTATAATCTCTATTGATTTACCACAAAAGAATTTTAATCTTAAATTTGTTGGAAATAATTTTTTACCTTGCCAATAAATCTTATAAATATCTTTAGGTATTAACGTAACTGGACTTCCTGTATATATTGTAAAGCACAAAGAATAATCATCTACTGTTAAATTTATTGTGGCATCAGTTTCGCCCTGTACAGAATATATAGACTCCTCTTGTACAAATTTACATCCCCACATTTTTTTTACTAGCTTTGCAGACCCTACTTAAATGACCCAGTTTTTTACATTTTAAAACAAGTCTTTGTTCTATGAGGGCAAACAGAGGCCACGTGTGAATGTCTTTCACCACATCTACAGGGTCCATTATGAAAGAAATGAGCATTTACTGGCAAAATACATTTATTGATCGTAATTTGTGCAAATCTTCAATATTCTTCAAAATACATTCCTCCTGCATCAATACACTTGCGGAGACGCGTTTGCCACACCTGAAAGGCACCCTGAAACTTCTCGACAGGAATGCTTCTCAGGAACGTTGTAACATGGTGTTGGATGTTTTACACGGTTTCCCAATGTTTTCCTTTCATCTCTCTCTTGAGTCGCGGAAACAAAAAGAAGTCACATGGAGCTAAGTCGGGACTGTAAGGGGGGTGGAGGGATCACCGGGGTATTGCTCCGGGCCAGGAAGTTGGTAATGATGAAGGCTGGTGGCATTGTCATGGTGGAGCTTGACCGTGTCTTTAATGTCAGTCCTCGCGTGCGATCCGGCATTTCAATCTCCTGAGTATCGCCAGGTAAAAGGCTGAGTTTACAGTTTGTCCCTGCGGTACAAACTCACAATGGACTATTCCTCGGATGTCAAAGAAGACAATGATCATCGTTTTGATGCGCGACTTGCTCATTCGCGCTTTCTTGGGGCATGGGGATGATTTTGTGTGCCAAATACAGCTCTGCCTTTTCGACTCTGGGTCGTATTCAAACATCCAGGATTCATCTCTGGTTACTACAGAGTTCAGAAAGTCCGGTTCATTTTGAATCAAATCCAACAATTCTTGACAGCGCAAAACTCTTAAGTTCTTTCTGGTCTTGCGTCAACACTTTCGGCACAAGCTTCGCACAGACCTTACGCAATTGCAGATCCTCGGTCACTATCCCATGTACCACAAATGTGGACATGTGTAATGTGTCAGCAATTTGCTAGATGCTTAATTGACGGTCGATACGCAAAACTTCGAGCACACTATCCACGTTCTCGTCAGTTCTGGCCATTGTTGGGCGTCCTGAACGGGGTTCGTCGGCGACCTCCTCCCGGCCCTCCTTGAACGCCTTGTGCTACTTCCCAGACTGTGATCTTGAAATGCAATCGTCCTTGAAGGCTTTTTGCAGCATCTGGAATGTTTCGGTTGCATTTTTTCCAAGCCTCACGCAAAACTTTATGGCGTATCGTTGTTCAAGCGAACGCTCCATTGCGCTATGTTACAAAAGTTGAAAACACACTTCAAGCGGAGGCATGTATCTCCCCTCACACTGCTCGAACTCAACTGACGACCGGATGGATTGAAAGGGCATATCCCTCCACCGCATTTCCCACAGTTTTACCGTGTTGCCATCTATCGTCGCGTCACAATAACATTATGCTCATTACTTTCATAATGGACCCTGTATACCACATTATTTATCCCCTTTGCCTGAAAGGCCTATGCTGCACCATACTATTATTGTACTCACCTTTTTTATTTTTTTCCATTCACAGGGGATATCTTGGCCACTAATTTATCTTGTAATTCTCTTGTATTTATCTCAGCCAGTTCGAACGAGATCGCCACTGCAAAATTTATCCAGGGTGACATCGTCGTTTTCTTGTAGTAGCTTCTTTTGCCGGCTTTCCAACTTGATTCCAGCCACAAAACGGTCTCGCATCATGGTTCCCAGCATATCGCCGAAATTACAATTTATTGCTAAATGTTTCAATTCTCTAAGATATTCCGAAATTGATTCTCCTTCCTGTTGAATTCTCTTTAAAAATCTGCATCCCTGTGGTATCCCTTTCTTCTTTGGATCCAAATGCAGCTTAATTCTTTGAATGATAGTATCATAGGGTTGATCTTTCATTAGACCAGGAAGAAAATGTCGTTTCACTGCTTCAAAGTTTCAGAATCTGGTAGTGAGGTAAAAATCAGCACTTTAATCTCCTCCTTCAGATGCCAAAAAGAAGGCCTCAAATTTTGGAAAAAAAGATTGAAGTGTCCTCCACTGGGCTATAGCATCTAAAAGGTACAATTAACTTTGAACTTGTCATGCTGATCTTTTCTACTCCTTTGTTTTCTTGATCCAGATAGTTTAAAAGATGTAGTTGTTATACTTGCATAGACGCCATTTTCCTCAGCCTTTTACTGGCTCTGTAGATCGCGCATTCTCGTCGCCACTTTTGTTTTGTCGTAATTAGACGTACAAGAGCTCCAACTTGACCATGGCCAACAACAAATGTCCAATTTATATATACATATGTTTTTACATAATGAGGCTTTAAATAATACAAATAATATTCATCTATTTACACAAACAACAGTTAATATATAGCGAGAAGAGTAAAGGGCTGAGCACAGATCCCTGAGGTACACCAGCCCATGTTCTTCGGTCCTTGGAAAATGTTCCATTGACCCGAACCTTTATCCTTCTTCCCCTTAAGAAGTCTGCAATCCAGATTAAGGTTTTTCCTCTTACTCCGATGTTGTGCAGCCTTTCAAATAATTTCTACACTCGATCAAAAGCTGAGGTCATATCCAGGAATACGGCCGTTGTCTTCTTTGGCGGTTTTTCCTAGAAATCTATTATTGATTGACAGAAGTAGAACAGTTTATCAGTTGTACAGTGTCTGGATCTTTAGGCAGTTTTGTAGAAATTTATTTTATTGTTGTTAGTGAGCCAGACTATGAGCCTAGAGTGGATAATTCATTCTGTTATTTTGCAAAGTATGCTGGTAAGAGCAATTGGCCGATAGTTCTTGCATTCCTTGGCATCTTTGTTTGGTTTCAGTATTAGCACTATAATTGATATCTTCCAATTCTTTGGTAGTTTACCAGTTTGCCATGAAATCTTCAGTATTCGTAGGAGTTGATTTTTATCTTCGTCTCCAAAAAGTGTTTAATCATTTGACAAAAGATTAGAGCATCTCCTGGTGACATCTTGGATTTAACTTTCCTATTGATGAGTTTAGCTCATTCAGTGTGAAGTCTCTCGAGTAAATATCTAGTTGATGGTAATTTCTTGCTTGTTTAACTAACCTGTTTTTACATTATTTTTTAGAGTCCTGCCTTCATTCGTATAGCTGAGTCTGGAAGTGCTTGAAAGATATTCAGCAATTATTTCAGCCATCTGTTTGTTCGTTCTCGCTATTCATATCGGTTAGAGTATTGGAGGATTAGTGTTGGTTTTGATTATTTTATAACACTAATTATATTCCAGTGATGGCTTTCCTTTTTTGGATCCATTTTTTTCGCAGAATTCTGCCCATTTTTCTCTTGTTTGAATATCCAAATTTCTTGTTCTATTTTGTGACTAATTTCAATGAGTTCCTTTATGATTTCTTCTGTTTTATTTGTTTTAAGAAGTTCATTGATATTCTCTCTCTGCAAGCATTGCCTCGATATTGTAGTCCTTCCAGTAAAGTATTCATAGGTCTTTACGTCTACCTCTAGGTATCGATACTTTTGCAGCTTTGGATATGTTCGAAGAGAATTTTTCCAATTTTTTGTCAATCGTTCTGTGATTTAATTATTCGTTGCACAGTTCTTCAAGCTTTTCTGTGAATTTTTTTCCAGTGTTCTTTTATTCTGTTGGAAATTCTCAATTTTGAATTTTAGGGTTGTTAAAATTGGTCTGTGGTCACTGATTGCACTTTTCAGAATTTTCCATTGTGTTGTGGGTGCGATGTTGTTATTTATCGCTGTGATGTCTATTGCGGATTCGGTGCCTTTGGACATGGATAGTTAGGTGTTCTCTCCATTATTTAACGGTTTAAGGTCGAGGTCGGTTAGCATGTCCTCAACCTCCTGACCTTTGTTATCCTGGACAGGTGATCCCCAAGTTGGTCTTTCGGCGTTAAAATCACCAAGTATGATTGCGATATCCGAAGACGCTTCACTTAATGTCTCTATCAGGCCTGTATTGATGCTAGTATTATCGTGGTTATAAACATTTATGATTGGAATTGTTTTATCTGTAAGATAGATTTCTATTGCCTGAGCTTCTGTCGTGCTTTCTCTAGGCTTACTGTGATTATAGGCGTTTTCCTTAAATTTGATTTCTGGAGTTTTAATCAAAACGGCAAGTCCTCCTCCGAATTTTCCCGGTCTGTCCTTTCGTAGTGTTGTATAATCTTTGATATTGAATCTCAGATTCTGATTCAATTTTGTCTCCTGAGGACACGTAATATGTACATTGTTGTCACAGAGAAGACAAGTCAGCTCTTTATTTTCCTCTGGGTACCATTTATATTGAGTTGTAGTAAATTGAATTGTGTTCTCGTAGTAGATTTCTCATCATGAGCTCGAGCTGCAGCTCCTGACGCGGCGGTTACCCCGGACGCGGTAGCATTACTGGAGATATCAGTTTTGCTCTTCATTTGAAAATGGGTGCCGTTGCAACGTTAGTCATCTTGGAAACGAACCAGAATTTGGTCAAATATTCCAAGGGTCCAGGGCGGACCGCAAGGAGGTGTGGTCGGACTTCTCCCCTTCCCCCTGGAATGCCGTCACTACAGGATAAAGCACTCATGGTGAATTTTTAAAATTGTGATTCAGAATCTGCCACTGAAGTTTTACGAGCGTTTCGTTCCTTTAAAGATATTCGAAGCGGTAAAGGACTAATGAGTTGCTACTCTCTAAAGCGATTGATTAAAAGTTTTGAGGAAACTGGATCTCTGGAAGCAAAACCTCGGAGTGGATGACCATCGATATGCATGTCAGTGGCTGTTACGGTTTTGCAGAATGCTGAAGCTATTGAAACGTTATCCACGTATAGAGAAGTAAGTGCTAGACAAGTTTCTCGACAAACGGGGATTTCGTATGGAACAGTTTGGAGAGAACACACATTTAGAATTTTTCTATAAAAATACCCTAACAAAATTCAATGTTTTCACGAGTTGAAAGTCAGCGATTTTGAGAAGCGTCAAGAATTCGCTGCATGGGTTTTCCGGTAAATTGATATTGATGAAAACTGGCTGTCAAATGTTCTAAGAACAGATGATGCTCACTTTTATCTAAAGGGAGAATTTAACATTCAAAACTGCCTCATTTTGGCAACAGAAAACCCTAGGAATTTTACAGAAATACCACTTCATCAGCCCAGAGTTACAGTTTTGTGTGGGTTCACTTCTTCTTTTATTATTGGGTCATTTTTCTTTGAAAAAATCAATGGAAGAAATTTTAAAACCGTTTTTGTAACTGGTGAACGTTATGTTCAACTTTTGAGAGAAAAGGTTATTCCCATATTGCAGGACAGACAAGCACTAAGCGAAATAACATTCATGCAAGATGGAGGACCTCCTCATATCTCTCGCGGTGCCAAACAATTGCTGAAGGATACGTTCGGTGAAATTCGTTGATAAGTCGCCACTTTATATACCAGTGGCCTCCAATATCACCAGACTTGACGCCTTACAATTTCGGTTATGGGGGTACATTAAGTCGCATTTTTTCGATGCCGGCCTACCACATTGGCCATGTTGAAGGCTTCTATGACACGTTTTATAAATTTCAACTATTTAATTGTGACCATTCTGTCATCTATCGTCTGCAGGCGGTGTTTGAGAATGAAGGACGCCACATTGAGCAAGGATTGTGACCTAATACAAGAGAGAAGGCAGTTACCTCATGTGTTATATTTTGCAGCTCTTTGTTTCGGGTTATGGGAATAATAAATGCTGTCCTCACATCTTGACTCTTTTTTTTTTTCTGTGAACAGTATTTTTTTTGTTTGTCATTTGCCCACATCTCATATTATGTCGTGCAGGCCAAAGTGTTATAACTTCTCGAATAACGCTGGTATACACAATTTTACCCCTTATGTTTAGTTTATCGCTTTTCGCTCATTAGAAGAAATAGCATAAGGAATATTCTCTGTATCCCCCCCCCCCAACTTTAGAAATTTTGCGCAAAAAATAATACAAAATGATTTTACTACCACGCTTTTCAACGCAAAAGGTCGATTTAAAAATGATTTTCTTTTTTGAGGGGATACATTTTCAAAATTATGTACAGTATAATAAACAATGATAACATTTGACAAACCCATAGGATATTTGGAATAAAGTACGACAAATATATTTTGTCACTCCCCTCTATATTTCATTTTTGGATCATGACAAATATCCAGTTAAATAGTCAAGTGTCGCCAATTAGTCAAGAAACTATACATTCCTAATTCCACGAAATACTATTAGTAGTGCCATCATAATTTTTGGTACTATATTAACATTTCAAAAATCGTGTATTGATATCAGTAGTTATTTTCAAACATTCAATCTATTTCACAAAACTCCATCTAAAATATAAATATTTTTGCTACATGTTTTAATTAGCATATACCTATTTTACATATCTCAGATTGTATTTAAAAATCGTCAACCTATTCTTCTAACTTTTGGCGAAATGGTGTTTTATTAATTTATCATTTGATATTATTAGGGTTCTTTCCTGGTATTCAAAAAGGAAAAATACGTGTCGTTTAGTTATATTTTTCAATTTATCAAACAATTTGGCCGCTGAATCTCTGATTCTGGTAGAGCGCCATCTCTAGCGAATAAAGTTGTAACTAAAATCAATTTCGAATTTTTCATTATTTGCCATAAAAAATCCCATTGCATCCTGAACACAATGGTGTTTACCGCATTGCTCTAGCGCAAATATTCGCGGAGTTATTAATTTTTAAAGTTGTGCGGGACTTTTGGATCACCCTGTATAACGATGTAAATAGAAACTAATGATACACGTTACTGTTTTTAAATAAAAATTCATATATTGGATCAAAATATCATTTATTTTACCACAATATTTCAGTTGGCTGAACGCCAAACTTTATCAAGGTGTTATAACATTTTAAAGTGTGTCAACAACAAACTCAGCACCACATAACGTCAACAGAATTAATTTTAAAAATATTTTTGCTTAAATTAAATGGGGAGAAAAAAAAATTGATATATAAATTTATATTATGGACAAAATAAATTTTGTAAAATAAGGATGTGAATATTTTGAATATTAACAATACCGCCTATTCCGGCAACTTATTGAAAAAGTAGTGGTCACTTTGAGAACATCTTTTTATTTCTGTGAATTAAATAAATTACACTATGAAAGCATTAACACGCTGTTATGATAAATTTGAACTATTTTTGAAGCGTATGAATATTTTTTAAATAAATCAATTTTCTACTATCTTACTGTAATAATAAAATAATACACAACTGATGAGACAGCCCCTCTCCTATTATTTTATCATTGCAGTAAGGACAGTAGAAAATTGATCTATTTTAAAAAGAAACATACGCATAAAAAAAAAACGCGTCAAATTTCTCATATTGAACTATATTTCGATGTACTAGAGCGCCATCTGTTATCAAATTATAAAACTATTTTAGAGGCGTAATATTCTTTTTTAAAATAAAACAATTTCTACTGTCCTTACTGCGATGGAAATATTAAAGGGAGGGCCTGGCGCTCTAGTACATCGTAACATTATTGTTCTAATAAAAGACACAATTTGATATTTGCGGAAGAGCGATTGCTCGAAGCATATATATTTATAATTATATTTAATTCTGCTGTCCTAAAAGCTTATGTCCATAGTTCTTCTAAAATACCCATTCCAAGAGTCTTACAACAGTCACCTATAAAAGGAAGTTCCAAAAATGCAATATAACAGCGGTATGGTAGATTAAACTGGCGAAACCGCTGGGAGGGTTCACCACTGATGAGCCAGGCCCTCCCTTTAATATTTCCATCGCAGTAAGGACAGTAGAAATTGTTTTATTTTAAAAAAGAATATTACGCCTCTAAAATAGTTTTATAATTTGAACTATATATATATTTATAAAATAAAAATATAAGAATTTATAAATCATAACTGATTGTTTAATCGGGGTATGTTTTATGAAAGATAGACGGAGAACAATTTATTATTAAATATATATATATCGTAATTTAAACAATGTGATATTTAAGTAATAAAGTATGACGTCTTTTCTAGTCGTCTCAAAGTGACACCAGCTTGCCACCGGATACCCCGGGGGATCCAGAGAGGGACAAAGAAGGGGCGTTGGTCCGGATGTTGACAGTTAGTTATGTTACAGTGGATATTTTCGGAGAGGCCCGCTCAGTGCTAGGTCTCACGGCGGCCACGAGGGCCGCGAGGGCCGCCGTTTAGGCTCCTCTCTGCCTCCGCGGCTTCATGCAGGACGCCGAGCTTTCCTCAGTTAATCCTCAACTTTCCCCTGGTCCTGGTGCCACGTGAGGCGTACTAGGAGAGCGTTTTTGATCCCAAACTTTGTCCTTACTGTCTCGTGTGGACTTCCCACTCTGCACGCCTTGCCATTCAACCCCGACTGCTTCCAACTCACTTGTTGGCTTACCCGGGTTTACAACATATATTTTTTCTTCAAAGGGCTACAAATCTGCCCCCAGACTATCTGATCGCCCCCCCCCCTCTCCCTTAACTCACTAGTTCCCTCCTAGAATATTTTATAGTCTTTTAGGAGGCAGATAAAGCCGACTTTGAGAATCTGTGTTAACCCAAATACATACATACATACAGCTTTATTAAGACCACCGGTTTTATACAGATTCACCATAGAAAGAAAGTATAGATGGAGCTCCTATACTCCAGGCAGCGCAGAACTCAAAGCCTCCAGGTCAGACGCATGTCCAGTGGCCACAGAATCCACCGTGCATATGTTAGCGTATCACTGAAAAGGCGAGTGTAGAATCCAAAATACATAATGTTGAGGTTTGTATATGTTTACTGGCAAGCATTTCATATATAAAGTATATATGGGAATTTGAATTTATATTATTTATAAATGAACGAACGGACCAGGCTTTGTTCGAGTATTTTATTTTTATTTCAACACACAAAAAACGATATACCGATTGTTCGAGTATTGTCGGGTTGGACCAAATGTTTTTTTTATGAAACATTAAAGTTACTCCGTGAGTTCCATCAAGCATTGAAGATGTCAAAAATAACTATGAACCAGCTGACTGCTTTGTTGAAGAAGGCCAAACACTTCAGAATAAATATACATTTGCCTTTCTTGATTCATTAACACACTCAAATATTTGGTATTACCTTTGAATAAAGAAATTATGTGTTGAATAGGGTTTTCTTTTGTTCAAGAGAAAGAGAGATGGAAAATATAATTTTATTAAGAGTCATATTCCTCCTACACCTCTATACATTGTTGGAATTTGCGAAACAATTACCCTGATGATGAGCTAACACTTGAAAGCTTGTCATTTTTATTGAATAAAGAAACTTTTTGCAATTATTTATATTTATATATATCGTTTTTAAATTATTTCAAAATCTAACTCATCTTTAATATAGATTTATAATGTAAGTGCCTTCAATTAGTGTTCTCATTCCCACCTATGTTACTTTAAAGAAAATTACTCAAGAATACAAATTTATTGTTTTAACAGTTTCTCGATGAGAAGGGGAAGAGTTTAGTTCCATTGTTCACCTTAATTAGCCACAGAGAAAATAAATATATATAAAAATTCACTGAGTCATTCCGTTTCTATTGAAATTAGCTTAAGATATTAACAAGTACACATATAGATGTCATATAGATTTTGGTGTCATATAGATGTCATATAGATTATAGGTGTCATATAGATTTTTAGACTTTCAACAAAAATTAAACATTTTTTCCCGATTATTTATGGAGTTAATCAATCTGTGCATTGAGGGGCTCATATATATAATATAATATATAATATATATAATAAAATCTTAAATATTATTTATCAAAAGTAAGATTATCTCAGGATGACACGGCAATTTATTTGAGACAAGAATAATGATACAATTCCAAGGCGAAGATACTATTCCTTTAACTTCCAATTACCGAGGGAACCAATTAATATTGATTTTATTCAACTTATCGAGTATTTTTCAAGGGACCGGAAAAAAAATGTTCACTAGATAAAACGATGATTTTGTAATGTAGAAAATTAGGAAAGATAAAATTCAGGATGACACGGCACACAGGGACCGGGAAAAAATGTTCACTTTATCGAGAGATTCAAATTTACAAGTTTCAAATTATCAAAATATATCTTCTTTTTTAAATAAGTTTATAGAGAATTGTTTTAACAAATGTTCGTTAGACAAACCTTTACTCGGGTAAAAACCCGGGCGAAGCCGGGCACATCCGCTAGTATGATATAAAAAGCCAACAATGAAGAGTGAATGTAATATAAAAAGCCAACAATGAAGAATGAATGTAAGATAAAAAGCCAACAATGAAGAGTGAATGTAATATAAAAAGCCAACAATGAAGAATGAATGTAAGATAAAAAGCCAACAATGAAGAGTGAATGTAATATAAAAAGCCAACAATGAAGAATTAATGTAAGATAAAAAGCCAACAACAAAGAGTGAATGTAAGATAAAAAGCCAACAATGAATAGTAAATGTAATAGAAAAAGCCAACAATGAAGAATGAATGTAAGATAAAAAGCCAACAATGAAGAGTAAATATAATATAAAAAGCCAACAATGAAAAATGAATGTAAGATAAAAAGCCAACAATGAAGAGTAAATATAATATAAAAAGCCAACAATGAAGAGTAAATATAATATAAAAAGCCAACAATGAAGAGTGAATGTAAGATAAAAAGCCAACAATGAAGAGTAAATGTAATATAAAAAGCCAACAGAGTGAATGTAATATAAAAAGCCAACAATGAAGAATGAATGTAAGATAAAAAGCCAACAATGAAGAGTGAATGTAATATAAAAAGCCAACAATGAAGAATGAATGTAAGATAAAAAGCCAACAATGAAGAGTGAATGTAAGATAAAAAGCCAACAATGAAGAGTAAATGTAATATAAAAAGCCAACAATGAAGAATGAATGTAAGATAAAAAGCCAACAAAGAAGAGTAAATCTACTTATATATTTGCCTTATTCTGTCTGTTTGTCTGAAGCTCAAGGATGGGATTTTTCATAACCATCGGTGGTTCAGTGGTAGAATGCTCGCCTGCCACGCGGGCGGCCCGGGTTCGATTCCCGGCCGATGCATTTTTTTTTTTACAATTTTTAAAACTCATTTATATATTATACTAGCGGATGTGTACCCGGCTTCGCCCGGGTTTTATCTGAGTGAAAGTTTGCCTAACGAATATTATATATTATGAAGTATAATAAACAATGTTAAAGATTAGTTTTAATTATTAATCAAGATTGTGTGTGAATGTGAGAAAGATGTAATATCGTTGTTGTTTTCTTGGCCGACTGTTTTACATATGGTGTTATCTTAAAATTGCTTGTTTTGAATATTTTTTTAGATTGAGTTGAATGAATTGCTGAATTTTTTTTGTATTTATATATAAATAAAATTAACTCTGTTGATTATTTTTGTATTTAATCGATAACAGCGAAGTTACGCATGTTAAAGTTAGGAAATATATTTTAATGTTAAGCAAAACCTGCTCCATCTCGTTTTGCATAAATGTTGAAAATTTGGTCGAAATTGATGCATTGTAACGAAAGTTTTTAGTGAACAACACTTATGAAATTTCCATTTTATTAATATAGACAAGAATGACATCCACGGCGCCAATTTATAATTGTAACGAATAGTATTTGAACAAAAGCATTTAATCGGGTAAAACCCGGGCGTTGCCCGGGTCATTCGTATATAATAATTGTATAAACGAATGCAAGACAAAATCACCGCGAATGTTTCTTTTTTTTAAGGCAATTTCTTTTTAAGGCAATTATCGTTATTTATCGTTAATTTTTGTTTCGATTTTATTGAAAAAAAAACGATATGGTGCCTTTAAAAAATGATCTTTATTACTATGCAGTTTTCTATTTAGTCAATATACCTAAGTTCATGTTGCAAATGTAATTATCTCTATCGATTTAGTAGGTGAAATGCAAAAAAAAAAAAATCGACATGATATAATCTTTATGAAAATTCACATTTTTATTTTTATATTTTCAAGACACACACAGTTTGGGGCGGGACGTTTCATAAGAGAGACATCCACGGCGCCAATTTATAATTGTAACGAATAGTATTTTAATTAAAACGTTTTAAAAACACACAGTTTGGAACGCGACGTTTCACAAGAGTGACATCCATGGCGCCAATTTATAATTGTAACGAATAGTATTTGAATTAAAACGTTTTTAAAATATATACGCACTCGGGTAAAACCCGGGCGTTGCCCGGGCCATTCGTCTAGTATAATATAAAAAGCCAATAATGAAGAGTGAATGTAAGATAAAAAGCCAACAATGAAGAGTAAATGTAATATAAAAAGCCAACAGAGTGAATGTAAGATAAAAAGCCAACAATGAAGAGTGAATGTAATATAAAAAGCCAACAATGAATAATGAATGTAAGATAAAAAGCCAACAATGAAGAGTGAATGTAATATAAAAAGCCAACAATGAAGAATGAATGTAAGATAAAAAGCCAACAATGAAGAGTGAATGTAAGATAAAAAGCCAACAATGAAGAGTAAATGTAATATTAAAAGCCAACAATGAAGAATGAATGTAAGATAAAAAGCCAACAATGAAGAGTAAATATAATATAAAAAGTCAACAATGAAGAGTAAATGTAATATAAAAAGCCAACAGAGTGAATGTAAGATAAAAAGCCAACAATGAAGAGTGAATGTAATATAAAAAGCCAACAATGAATAATGAATGTAAGATAAAAAGCCAACAATGAAGAGTAAATCTCTATATATATATATAAAAGTCAATTTCTGGCTGTCTGTCTGTTTCGCGATAAACTCAAAAACTACTGAACCAATTGGTACCAAATTTTGCATGTCGCTTTTTATAAACCTGAGGAAAATTTTCGGCTGCATTTTGATTAGTATTTTTGGCGATTTCTTTTTTTCATTTGAAGAACTTTTTTTACGCGGACTAATCCGGAATGGAATGAATACCTAAATATGGCCATTTTTTTTAAGCATCGGTGGTTCAGTGGTAGAATGCTCGCCTGCCACGCGGGCGGCCCGGGTTCGATTCCCAGCCGATGCATTTTTTTTTTACAATTTTTAAAACTCATTTATATTATCTTATATATATAAAATTGAATGTCTGTCTGTCTGTACTCTATAGATTCAAAAACCATACATCCAATCGCCGTGAAATTTTGGGATATTATTAGGTATATCATCGGGAAGGTTTTTGAAAAATAATTTCATGAATATCTTGAATATCCTTAGAGTTATTTGCAGATTTGTAGATTTAACTCGCAAGCAGCGCCCCCATTGTGACGATGATAACAAGTTTTCTTATCACTAAGTTTGTTATCTTAAATATTATTTATCAAAAGTAAGATTATCTCAGGATGACACGGCAATTTATTTGCGACAAGAATAATGATACAATTCCAACGCGAAGATACTATTCCTTTAACTTCCAATTACCGAGGGAACCAATTAATATTGATTTTATTCAACTTATCGAGTATTTCTCAAGGGACCGGGAAAAAATGTTCACTAGATAAAACTATGATTTTCTAATGTAGAAAATTAGGAAAGACAAAATTCAGGATGACAAGGCACACAGGAACCGGGAAAAAATGTTCACTTTATCGAGAGATTCAAATTTACGAGTTTCAAATTATCAAAATATATCTTTTTTATTTTTTAATAAGTTTTCAGAGAATTGTTTTAACAAATGTTCGCTAGACAAACCTTTACTCGGGTAAAACCCCGGGCGAAGCCGAGTACGTTTTATAAGTTTAAAGAGAATTGTTTTAACAAATGTTCGTTAGACAAACATTCACTCGGGTAAAACCCGAGCGAAGCCGGGCACATCCGCTAGTTTATATATAAATACAAAAAAAAAAAAATTCAGCAATTCATTCAACTCAATCTAAAAAAATATTCAAAACAAGCAATTTTAAGATAACACCATATGTAAAACAGTCAGCCAAGAAAACAACAACGATATTACATCTTTCTCACATATTCACACACAATCTTGATTAATAATTAAAACTAATCTTTAACATTGTTTATTATACTTCATAATATATAATATTCGTTAGGCAAACTTTCACTCGGATAAAACCCGGGCGAAGCCGGGTACACATCCGCTAGTATATAGATATATAGAAGACTAGCGGATGTGTACCGGGCTTCGCCCGGGTTTTATCCGAGTGAAAGTTTGCCTAACGAATATTATATATTATGAAGTATAATAAACAATGCTAAAGATTAGTTTTAATTATTAATCAAGATTGTGTGTGAATATGTGAGAAAGATGTAATATCGTTGTTGTTTTCTTGGCCGACTGTTTTACATATGGTGTTATCTTAAAATTGCTTGTTTTGAATATTTTTTTAGATTGAGTTGAATGAATTGCTGAATTTTTTTTTGTATTTATATATAAATAAAATTAACTCTGTTGATTTTTTTGTATTTTATCGATAACAGCAAAGTTATGTATTTTAAAGTTAGGAAAAATATTTTGATGTTAAGCAAAACCTGCTCCATCTCGTTTTACATAAATGTTGAAAATTTGGTCGAAATTGATGCATTGTAACGAAAGTTTTTAGCGAACACCACTTATGAAATTTCCATTTATATAGAAGATATAATATAAATGAGTTTTAAAAATTGTTAAAAAAAAAAATGCATCGGCCGGGAATCGAACCCTGGCCGCCCGCGTGGCAGGCGAGCATTCTACCACTGAACCACCAATGCTTTAAAAAAATCAAATTCATTTATCGTCGCGACCAGTGCTGCGCCCTAGCGGTAAAAGACTGGAACTAACGCTTTTTGGTTTTTTATTTAAAAAAAAAGCACATTAACTTTTTTAGTTTTTTGAATAGCCTATATGTTAAACGAAATCTTCAGCTACCTACATGCGAAATTCCATAATGATTGAGTCAGTAGATTTTGCGTGATGCGATAACAAACATCGATTTCGCATTTCATTTATATATATATAAAGGAAAGGATTACATTGTATGTGATGATGATAACAAAAATGAATTTGTAAGTTAATATACATAATTCATTGAGAAAAAAAAAGAAATAATTAATTCACAAACTTGACAATATCTTATTTAAAATTTAATATATATTTTTCAAAAAATTATGTTTCAAAAATATATTTAAACGCATATAACAATATTTAAATTTATATACGTTTATAAATCTATATATAGGTGGAATGGATGTTTTCTAGAATCGTTTCAACAAATGTTCGTTAGGCAAACTTTTACTCGGGTAAAAACCGGACGAAGCCGGGTACATTCGCTAAATACAGTTATTTACAAATGTTCGTTTGTGGCAAGATACTATTCCTTCAACTTCAAATTACCGAGTGGACTAATTAATATTGATTTTATTCAACTTATCGAGTATTTTTAAAGGGACTGGGAAAAAATTTCAAATTAACGAGAGTATAGACAAGTGTAGATTCATTAGGGATTGGATGTTTGCTAGAATCGTTTTAACAAATGTTCGTTAGGCAAACTTTTACTCGGGTAAAACCGGGCGAAGCTGGGAACATATATATATATATATATATATAAAATAAAAGGATTTAAAAGCGCGAATGTTTCTTTTATACATAAAACGAACTTCTACTGTCCTTACTGCGATGAAAAAATATATATTGGGAGGGCTTGGCTCATCAGTGGTGAACCCTCCCAGCGGTTTCGCCAATTTAATCCACCAGACCGCTTCTCAGTCTGGTGGATTAAATTGGCGAAACCGCTGGGAGGGTTCACCACTGATGAGCCAAGCCCTCCCAATATATATTTTTTCATCGCAGTAAGGACAGTAGAAGTTCGTTTTATGTATAAAAGAAACATTCGCGCTTTTAAATCCTTTTATTTTATATGTATAGATGGCGCGTTATAGCTTTGTGTTAACATATATATATGTTTGTCGGCTATGCACGCCCTCAATATGTAACTAATCTCGCTGAAATTTGAACAGGACAGAGAGTTAAATCTGGAAGAGTTTTTTTGCCGCGATTTAAACAAGAAAAATTATAATTAACCAGGTACTAAAGAACAATATATTTTAGTCAGAAATGATGATGACAATATTGCCGTATCATGCTTGATTGAGATAAGCAAAATTCTTTAGGGGAATATTCACTAAAGCACACCCCGGGCGAA
>CP092864.1:11222464-11505434 GCA_030710605.1 Cordylochernes scorpioides
CTCGCGCCTCTGGCGTGTGAAATGAGGGGTAATACCAGCTGACCTAATGTACATGTAAAGTTTGGAGCGGGATGTTTCACAAGAGTGATGACATCCACGGTTCCAATTTATAATTGTAACAAATAGTATTTGAATAAAAACATTCAATCGGGTAAAACATGGGCGTTGCCCGGTCATTCGTCTAGTAAAATCATAAACACAAGTTAATAAGACCAAATCCAAATAAATAAATAGTTTGTGACATTTCGGTAACAACGCTATTACCGAAATGTCACACACTATTATTTATTTGGATTTGGCCTTATTACCTTGTGTTTATTATCTATAATCCAAATTGTACCTTATTATAAGATCAAATGTAATAAGACCAAATCCAAATAAATAGTGTGTGACATTTCGGTAACAGCGTTGTTATCATCTTCAGACAAAAGTACTGAACAGTACTATATATAAAAACTTAAATAATTGCAATCAGTAATTTAATGAATGAAAGGAAGAAAAAATTGTTTGCAACAAAGAAACTTGTTGCAAACAATTTTTTCTTCCTTTCATTCATTAAAGTACTATATATACAGTACAGAAAAGTACTACATTCAGTACTTTTGTCTGAAGATGGTAACAACGCTGTTATTGAAATGTCACATACTATTTATTTATTTGGATTTGGTCTTATTACCTTGTGTTTATAATCTCTACTGAGGCAACGCCCGGGTCTTACCCAATTAAATGCGTCACAAGAATGACATCCACGGCGCCAATTTATAATTGTCACGAATAGTATTTGAATAAAAGCATTTAATCGGGTAAAACCCGGGCGTTGCCCGGGTCATTCATATATAATAATAATTGTATAAATGAATGCAAGACAAAATCACGCGAATGTTTCTTTTTTTTAAGGCAATTTCTTTTTAAGGCAATTATCGTTATTTATCGTTAATTTTTGTTTCGATTTTATTGAAAAAAAAAACGATATGGTGCCTTTAAAAAATGATCTTTATTACTATGCAGTTTTCTATTTAGTCAATATACCTAAGTTCATGTTGCAAATGTAATTATCTCTATCGATTTAGTAGGTGAAATGCAAAAAAAAAAATCGACATGATGAAATCTTTATGAAAATTCACATTTTTATTTTTATATTTTCAAGACACACACAGTTTGGGGCGGGACGTTTCACAAGAGAGACATCCACGGCGCCAATTTATAATTGTAACGAATAGTATTTTAATTAAAACATTTTAAAAACACACAGTTTGGAACGGGACGTTTCACAAGAGTGACATCCATGGCGCCAATTTATAATTGTAACGAATAGTATTTGAATTAAAACGTTTTTAAAATATATACGCACTCGGAGGTATCTTGACTGCCCTTCCATATCTTGTATGCATGGCTGGCATTGAAGGGAGGCTCTTCTCTGGATCCTGGTCTTGGTTGTCCCTCTGCATCCTTCCATCTCTTGTAGATGAGGCCGTTGGTGTAGGGCAATCCTCCTCGGTCTCTTGCTCCTGGTCATCCTTGCATCTCCTTGAGATCTTGCCTCGTCTTGGAATAAAGTGACAAAAAGTTTGCTTGATGTCGAGTTTCAAATTTTCTTCGAACAACAACTTTCTTTTTGAATTCAGTTTACCGCTTCTAAGCTTGCTTGATGTCGAATTTCAAATTTTCTTCGACAACGACCTTCTTTATGAATTCAGTTTACCGCTTCTAAGCTTGCTTGATGTCGAATTTCAAATTTTCTTCGAACAACGACCTTCTTTATGAATTCAGTTTACCGCTGCCACCATGTGTTGTTATCCAAGACGAGGCAAGATTAACTAAGCATTAGTTTATTTCCTATTATATTATAATACTATTTTATATACAAGTCAAAAGAGATCACTAGCAGAGTATTATTCCTTTTGGTTTCCAGAGCTCAACAATCTATGAGCCTAATACTCTGCACACTCGGGTAAAACCCGGGCGCCCCAGGCCATTCGTCTAGTAATTAAATAAGCGTAAAAGAAGATGGCAAATAATTTGACGTCTCCATTACCGTTGAACCTTTTTTTTTTTTTTTTTTTTTTAATGCTACAGATTTGTATTCCGAGTACAAACATTGGATGAATTCATATTTAATATATGAATTAGCAAGCGGTGTTTCAACAAAGAAAGATGACGTTAAAAGGGCAACACTTTTGCATTGCCTTGGACCACAAGTCCAAAGAATTTTCTTTAATTTGCCAGAAGAAAAAGATACGTATGAAAAAGCAAAAGAAGCTTTAACTAAATATTTCACACCACAAAAAAATATTGTATCAGAACGATTTAAATTTAGGCAAAGAAAACAAAATACAGATGAAAATATTGATTCATATGTCATTGCCCTAAGAGAATTAGTCAAATCCTGTGAATTTGGAAATTTAGAAGAAGACATGATCAGAGATCAGATAATAGAAAAATGCTATAATAGGCAATTAAAAGAAAAGTTGTTGCAACAAGAAAATTTGAATCTTCAAAGAACAATTGAGATATCAAGAATGTTTGAAACAGCCAAAGAAGAATTTAGAGTATTGACAAATGAAGATATGACTTCAATAAATAGAGTAAACTATAAAAATAATTTCCAAGCAGCTAATGAATCAACTGTTAAAGGACCAAAGGCTCATAATGTGTACCATCAAAAAGGAAGCACCTCCAAGGTAAGTGCACCTAATTTGGAAGAATGCTATAGATGTGGCTTAACTACACATCCTCCATATAAATGTGGAGCTAGAAATATGAAATGCACATTTTGTAACAAGATGGGTCATCTTAATAGAGTTTGTAGAAATAAAAATAAATATAAAAATATTGAAGGAAAGAAAAGAAATATTCAAAATATTTCAGAAAATAATGAAGACTCAGATGAATACACTTTCTTTTTAGGCTCTGATAACAAAGAAAATATCTATATAGATGGAAAGGAAATAACAATGACTATTGATACAGGTAGTGATACAACATTCATAGAACTTGAAAATTTGAAAAATATTTTTCCTAAGTCTCAAATGCCAACTTTAAATGGTACAGAAAGGAAATTTTATGCCTATGGACAAACTTCACCTCTTCCATGTTGTGGATATTTCTTTGCAGATGTTTCATGGGGTGAAAGGTCTATAAAGGAACAGATTTTTGTGATTGAAGGTAAAGCAGAACCTCTTTTAGGAAAGAAAGCAAGTTTCGAATTAGAAATTATAAAGCGTGGAACAAAAATAAGGAATATTCAACAGGAAGTTATTCCGAAGGATATATATAATTTGATACAAGAAAACATGAACCTTTTTCAAGGTCAAGGAAATGTGAAGGGTTATAGTCAAAAATAACTCTAAAAGAAAATGTTACTCCTGTAGCTCAGAGAGATGCAGACATTTTCCATATAAAATGGTAGAAGCCATCAATCAAGAGCTAGACAAAATGATAGAAGATGGCATTATTGAGGAAGTCCATGAAGCTTCTGAATGGATCTCAAACATTGTGGCAGTTCCAAAAAAGGGTACTGAAGAAATCAGACTATGTGTTGATCTGAGAGAAGTGAATAAAGCCATAGTTAGAAAGAGAATTGTTATACCAACAGATCTTAGAAGAAATATTTTAGACTTAGCTCATGAAACTCATCAAGGGATTGCTAGAACTAAACAAATTTTAAGAGAAAAATACTATTGGCCCAATATGGACAAATATATAGAAAGACGTATAAAGAATTGTTACATTTGTGAAGTCAATCAACCTTTAAGGCATGACCAACCTTTAACAACCATACCAATACCTCCTAGACCATGGTATAAAGTAGGAGTAGACTTAGTTGGACCAATTGATTCAAAATATATTTTGACACTTATTGATTATTATTCATCGTTCCCGGAAGCGATTATAATAAATGATATTTCTTCGAAAACTATAATTTCAAAATTAAAAGAAATTTTTGCAAGATATGGATTTCCCATTGAAATAGTTTCAGATAATGGTCTTCAATTTGTAAGCAAAGATACTGAGCAATTTTTTATGAAATCAGATATAAAACATATAAGAGTGTCACCATATTATCCTAAAAGCAATGGAAAAATTGAACGTTTCCACAGATATTTAAAAAAGCAACTTATTTCAGTAAAATTGCAAGGAAAGGATTGGAAAGAAGAACTTCAATGTGTTCTAATGGCATACAGGTCGACTCCACACCCTTCTACTGGGAAAACACCAGCATTATTGCTTTTTTCCAGGGAAATTAGAAATAAGCTCAATGATATAAATGACAATGATTCTCTTATGGATAAAGAAGTGATGGAGCATAATCAAGCCTATAAAGAAAGAATGAAGAAATATGCTGATAGCAAGAATAAGGCCTTGCCTCATGACTTCAAGAAAGGTAATATTGTTTATGTCGCAAACACTGAAATGAAAAGCAAGTTGACACCAAATTATGACAACCAAAGATTTATCATTCTAGAGACTATATCTCCAAATTCATTCAAGTTAGTCAATACTGAGACAGGTAGCTTTATCATTAGGAATGCAAAGCATTTAAGACATGCCAATGTCTTACAAGATTTTAACAAAGGAATTGATTTGAATACCACTTTGATTAAGACTCCAGAAATTAGAATGGAACTTCCTAGTACTTCAAGGTATCTACCAGAACAAGAAGCAACCTTAGAAGATATTGTACCAGAAGAGCAGATTGCTATATCTGATATGGACTGTTTATACCCAAATGAATCACCTAATGAGAATGAAAACAAGACTGTCATCACTAGAAGTGGAAGACAAATACATGTTCCTTCTAGATTTAAGGACATGATTAGATACTAACTAAACAAGGGAGGAATATGTAGAATAGTGTGAAATATATAAGTGATGTGAATATAAGAAATGGAATTAAGAACAATACACTGACTGTGTGTGTGTGTGTGTTTTGTAAATAGATAATTAATCTTTACTAAATTTAAATGTGTGCGATAAATAAATAATTATAATTAAATAATAAATATATAAGTTGTAGTTTATAAAAGATAAACAACACAACATATATTAATAAAATGCAAATTTCATAAGTGGTGTTCGCTAAAAACTTTCGTTACAATGCATCAATTTCAACCAAATTTTCAACATTTATGTAAAACGAGATGGAGCAGGTTTTGCTTAACATCAAAATATTTTTCCTAACTTTAACATGCGTAACTTCGCTGTTATCGATTAAATACAAAAAAAAAATCAACAGAGTTAATTTTATTTATATATAAATACAAAAAAAAAATCAGCAATTCATTCAACTCAATCTAAAAAAATATTCAAAACAAGCAATTTTAAGATAACACCATATGTAAACAGTCGGCCAAGAAAACAACAACGATATTACATCTTTCTCACATATTCACACACAATCTTGATTAATAATTAAAACTAATCTTTAACATTGTTTATTATACTTCATAATATATAATATTCGTTAGGCAAACTTTCACTCGGATAAAACCCGGGCGAAGCCGGGTACACATCCGCTAGTATTTTTATAAAGAGATGATCTGGCTTTGTGTCTTCTGCTCGAATGAATATTTTTCTGTTAGAATTTTGTTCCTGCCTTATAAAAATGAACTGGCTTCACCCGTGGTCTCTGCTTTTTGAAATTTTTCCTGATATAATTTTGTATCTGATAATCAAATATGATACAGCAATATTGTCATCATCATTTTATGACTAAAAAAAACAACTATTTTTGCCCAGAACCTGTCAATTTCAATTTTTCTTGGCTAAAAATGCGACAAATATCTCTTCCATATTTTTTCTATGTCCTGTTAAAACACGTTTTACATGTACATTAGGTCAGCTGATATTACCTCCCAACTTCACCGCTAGAGGCGCTGCTTGCGAGCGAAAGAGCAAATTTGCAACTCAAATTTGCAAATAACTCGAAGAATATTCGGGATAGAGACCTGAAATATTCAATATAAGTTTTTCCAGATTCTACTATACATACTGCTAAAATTTCAGTCATATTAGTTACGTATTTTACGTATATTACGTAAAAGCATTCCATTCACAAAAGCAAACGATGACAGAATTGATGACTCTGATACTTGTATATTTTAATAATAATATAAATGAGTTTTAAAAATTGTAAAAAAAAAAAAAAATGCATCGGCTGGGAATCGAACCCGGGCCGCCCGCGTGGCAGGCGAGCATTCTACCACTGAACCACCGATGCTTATAAAAAATGGCCATATTTGGGTATTTATTCCATTCACAAAAGCAAACGGTGACAGAATTGTTGATTGATGACTCTGATACTTGTATATTTTAATAATCCAAATTGTGCCTTATTATAAAATCACAAGGTAATAAATAGCACTGTATGTGACATTTCGGTAACAGAGTTGTTACCATCTTCAGACAAGAGTACTAAACAGTACTATATTTACAGTACAGAAAAGTACTACATTCAGTACTTTTGTTTAATGATGGTAACAACGCTGTTACTGAAATGTCACACACTATTTATTTATTTGGATTTGGTCTTATTACCTTATATATTTTTGGATAGTAATGTGTTTTTTGAGTAACTTACTGAGGAGAAAAGACATGTGTGCCTTGTAAAGATTGAGAATGGATAAGATTCTAACTCAGAAATAAATAACCATAAAAGATTTCTTTAAAAGATGTTTTTTTTTTTAATATATAATTTTTAGTCTACTTTTTAAAATGTATTCACTCTCTATCCAATACATTTATTCACTTGAAATAAAATGGTATTTGTAATTTTTCCTTTGTTCAAAAAAATGTATTAATGCAAATTTATCCATCACTAAAAGTCTCAATGGTATCAAATTTACATTATTAATTAAAATATAACAAGTTTTTTTTCTATCAATATCATTTCAATTATATATTTGCTTACCTAATATGATAGAGCACAATTTGGATTATAGATTATAATACAAGAAAATAAGACCTAATCCAAATAGTGTGTGAGGTTTCGACAACAGCATTGTCACCATCATCAGACAAAAGAAGAAATGAGAAAAAATATCACAGCAAGTTCTTAAATAGTACTGTTATCAAGTCTAAAACCACTCGATAACAGTACTATTTAAGAACTTGCTGTGATATTTTTTCTCATATATTCTTTTGTCTGATGGTGGTGACAATGCTGTTGCCGAAACGTCACACACTATTAAATTATTTGGATTAGGTCTTATTTTCTTGTATTATGGTTACCTCTTATAAAAATGTCCACTAGCTATGAATGTGTATTATGAAATCATCTAACTAACTTGATTCAACCGAAAGCTCTGATCCCTTGGGCTGTCAAATTATTGAGGTAACCAATGGCTGATGTATGACAGGCTCAATTTACCAAGTGATATACAGTAAAACCTCCTTGTAAAGGACACCTAGTTGTAGAGCAAAACTATCCTTTGTAGAGAGATGTTCTTACGGAAAGTTGTTAAATAGTAAAAATGGTCATTTTGCCAATGACAAACTGTCCTTTGTAGAGAGATGTCCTCTTACCGGAAAGTTGTTAAATAGTAAAAATGGTCATTTTGCCAATGACAACTGTCCTTTGTAGAGAGATGTCCTCTTACCGGAGAGTTGTTAAATAGTAAAAATGACCATTTTCCAATGACAACTGTCCTTTGTAGAGAGATGTCATCTTACCGGAAAGTTGTTAAATAGTAAAAATGGTCATTTTGCCAATGACAACTGTCCTTTGTAGAGAGATGTCATCTTACCGGAAAGTTGTTAAATAGTAAAAATGACCATTTTGCCAATGAAAACTGTCCTTTGTAGAGAGATGTCATCTTACCGGAAAGTTGTTAAATAGTAAAAATGACCATTTTCCAATGACAACTGTCCTTTGTAGAGAGATGTCATCTTACCGGAAAGTTGTTAAATAGTAAAAATGGTCATTTTGCCAATGACAACTGTCCTTTGTAGAGAGATGTCATCTTACCGGAAAGTTGTTAAATAGTAAAAATGACCATTTTGCCAATGAAAACTGTCCTTTGTAGAGAGATGTCATCTTACCGGAAAGTTGTTAAATAGTAAAAATGACCATTTTGCCAATGAAAACTGTCCTTTGTAGAGAGATGTCATCTTACCGGAGAGTTGTTAAATAGTAAAAATGACCATTTTGCCAATGAAAACTGTCCTTTGTAGAGAGATGTCATCTTACCGGAAAGTTGTTAAATAGTAAAAATGGTCATTTTGCCAATGACAACTGTCCTTTGTAGAGAGATGTCCTCTTACCGGAGAGTTGTTAAATAGTAAAAATGGTCATTTTGACAATGTAAACAGCATGCAAGAATCAGTAGCAATTGAAGCATTTAAAAAAAAATCAATGTAGGATTAATATTTATTGTGATGGTGCGAGTCATCAGAAATATTCAATTACATAATCAGGAAGTGATTCGGTACAAATTGGACCATAGATTAGAAACACAGAGTAATAACCAATTGTAAATGAATGATTAGTGTGTGACATTTCAGTATCACCGAATCGTCATACACTATTTGGATTTAGTCTATTACCTAATGGTTGCAAGGTTTTCTATGTACTAAGTGCAATTCTCAGCCTGCAACCCCAAGACATATTATTGACTGTATTGACTCATCCATTGATGAGCTCTACTCTTCCCCGGCAGACACCATCAAAAATCTCAAGCTTTACAAGCTTGATACCTTAGTGTGATTGAGTGGAGATAAGAAAGAAGAAGAGGTCTTTTACCTTGTGTTTTAATCAAGATGTGTTCTTATTTCCACAATCTGATATCTATTATATTTTATTCTTTATACAGTAGAACTACCTCCCTGTAAAAGACAACACCTAATTTTAGAGCCAAAGTATAATTTAGGGAGAGGTGTCCTCCTACCGGAGAGTTATTAAATTGTAAAAATGGTAATTTTGCAAATGAAAACTGTCCTTTGTGGAGAGGTGTCCGCTAAAGGGAGGTTCTACTGTATAATGCTCCAATGACCCCTAATTTTTGCAAAAGTCCAACTCCACCAACGAGTGAAAGTAACCAAACGGGGTTCTGGCACACTTGTGAATGCAGTCGAACTGCTTTTCACATGTGTAGACGTTGGTGCACTTAGAGTAAAAGCAGTCGCCAACTTCTACCCACCATGATTATCATGGCCTGTACCACGTGTCGTTGGGATTAAAAAATTATATAAAAAAGGGTGATCTGGATCTATTAACTAAGAAAAGAAAAAATTCTCAAAATATTTCGAGGGATTGCCCCCTCTTTATCAATATATTGCACATGTTGTGCAATATAATTATCTTTTGTTAGTTTTTTCTAAAGACTCATAAATAAAATATTTTATCTTATTGATTAGTTTTACTTGAATAATTAATTAATTTACAATATATATAACTCTGTCTTTGCCAGTCCCAAGCCCGGATGAAAAAGGAGGAGGGGGAGCAGTAACATGCTCACTAAAAAACCTGGGTTCAGCTGGCCCGGCTGATAGTACCCTGTAAAAGCTCCTGATCCAGGTATATCGGATGAGCAGCTTTTGTATTCCATGTTAGGAGCGGCTGCACATGGCGTCTGTTCCTCATGTCAGAGGTGGCCATTTATTTCGGAGCTAAGTCGGCCTGCCACTGAGTACTGCTCCCAGTCTTAATGACAGAGGCAGACGCATTCCACTTCACCCAGTCATGATAGTTGTCAAATCTTCCCACTATGCTGCATCGGCCACCGTGCAGTTGTATTGACTCATCCATTGATGAGCTCTACTCATCCCCAGCAGACACCATCAAAAGTCTCAACCTTTACAAACTTGATATCCTAATATGATTGAGTGGAGATAAGAAAGAAGAAGACAATAAATATATTTTCAATGAATCGCCTTTTTACTCAAATAATTTTATTCTATCATAAAGCACAATTTAGATATAAGCTACAAGAAGACCTAATCAAATAAATTAATCCATTTATTCTTTTGTCTGATGATGATAACAATGCTGTTACCAAAACGTCACAAACTATTAATTTTTTTTGGATTAGGTCTTATTTTCTTGCAGCTACAAATTTTATTCTATGTTCTATTATTTCACATATGTCTTCTTTTTTATCTCCACTCGATCAAATTGTGACCCTTGATGACACCATCATGACTGGGTGAAGTAGAATGAGTCTGCCTTTGTCATTAAGACTGGGAGCACTACTCAGTGGCAGGCCGACTTAGCTCCAAAAGAAATGGCCACCTCTGACATGAGGAACAGACACCATGTGCAGCCACTCCTAATATGGAGTACAAACACTGCTCATCCTATATCCCTGGATTAGGAGCCCTTACAGGGTACTATCAGCCAGTCCAGCTGAACCCAGGTTTTTTAGTGAGCTTGTTACTGCTCCCCCTCCTCCTTTTTCATCCAGGCTTGGAACTGGCAAAGGCGGAGTTATTTCACATATGTGAATTGAAGTGACCTTGTACAGTGGGTCAAATAAATCCTATTGATGGTAGGATAGTTCCTATAGAATCAGGAACATATAGAAGTTGGTCTAAGCTTGAAATTTTGGTATTTTATTCTATTATATCACTTCAAACTACAAGATAATAAGACCAAATCCAAGTAAATTAATAGTGTGTGACGTTTCGGTAACAACACTGTTATGGAAATGTCACACTATTTATTTGGATTCGTTCTTGTAGTTCAAATCTTTAACTCAAATTGTTTCTTATCAATTCTATAACTTACAGTTAAACCTGTCTATAGCGCTCCCTCTTAGGACTCACCAAAATAGGGTAGACAGGTCATTTTTATTGTAAAATGTTTAAAATCGGGTGTTATTTTTTAAAATTTTATTTAACAGTTGCCAAGACACACCATATCCACAATTAGGATAATTGGGTGTAAATCTGAAATTACATACAAATCAAATCATCGTGAAATTAACATAATTAAACATTGGGAAGCACGCAAATTACACATTCGATGTCAAATTTTGCATATAGTAATTAGAAATAGTATCTTGAAATATGTACACCGTATAATCATGAAATGTGTACACAAGAAGAGAGGAAGGCGTTATTTAGAGGGGGCACTATAGACAGGTTTATAACTGTACTTCTTATCTAAAGGTGGTGTTATTTTCAGTGAATTATTATACTCCTGGTACCTTTTTTGTATTGAAATAATGTTTTTAAATAAATGTGAGCACAAGGTAATAAGACCAAATCCAAATAAATAAATAGTGTGTGACATTTCGGTAACAGCATTGTTACCAAAACGTCACACACTATTTATATATTTGGATTTGGTCTTATTACCTTGTGTTTATAATCTATAATCCAAATTGTGACTTATCAAATAAATGTGAGGTTTCAAATAAAAAAAAAACACAGACAAAAAAATTCCTTACAAATTTCTTTATTGATTCAAATTATATTTAGAGAGAGTAAAAAAGGCGATAGAAAAACATAAGGCTTTAGAAGAAAAAATCATTGTATATATAAAGATAGGCAAATACATGAGGAAATAATACAACAAGCGGAGTAATGAGGTTCATTAATACCTAGGGAGAAGGTAATATCCATATACTGTTGATACTCCATATAAAATATGAAATAGGCTTTGGTTATATTTGGCAATATGGTGATTAAGGTAAAAAAAGCTTGTGCTAGTTGCATGTGTATAATATATACAGAATAGTAAAATACCACCACTACATAATCACCCAGGTTTTTTTACATTTACTATGAAAAATAGCTTTCATTTTAAAAAATGACCGTCATACTCGAATCAATTATTAGGCAAGCAAACAAGATATTTAGTAATGTATATCCAGAAGAGAAATGTTTAAGAAAATTAGCTTCTCCTCTTGTTCAATTCAAATCCAGTGATGTTAGCATAAAAGCAAGCATAGCAAAATGCACTATAGGAAATGAGAAAAATGTACCTGTATCGTATGTACATTTAATTCACTATATTCAATGGGTATATTTATTGTTAAAAGAATAGTAAAATACCATAATCACCCAGGTATGCATGGGATTATTAAAGTTATCCACGGAACAGTACAAATTGACAGTTTTTCACCAATACCACATCAACACCCAAACTTTTTGAAACCCAACAGACATCCGAAAGAAACAATAATTCCTGCAAAAAAAAAAAGTGGCATCTTTAATTGCAATGAGAGGACACTCGTGCTAGATGACACGTCTCTATAAAGGACAGTTTTCATCATCAAAAATACCATTTTCACTATTTAGCAACACTCCAGTAAGAGGACACCTCTCCCTAAAGGACAGTTTTCATCGCCAAAAATACCAGTTTTACTATTTAGCAACACTCCAGTAAGAGGACACCTCTCCCTAAAGGACACTTTGGCTCTGTAATTAGGTGTCCTTTACAGGGAGGTTCTACTGTACAATAGAAACCTCGCTTGGACCCAAGATATTCATGTTGTTATAACCACTGTTGAAACAATTGACATTTAAAACATGGAACTAAACCAACACAAGGTAATAAGACCAAATAAATAAATAGTGTGCGATGTTTTTGTAACAGTGTTGTTGCCATCACTTTTGTCTGATGATTTGATGTTGTTAATTTCTATATTTCTTTTAGTTGTATCATTAATGAGTGTGAAAGCTCTATATATAAGAGCTTTTACTAATCCTACTTTTTGGCTGAATGGTGCTGTGAGCTAAAGTTCCAATAAGTTCCTGTATGTGTTGGTTTTTTGTATATAGAGGTTGTAATGTTGTTATTGTTGTATGATAAGTTCATGTCCAGGAAATTAATTGATTTGTTGTTATCTACTTCCATAGAGTAATTGATATCAGGCAATAGATTGTTGAAAGTATCCAAAATATTTTGTTCACTTCCCTGATTAATAAATAAAATGGAGTCATCCACATATCTTTTAAAATAATAAACCTCATTTGTTGCCGAAACGTCACACACCAATAAATTATTTGGATTAGGTCTTATTTTCTTTTAGGTAACAACGTTGTTACCGAAACATCACACACTATTTATTTGGATTTGGTCTTATTACCTTGTGTCAAAAAATAGTTGGTATTTATTCCGATAGATGCCGCAAGCCATCAGCAACTTTTAGTTGCACGATAAGGAGATGCCTTTTTTCTTTCTTAATTTATACACCTTATCCCAGTACAATTTCACATTTGTACTATTTTTTCATATTATATTTATAATTGAAGACACAATGATTCCAATTGAATAGTTTTGTCACATCAACTGCTATATATAAAGCTTTCCCTACTTTGCATATCATGTCAATGATTTGTTTACAAGGTTTGAATTCCAGAAGAAGATGGATGAACAACTTCTTCAAAATATTGGATATTTCTATTAAACAATATTGATCTAAGTCTCTTTAATATTAAATATTTATATCCTAGAAAAATATTAATCCCTATATATATAAAAGTCAGTGTATGTTTGTTTTTCAGCTATACACTTCCACAATACATGACTAATATGGCTGAAATTATAGCAGTATATAGAGTTTAATCTGGAAAAACTTATAGACAAATTTTCAGGCTTCTATCTCGAATATCCTTGGAGTTATTAACAAATTTTCCCTATTTCACTCACAACCAGAGCCTCACTGTGGTAACTATGAGAAGTAAAGTTGGGGAAGGATGGACCACGTGTGGCGACGAGGATTGGTGGAGTGGGACGTTTCACAAGAGTGACCTTGAGTGACATAATGACGGCATAGGGGCAAGAAATCACTTGCTATCATTTTATGTATATATCAAATTTAAAATATATTCATATAAAAAATAAAAATAATACAATTTTTAAATATCGTTGTGAAAATTTACATTTTAATTTTTATATTTTAAAAACACATAGAGTTTGGAGCGGGACATTTCAGAAGAGTGACATCCACGCCATCAATTTATAATTGTAACGAATAGTTGCCCCGGTCATTCAGCTAGAAATTAATATTTTATAAGGTTGAAATTCAGGCTTTTAAATATACATTTTTGTAAGAATAACAACAGTTCTAATGCATTATATATATCATTCATAATTCTCTTTGAAAAGTTGGATGGTTCAAAGAAATTGTTCTGGTTCAAATCACATAAATAGGTACCGCTCAGCAAGAGCAACCTAGTTCATGATAATTGAACAATGAATAATATGTGAAGGTTATTCACATATTAAACAAATTTTAATGCGGGATTTAATCCCGGTTCATGACTGTCGGGAATCGAGCGTGTTACCCTCTCATCCACCGACTTATATAAGAAATTGTTTGTCAAATATTGTGTTATTACACAATTATAGTTTTATTGGGGTTGTATTTCGATTAACCATTTTCTGTGTTTATGTTCATGGAACCTTGCCGAAATTTTTGAGGGATTTAAAATTATATAATTATCTAAATATAGAATTTAATTTCTTTTATAGTTACCTAATTCAAAAAAGGTTTATTTAATGATATTAAGAGACATTTTACTACCAAAAGATAATGGCAATTAAGATATCGGACATTGTAAGTCGTTTTATTTGTATCATTACATACATACCCTATTAGAAAAAACCATGGTTTGGCTTTAAAAATAAGTGTTTTATCAACACCTTTCTTTAAAGTGTCCATTTAAATTTTTATTATAACCATAAAACACGAAAATAAATATTCGAATTTTGTGTGTTTATAAATAAACAATAGCCAATGAGGATAACTCCTTTAAAAATAAGATCTCAGCAATATGTATGTAGAAATAAATAAAGATAAGAGTTTTTTTTTTTTTTCAAATTTCAAATTCACAGTATATTCAGTCTATCTGGATGAAATATTACCAGAATAAAGAGTAAAATGTTTAAGCTATTAAACTATTATAGCTTGGAACCTAAAATATGGAAATAAACTAAATTGCATATTTTGATTCCAGAAAAGGATGATAAATAAATAATTTTATAAAAATATAATAAATTTATATTATCAAATATTTTCCTACCAGATAAGCAAACTTCCATAATTGCCTCCCTGGTACTTTGTTCTTGTCTCAAATAAATTGCCGTGTCATCCTGAATTTTGTCTTTCCTAATTTTCTACATTACAAAATCATCGTATCATCATGATAATATTTAGAGCAGATTGTTGAATTATAACAGATAAATTAGAATATTTATCTTGATTATTTTAAAGCGAAAAGTTATTTCAAAAATTTTATTCGCTAGAAACCTTCCCAGTACTATACTAAATAACTTCCCAAAGTTTCATTGCGTTCCAATGAGTGGTTTGGTCAGGCATAAAGGACAAACAAACAGACACACACACATACATTCATTTTTATATATATAGAAGATAGAAGATACCTATTCTTAAATATTGATTGATTAAATTAATAAATTAAATATACTTCTTTATTTTAAATATCAACACCTGACCATTTTATTTGTTTCACATTTTAAGCGTATTTACACAAGTTTGGCCTTAAATACCCATTTCTTGGTGTCTCAAGAAGCCTCTGGGACGAAAAAGATTTTTGGTTGCAGTGGTACAGCCTGCATCACTCTGACGAGCGCCAACAACGCGAAACGCGTTCGTGGATGGTTTTTCTTGATTTATAAAGAAAATGGGTTGGCCAAATATCAGGGAACAGGCTAAATCAATGTTTAGTTGATTTCTGTTCCACTAGCTGGCGCTCTGCCATCTAAAAAAGCACATGTGCTCCTGGTCGGGACATGCCTTCTTTACTTTTAATATCAACACCTGACCATTATATTATTATTTTTTTCTATTTTTTTTCACATATCTATATATAGGGGTCACAACATATATATGGGTAAAACCTTAACAACGGATGTTAAGAAATGGCTATCGTTCTAGACCCGCTCGTGTAGAACGGGATAATGATCTAGTTCTTAATATACATCTAGACCATGTAGAAGTCTGGTGTTTTATAGGCTATTTCATTACTGCTAACAATGCCAGTTTACAAAATTGCATACTTCTAAGTGACCGGCGTGGCATGGAATAGATTATAGAATAGACATTGTTTATTTCCTTTCAAATGAAGCTGATGTAAAGAGCGGCCATCATTCTATGAAAATCTATGAACTAAATTCCACGCTTCCTTTCAATTTTTATGATCGATTTCTATATATTCCCAGAGACTACATAGAAGTATTAAATTGGCATACTTGCTTAAAACAGCTTACAAAGCAAGAGTAATAAATATCAAAGTTAGAATTTTTATATTCCATTTAAAATGAAGAAAATAGGCGCAGCAGTTACTGTAGCGGCTGATATCACGAATAGTCAACCCTACTAAGAACCCCTGTTTCTTTAGGCGACTAAAGCTAGTCAGATTTTCCCGCGTGTAAACTTCCAAATTGCCTCAGACAGCCAATTGACTCTTTCTGTCATATGCAGTCCACCCCACTATACACCCAATCTTCAACTCTGCTGTGTCAAAGATCACAGCGGTATTCTGGGAAATGAACTAGCAGACCAAAGAGCTAAGCCCACTGCACCTTCTAACTTATACACAGTCTTTCAAAATCTATCCATAAAGCGTTGCCTACAATAAAATAACTCAGATCACACATAATCCATCGATAGACCTATATAATGGATTATACAACCAGTAATCTCAGAATATTTTTGCACCAATAATATTGATCTCACGGTGGCCGAAGCTGCATCAGCGGTAGCATTGATTTAGGAAGATAATTCTTTCATACGTAGAATGAGTCCTGGGATCTTACCACGATGGCCCAAGACACCTCGTTGTCTACCTCGATGAAGACTGGTGTAGCCATGAAGTTGTTGTCCTTTGGACGGTAGGCTATCTTGAACATCCCTTTCCTGGAGAAGCTCTTGAGATCTTCGTTATTTTAGAGGTTTCCAGGATCATTGGTTGGTTGTGAAGCTTTCTGCCCCGAACAAGCAATATCTTAGATGGATTGTCGGTCTTTCAGTGCAGTTCAAGGAATTGGTGAAATTTTTGTTGGCTTTAAATCTCACCGTGAGAGTCGGTTAGTTCTGATGTAGATTACCAGCCTTCCAGGCTGCCACATCAGGAGAATTCAGGATTGAGGGGTCTGCTTTTTGTACTTCACGTAGGATTTCGCCTGCGTTCTTGGATGGATTGTCTGACTTTAAGAGTACGTGATTCATAGGCGATTGTGAGATTTTTAGGGGCCGGTTTGGTTTGTTGCTTTTTTGAGAGTGGGATAGATTTTGTGACGTTTGGCTGTATGTGAAGTTTGAGTAGGTTTTCTCTTTGAATAGTTGATGCTATTTGGCGAGTTTATCCCATTATAAACATCAGGTATTATCTCCTCCGTTTCTTTCAGAGCCCATCCCATCAAGAATAGCATTCACTGGAGTTGTTCTGTAGTCATGCCGTACGGCTTTGTAGGTTTTGACGTGACAACGTCTTAAATTAGGTTGCGGCTGGGAGTCACTTATGAAAAAGTGTAACGCCCGGTAACGTTACGATGAGTCACCGAACGAGAGTGCTGCGCGCGCAGCTGCGCGCGCAGCGCTAGAGAATTAGGCGCATTGAATCGGCGCATGCTTGTCTCTGTCTTTGTCTTTCTCGAACGTTCTTGGCGTTGGAAAAACAAGAAAGCGTCATAATACAAGTTCACACGTGTGGTTAAAGTATCGTCAGCTGTGTCTGTAGTGAAAATGTGGAGTGCTTAGATTCGTCATTTACAACAACTACAACAATAAAGGTAAATAATTGTACACTGATATTTCATTATCGTAAACTATGATTGATTGATTAATTGTTAGATTGACACAAAAGTTGAGAAACTGAGTTTATAGGTTATGTCATACTATTGATAAATGTTGATAGTGTTAAGTAAATTATTAGTTTAAAATTAATTAATTAATTAATTATTATTTTACAAATTTTAAATAGTTTCAAATTTATTTAGCAAAAATTTGAACCTTCGATCCGAATAAATGTTTTGATTTTCGAATTGATTCTTTAAAATTACAAATATTAAGAAAAAGTGGCAGATATAAGAAAACTATATTCAAACTGTGTTGAGCAAGAATTTTAACATATATAACGTAATAACGTATATATAATATAACGTATATATATATATAATGTATATACATTTCCTTTCATTTCATATTTCTCCTATCATCGTCCTATCCTCAACAAAATCACTCAAATAGAATTAGTTAAGTTTAAGTTTACATGTACAATGTTTTAGTAAACAAAATATATTTCTATAGTTAAAATTTGTGCAATTCTTATTTTCATTCAATTCCTTGTTCCTATTGTGCAATTTAATTATATTCATATCAATAAATATTCTACCGTTGTCACGTAAAATCTTCGCCCGTAAAACCGACTTTACAGGCAACCATTGTTTATCTGCCCATGACATTCTGAGTAGTTTTCTCCATGTCCACTTTTTACTTATCCCTAGTACACGTGTACAGGCGATGATAATCATGGTGGGTAGAAGTAGGCGACTGCCTTCACTGTAAGTACATCATATGTCTACACAAGTGAAAGGCAGTTGTAGTTTCTTGATAAGTTTGTAGTAATTCATTATATTTGTAAAATATATTTTAAAATATTATAAATTCCAACCGACAAAAATTATCTTCAATAATATATACAGTTAAACCTGTCTATAGCGCTCCCTCTTGGGACTCATCCAAATATGGTGCTATAGAGAGGGGGTGCTATAGACAGGTCACTTTTAATGTAAAATATTTAATTTTAATGTTTAAAATCTGGCGCTATAGAGAAAAAGCGCTATTTAGAGAGGGCGCTACAGACAAGTTTAACTGTATATTATTTTTAAAAAATTAATATATTATTTTAAAAATATATATTTTTGTTAAAAAACAGATTCAAGAATGTATTCATTAGTAAAAATATAGACCTAATTTTCATTCCCTCTCTTACTCTTCTTCTCTTTCTTAAACCAGTTAATTAATAATTAAAATATTTCAGAAAAATAAGACGGTTTATAATATACAATATGGAAAATAACAGCAATCCAACTAATGAACTAACCAGGATTGATTATAACAGTATCATAGGCGTTTTTGATTCATTGGAATCTCTAAGAAATTTTTTTACCTTGGCTTCTGATAATTCAGGGGAAGATGTTATCGATATTAAAAAATTAGAAAATTTTCTAAAACTGGTAGAACACAATCACGATTTTTTTAAAGGACTTTTAGAATGTCTACTAGAGAATATTGATACATTTGATGGGAGAATAAGATATTATCTGGATTTATTCGCTTTATTGTTTGACATTAGTGTAATATGTAAATTTAATTTTTATTTTTTCCTTTACATTTAGAAATGAATCCCTCTTGCGCCTATTGGAACACTGGGGCAGCCTCAGCGATTGTGTATTCTCAAATTTGGTGAACAAACTTCGAGACATGCTGGTGGAGACTATTCAAAAAAAAAAAAAAAAATAAAGAAGATTTAGCTAACCAAGAAATGCTAGCAATACATTTAGAACTTTTATATTTTGCCAATCTTTATGGAGGTGAATGCGAAACCTCAGTTAACAACCAATTTAAGAGGTTATATGATTATATCAAATCTATATCCAGAAAACCAAAAATTTCTGTGAGTGAATTTGTAATATTCGAAAATGGATGAATTCTCTTATTGATATGAACAAAGAAATCTCAATATATTCCAAACAACCACGTTTAAGTTTAATAAGCTTTACTTTTCTGTTTCCCATAGCACAAAAACTGAATATATTTGAAGAAATTCTATCTTATCATGGAAGTTTGTCTGGAAACAAGATACATTTTTCCATTCGAAGAGACCATCTCATAGAAGATGGTATTCAAATGATGGTAGATTATTGGCATTACGCGAAGCGCAATGGGAGACTTCCTGTGATTTTTTCATATAAAGATGAGTTAGCTCAAGACATGGGTGGCGTTTCCAAGGAATTTTTTAATAATATCTTAAAACGCTTGCTAGCTAGCCATTTCAACCTTTTTATCAGAAAAGAAAATGGGCATTACTGGTTTAAAATCAATACCGATGGGAATCTAAAAACATATAAGAGATTTATGTTGTTTGGGCACTTTTTGGTATGGCTATTCAAAATAGAATTTTTGTTGATTTAAGATTTCCTCAGGCCTTTTACCGGAAGTTAGTGGATTATCCAGTGACAATAAGAGATGTGAGTGATTTTGACCCTGAAATGGCTAGAAGCTTTAATACTCTTCTAAGCTACGAAGAAGATGACTTTGAAGAGGTATTCATGTGTAACTTTGTCGCTTCTATCGATAATGGAGATGGAAATTCAATTACAAAGCCACTCGTAGAAAATGGGGACAACATTGCCGTGAATCAAGAAAACAAAACAGAATTTGTTCAACAGTATGTAGATATGGTACTTAGTAAGAGCATTGAAGAGGAATTCAACCATTTTAAAGAAGGCTGCGTTATGACCACCAATATTCACGATATTCAAAGTTTTTTCCAGCCGGAGGAATTCTCTAAAGTGATGTGTGGTGAAGAGCAGCTAGATGTCGAGGTGCTGAAGTCGAGAGTGTCGTACTCGAATGTGGACTTCCCGGACCGCCAGACAGTGGAGTATTTCTGGGAAGTTGTGGGCGAGATGGAGCAGTCCCAACTTAGAGCCCTGTTGGTCTTCATCACAGCTACTGACAGGATGCCTCTTGAAGGAACTCGGGTCTTCACCATCCAACGTGGAGGCCCAGACTCAGAGCTCCTCCCTATGGCAAGTACCTGCTTCAACATCCTCTTTCTCCCTCAGTACAGATCCATGTCTAAGCTCAAGGAGAAGCTTCTTTTGGCCATCTCTAACAACGAAGGATTCGGCCTGGTATAGAAAGAGATTATATCTCTCTTGTAAATATTATTCATAAGAATTCCTTAGTAAAGATTATTAAATTATAATTTAATGTCTCTCTATCTATCATAAATATATTTTTAAAAGAATCAAGCATCCTCTTTGACTCTTATAAATATTATAAAAATTGGGAGGATCAACATGGACAAAATTTTAAAATAAAACTTTTATTTATTAATCTCTCTAATTATTTATTAACCAAATGACTTGGTCAAGCTGATTGAATGAATAGTTATAGAATGTTGCGTCTCTAAATTTTGATTTTTTCAATTCTGTTATTATAAATCTTATTAAGATGAAGATATAGAGAGGGAAGTGAACGCCTCTACACCTCAATCAACTATTTTATAAATATGTGTCGACATAGAAGGTAGGGTAAATTATTGAACTAAAATCCAAGAAGAATAGAGAAATACCCTATCTACAGTATATCATGAATAAAATTTATAAAATTATCACACACATAGTTTTATTAAGACCACAGGTCTTATACAGATTCACCACAGGAAGAAAGCATAGATGGAGCTTCTATACTCCAGGCAGCGCAGAACCCAACAATATCCTCCAAGACTGCCACATGTTCAGTGGCCAGTTATATAGTAATCAAGGATAAATGATACAGTAATATTGTAAAATAGACGAAAATATTTTTAAAAAATCTATCAAAGATGACTCTATGTGTTCTAAAAAATGTTTTGATTTTTAAAAATAAACTACATTTTTGCATGTTAGTGTTGCACAATTTTATCTCAGATTTTATTGAAATTTGATAATTGATGTTTTTTGGATGATTGTTTAAGGAGGAACAAAAGATAAATTCCAAGTTCCCATCTTAAATCCCTTAGAATTTAAGCAAAAACAATCGTAAAAGATCTATAATGTTAAAATATTACCACATCTATATATTTCCACAAGTCTTCAAAAATTCAAGTTTTATTGTTTTAAAATAACATTTGATCCAACATAAAGTAAAGTATACATATTTTAATCAAATGGGTCGTGATTATATAATTAAAATAAGATCTAATTTTAAAGGTTTCTCTAAGTGATTTAATTGGCATCGTGAGTGAGCAAGATTTAAAAAATCGGAAATTGTCTTTATAAGGCGGATAATTTTTTTTATCCGGGTTCCTCAATATTTTAATATTTTATAGAAACACTCAATTTTATAAAAAAATAAAACAACAAAAACCTTTATTAGACACTATTGTCTTACAAGGGGATTCCCCTAAAAGGTTATACAAGGCATGTCCCATAAGTTCCCGGACTGGGTCCATAAAAAAAGTTAAGATATTAAAAATAAATATATATATAAACTTTTCAAAGTAATCCCCCCTTTGCTTCAACGCACACTGTCATCGTTCTCCCTATTGTCGAAACAGTTTTTATAGGTCTGTGTCAAAATGTCTTCTTTTAGAAGAACTGCTTCAAGTTTGGGAAACAGGAAAAAGTCATTTGGTGCGATGTCTGGGGAATAGGGTGGTTGAGGTAAGATTTGTGTCCCTTTTTTCGCCAAAAAACTCGTCAACAAGTGCGCTGTGTGAGGGCGGGCATTGTCATGGTGTAGGATCCAGTCACCATTAATCCATTTTTCTGGCCTTTTTTTCGAATCGCTTACGGCGAAGACGGCGAAGAATGCCCAAATACATTTCCTTAATAACTGTTTGGCCTGCAAGAAGATACTCGTGATGAACAATGCCCTTCTTATCCAAAAAAGCGACCAGCAACACCTTGCTTCTGGATTTCAATATACTGGATTTTTTGGGTCTAGGCTCACCCTGATCTCTCCACTCGGCAGATTGACGCTTGGTTTCAGGGTCATAGCCATAGACCCATGTCTCGTAGCCTGTGATTATCTTGTCTTTCCATTCTGGATCCGTTCTTGTCATTTCCAGCATGTCCTCACAGGTTGCAAGCCAACACAGTTTTTACTCATTAGTGAGGAATCTTGGGATGCATTTTGCAGGAGTCTTTTTGAGCTTCAAATCTTCGGTTACGATCCTTCCAATCGTTATTTTAGAGATACCTGTGTCTTGCTCTAGCTCAAGCAAAGTGTTTCGAGGATTTTATTTTATCAAATCGGTGATATTTTGCACATTTTCACCAGTCCTTTGAAATTTTGGGCGTCCTTGACGAGGATCATCTTCAATGGAAATTCTGCCAGCTTTAAATCTAGAATGCCATTTAAAAACAGTTGTTGACTTTGGGGGTCATTGGGGAATGCTTTATTAAGCATTTCAAAAGTTTCAGTTGCTGATATTCGAAGTTTCATACAAAATTCTATGCAAATCCTCTGCTTCAATTTTTGTTCCATCGTAAAATCGCCGCAGCGCTAGGTGTGACCTTTAAATAAATTAGAATGACCTTGGCGCGCGCGCACGTACCGCCTCGATATTGGTACCACCGTGTTGCCAGATATTTTTCTATAATAAACAGTCAAATTTATTTACATTTTTCATTTATTTATTTTTTTATGGACCCAGTCCGGGAACTTTTGGGACATACCTTGTATATGTACATGAGTGAGGAGGAAAAGCAATTTAGAGGGGAGGGGGAGCAATCAGCCGTTGTCTGTGGAGTTGAGCACTTTTTCCCTCATTTTATCAATCGCCTTGAAAAATTTTAAATATTTATAAACAAATGTTTTATCCCCAGCAGGAGAGTAGTAAAAGTTTTATATACATGTTGTTCATTATAGTGAGTTATCCCCGAAATTTCGCGAATTTCCAGTCTCTTTTACCGTAGGAATGGGCAATGGAACAGATAATGGACCAAATTGTCTTTCACCGCTTGAGGCGCGAGCGAATTGACTTTTTGTAAATATACATAATTATAAAGATAGAAGCTTCTATAGAAGATAATGATCATAATGATGATGCGCGCGCATCCGTGACAGCGATGAGGAATTGAGGAAAGACGGTCGTGACTATATATTAACTAGACGAATGACCCGGGCAACGCCCGTGTTTTACCCGATTGAATGTTTTTATTCCAATACTATTTATTACAATTATAAATTGGAGCCGTGGGTGTCACTCTTGTGAAACGTCCCGCTCCAAACTTTACATGTACATTAGGTCCGCTAGAGGCGCGAGCGAATTGACTTATTGTAAATATTACATAATTATAAAGATAGAAGCTTCTATAGAAGATAATGATCATAATGATGATGCGCGCGCATCCGTGACAGCGATGAGGAATTGAGGAAAGACGGTCGTGACTATATATTATAACTAGACGAATGGCCCGGGCAACGCCCGTGTTTTACCCGATTGAATGTTTTTATTCAAATACTATTTGTTACAATTATAAATTGGAGCCGTGGATGTCAATCTTGTGAAACGTCCCGCTCCAAACTTTACATGTACATTAGGTCAGCTGGTATTACCCCTCATTTTCACCGCTAGAGGCGCGAGCGAATTGACTTTTTGTAAATATACATAATTATAAAGATAGAAGCTTCTATAGAAGATAATGATCATAATGATGATGCGCGCGCATCCGTGACATGAGGAATTGAGGAATTGAGGAAAGCCGGTCGTGACTATATATATTAATAATAAAATAATAATAATAATATAATAATAAAATTATTATTATTATAATTAGATAATGATAATGATCATAATGATGATGCGCGCGCATCCGTGACATGAGGAATTGAGGAATTGTTGACGGTGGAAAGACGGTCGTGACTATATAAGTTGATAATAAAATAATAATAATAATATAATAATAATAATTATTATTATATCATTAGATAATGATATAATGATCATAATGATGATGCGCGCGCATCAGTGACATGATGAATTGAGGAAAGACGGTCGTGACTATTTATGTTGACGAATGGCCCGGGCAACGCCCGGGTTTTACCCGAGTGCGTATATATTTTAAAAATGTTTTAATTAAAATACTATTCGTTACAATTATAAATTGGCGCCGTGGATGTCTCTCTTGTGAAACGTCCCGCCCCAAACTGTGTGTGTCTTGAAAATATAAAAATAAAAATGTGAACGGAAAAATATGTCCAGGGTAGCCTAGTGGTCATGGCATCTGCCCGGTAAGCGGAAGGTCGTGGGTTCGATTCCCATCCCTTGACACTTTTTTTTTTTTATCCATTCTGACCAAAATCTATCCGTGAACTTCACACAGTGAACTTCACACAGAGAGAATAAGGCAATTATATAAGTAGATAATCCAAATTGTGCCTTATCACACACTATTTTTTATTTGGCCTTATTACCTTGTGTTTATAATCTATGACGTAATGCCGGCGGCGCGCGCCCGTTGGCTGCCGGCGAGCACGTGACCTCCCTGTGCGCGCGCATCCGTGACAGCGGCCGATGAGGAATTGAGGAAAGACGGTTGTGACTATATAATAATGTTTTACCCGATTGAATGTTTTTATTCAAATACTATTTGTTACAATTATAAATTGGAGCCGTGGAATTCACTCTTGTGAAACGTCCCACTCCAAACTTTACATGTACATTAGGTCAGCTGGTATTACCCCTCATTTTCACCGCTAGAGGCGCGAGCGAATTGACTTTTTGTAAATATACATAATTATTCTGAAAATAGAGCAATCCATATTGTTATATTTGTTTATAAAGGGCACATCTTGGATTCAATAAATAATCTTTTTATTTCCGATATTTCGATGGGCTAAACGACCATCTTTTTCTAGGATCTCATCCTTTTTCGCGGCAAGCCGCGCGTTACACTTGAGACACGGGCGTTTCGCCTGAGAGATTGTGAGACGCCCGTGTCTCAAGTGTAACGCGCGGCTTGCCGCGAAAAAGGATGAGATCCTAGAAAAAGATGGTCGTTTAGCCCATCGAAATATCGGAAATAAAAAGATTATTTATTGAATCCAAGATGTGCCCTTTATAAACATACATAATTATGAAGATAGAAGCTTCTATAGAAGATAAGGATCATAATGATGATGCGCGCGCATCCGTGACAGCGATGAGGAATTGAGGAAAGACGGTCGTGACTATATATTAATGACGAATGACCCGGGCAACGCCCGGGTTTTACCCGATTATATGTTTTTATTCAAATACTATTCGTTACAATTATAAATTGTAAGCGATATTTTTATAGAAAGATGATCTGGCTTTTGTTTTCTGCTCGAATGAATGTTTTTCTGTTAGAATTTTGTTCCTGCGTACAAAATAATGAACTGGTTTCACCCGTGGTCTCTGCTTTTTGGAATTTTTCCCGATATAATTTTGTATCTGATAATCAAACATGATACAGCAATATCGTCATCATCATTTTCTGACTAAAAATATATAGTTTTAATAATTGATTTATATATATTTTAAATAGCCTATCGTCTTCCCCGTATTTTTTACCTATGTATGGAAATTTTGGTTTGAATTAGTGAACTACTGCGAATTTGTATACCGGACATACAAACAAACAAAGATACAAACATTCATTTTTATATATATAGAGATTTACTCTTCATTGTTGGCTTTTTATATTATATTTACTATTCATTGTTGGCTTTTATCTTACATTCACTCTGTTGGCTTTTTATATTACATTTACTCTTCATTGTTGGGTTTTTATCTTACATTCACTCTTCATTGTTGGCTTTTTATATTATATTTACTCTTCATTGTTGGCTTTTTATCTTACATTCATTCTTCAAGGTTGGCTTTTTATATTACATTCACTCTTCATTGTTGGGTTTTTATCTTACATTCACTCTGTTGGCTTTTTATATTACATTTATTCTTCATTGTTGGCTTTTTATCTTACATTCATTCTTCATTGTTGGCTTTTTATATTACATTTACTATTCATTGTTGGCTTTTTATATTACATTCACTCTTCATTGTTGGCTTTTTATCTTACATTCATTCTTCATTTTTGGCTTTTTATATTACATTTACTCTTCATTGTTGGCTTTTTATCTTACATTCACTCTTCATTGTTGGCTTTTTATATTATATTTACTCTTCATTGTTGGCTTTTTATCTTACATTTATTCTTCATTGTTGGCTTTTTATATTACATTTACTCTTCATTGTTGGCTTTTTATCTTACATTCATTCTTCATTGTTGGCTTTTTATATCATATTTACTCTTCATTGTTGGCTTTTTATCTTACATTCATTCTTCATTGTTGGCTTTTTATATTATATTTACTCTTCATTGTTGGCTTTTTATCTTACATTTATTCTTCATTGTTGGCTTTTTATATTATATTTACCCTTCATTGTTGGCTTTTTATCTTACATTTATTCTTCATTGTTGGCTTTTTATATTACATTTACTCTTTATTGTTGGCTTTTTATCTTACATTCATTCTTCATTGTTGGCTTTTTATATCATATTTACTCTTCATTGTTGGCTTTTTATCTTACATTCATTCTTCATTGTTGGCTTTTTAAATTATACTAATGATGATGCGCGCGCATCCGTGACATGAGGAATTGAGGAATTGATTGACAGTGGAAAGACGGTCGTGACTATATATGTTGATGACGAATGACCCGGGCAACGCCCGGGTTTTACCCGATTATATGTTTTTATTCAAATACTATTCGTTACAATTATAAATTGGCGCCGTGGATGTCACACTTGTGAAACGTCCCGCTGCAAACTTTGTGTCTGAGAAGCGATATTTTTATAGAAAGAAGATCTGGCTTTAGTTTTCTGCTCGAATGAATGTTTTTCTGTTAGAATTTTGTTCCTGCGTACAAAATAATGAACTGGTTTCACCCGTGGTCTCTGCTTTTTGGAATTTTTCCCGATATAATTTTGTATCTGATAATCAAACATGATACAGCAATATCGTCATCATCATTTTCTGACTAAAAATATATAGTTTTAATAATAATTGATTTATATATAGTTTTAAATAGCCTATCGTCTTCCCCGTATTTTTTACCTATGTATGGAAATTTTGGTTTGAATTAGAGAACTACTGCGAATTTGTATACCGGACATACAAACAAACAGACAAGCATTCATTTTTATATATAGAGATTTACTCTTCATTGTTGGCTTTTTATATTATATTTACTCTTCATTGTTGGCTTTTTGTCTTACATTCACTCTTCATTTTTGGCTTTTTATATTATATTTACTCTTCATTGTTGGCTTTTTATCTTACATTCACTCTGTTGGCTTTTTATATTACATTCACTCTTCATTGTTGGGTTTTTATCTTACATTCACTCTGTTGGCTTTTTATATTGCATTTACTCTTCATTGTTGGCTTTTTATCTTACATTCACTCTTCATTGTTGGCTTTTTATATTACATTCACTCTTCATTGTTGGCTTTTTATCTTACATTCATCCTTCTGCAACATCTTCGTACACATTATTTTAAGCAAATCTTTATTGTCTTAGTAAAGTCTGATACAGCCTTTTATTGTTTATTTTCGGAACGCCAAAAAGTGACAAAAACAAATCAAAAAGGGATGATGATAACCTGCGTCTTGCAGATTAACATTTTCATAGAAACATATATATATACATATTTATTGCTAGCTATATATCACCATCTTCTCTCTTCAAACACGAAATCTCACAGGCGGTCTCCTCGCTCGAGGTGGGTTCCGCCTTAGGACAGGACCCTCCTCTTTCAAGGCCTCGGGTCCAGCGAGCGAAGAGGCTCCAATGACTTTCCATCGTCTGTATCACTCTGAACCTCTGAATCTTGATCCGACCGCTGGCTAGTTAGTCCTGGCGACAGCGACTCCATATAACCTCTGTCTCGTACAACCTCCGAGATTATGGCACTGGGACCTGCTCCTCTTGAGTGCTCGGGTTGACGCTCTCCATCTCCACTCTCTCCTTCCTCACCATTCCTCCACCTTTTTCTAATTTGATCCCTGTGATAGGCCTTTACCTGTCCGTGGATCAAAATGGTGTAGACTCTAGTTCCCTTCTTGCCCACAATTTTTCCTGGGATCCATTTATCACCACCTCTAAAGTTTTTACACCACACTAAATCATCTATCTGGAATTCTTCCAAATGGGTTCGCCGATCATACTTCATTTGCCTGGCTTGCTGGTCCCTAACTCTAGATGCCAAGCTGGGATGTATCAACGATACTCTGGTTCGAAGCGCACGCCCAATAAAGAGCTCTGATGGAGTCTTTCCCGTTGTCACATGCGGGGTGCTTCGATATGCCAGAAGAACTTTTGATAAGGTGTCTTGAATGGTATCCCCAATTTTCCTTTTATTTTTATCCAGGGCAGTCTTAATTGTTCTAACCGCTCTTTCAGCCAAGCCATTACTTTGCGGGTGGTACGCCGGGATCAATGTTTGTTTAATTCCATTTCCTTCCAGAAAACCTTTCATTTCACTACCAGTAAACTGAGGTCCATTATCAGATACAAGTTCCTCCGGTAGACCATAGGAAGAAAAAAAGTCGCCGTAGTTGCTCAATGGTTTTGCGTGTGGTGGTCTCTCTCATTGGGATGGCTTCGATCCACTTCGAATGACTATCTACTACTATTAATAAATTAATGTTTTCCTTATTTGCAAAATCAATGTGGATTCTTTGCCAAGGTCTGGTTGACCATCTCCAGGGTTGCCATTTTCCTTTATTTGGCCCATCCTGGGATTGCTGACAGCTTCTGCACTTATTTACCAAAAACTCGATTTGGGTATCTAGATTTGGCCACCAAAAAAGTGATCTTGCTACAGCCTTCATTTTGTTCATACCGGAATGAGTCTCATGAAGACAGTTCAACATTTTAATTCTGAGAGATGGTGAATGACAACTCTCATTCCCCAAACCAAACACTCCCCATCTACAGTTAGCTCAAGTTTCCTTTGAAAATAAGGTCTGAGGTGATCAGCCACCTTTTCAGGCCAGCCTTGCTGAGTATAAAATTTGGCCAATGAGAGCACTTCGTCTTTTTCAGTTTCCGTGGCAATTTCCTCTGCTGTGATCGGCAATTCTTCCACAAAGGATAAAGCATAGACATTATTTAATCTTGGAATTTCTTCACAGCCCACAGGAAAACGTGACAGAAGATCTGCATTCCCATGGTCTTGAGTTCTTCGAAATTTAATATCGTAAGTATAACTGACAAAATAAGCGCCCAACGCTGCAATCTTGAAGTAGATAAGGTGGGGATTCCTGATCTTGAGCCCAAAATGGTCACCAATGGCTTATGGTCTGTAATAAGAATAAATTTTCTTCCATAAATAAATTGATGAAACTTGGTAACTCCATAATAATGGCTAGAGCCTCCTTCTCAATCTGAGAATAATTTTGTTCTGCTACCGATAAAGTCCGTGAGGCAAACATAATCGGTCTCTCCTGGCCTTCTATAATATGTGACAACACAGCGCCCACTCCAATCTGCGATGCATCAGTGGCCAAACACAATGGCAAAGTCGCATCATAAGGGACTAGCACCCTCTCAAGGTAATGCTATTCTTGCACTTGTCAATGGCCTCTCCACATTCCTTTGTCCAAACCCAAGGACGTTTTTTGTGAAGAAGCTCATGAAGAGGCTTCAAAAGCTCTGGCAAATTGGGTATGAACTTCCCATAAAAGTTTACCAAACCAAGAAATGACCTTAATTCAGAGATATTCGTAGGCGTTTTGGCCTTCTGTATTGCTTGTACCTTATGATCTAAAGGTCTGATGCCCTCTTCCGTGACAAGATGTCCTAAATATTCAATTTCTTTTTTGCAAAAATAGGCATTTTTCTTTCTTTAGTTTGATATTATACTTCGCCAAGCGAGCAAATATAGTCTTCAACAACGCCAGATGTTCTTCAATTGATGCTGTGGCTATAGGACATCATCAATATAACAAATTACGCCTCTTATACCTGACAAAACCCTATCCATTACAGATTGAAAATAACTGGGCGCATTTGCCAATCCAAATGGCATTCTCTTAAACCTGAAAAGCCCTTTATGAGTATTTATCGTTAGTAACGGTCGGGTGCCTGGGTCCACCTCTAATTGCAGATAAGCGTTCCTCAAGTCCAATTTAGAAAAGTATTTTCCCTTGGCCAATGTGGAGAATAAAATCTTGCTGTGTGGGAAGGGGATAGGCCGCAGTGTCCAAATATTTATTTATAGTTACCTTGAAGTCGCAGCAAATTCTGATCTCTTTATTTTTCTTCGGCACTACAACCACAGGAGTGGCCCATTTACTGCTCGCCACCTCACATAGATAACCCTTAGCCACCATTTGTCTAATGCTTCAGTAACTGCTGGCCTAATGGCGAAAGGCACCGGACGAGCCTTATGGAAAATTGGATTCACATCACACATGTTTACTGAAAATGTGAAACCTTTTATTGGTTCGGTTGTCTCCACAAATAGGGCTTGATTTTCCTTCAAAATTTCCTCAATGGTATTTTCCACAGGCATATTTTTACCGCGAAACAGCCCAATTTCAATCTATTTATCCATTCTCTTCCCATCAAAGCCCTCTTTTCTCCTTTCACCACCAACGCTCTAAGTTTGTAAGTAATATCTTGACACTCCTCCACTTTGACATTGATTTTACCCAGAATGGGTACCACGGTACCATCATAAGTTCTTACAATAATACTCGCCTTTTCCAATTTCAAGTGTTGAAGACTATTTTTAAAATCCTTTTCTGATATCAGTGTTAGACCACTACCCGTATCCATTTCAAATTTAATAAAGTTTCCTTCTACTTTTAACTCCATCATAGGGAGGGTCACTTGAGGCAAAATTAATTTTATACTCAGGTATCGTCACGCTTATAATTTTCTGGACATACTCTTCCTCCTCTTCTTGGTCTCCTATCTGATGTATATTTCCTGGCTGATTCTGATGTTGCCTTAGATTTCTTCTACTGCTCCAACATATTGAGGCAATGTGTCCTTTTTTATTACACTTAAAGCATATCGCCTCCTTAAATCTACATAGTTCTTTATGCTGTTTACCACAATGTTTACATTTGCCATTCTGGAAATTTGATTCAACCTTGCGTTCCATCCTCAATTATCTACACAATCTTCACCCTGCTCCAAGTGAAATAATTTTGTATTTTTCTCGGCCGCTTCCATAGATAATGCTATCTCAATTACTTTAGCTAAAGAAATGTCGCCCTCCGACAAAATTCTATTTTGTATTTTGGCATTATATAATCCACAAACCATTTTATCACGTAAAGAATCCTCCAGAAAATTTCCAAAGTTGCATGAGGAAGCCAAACGCTTAATTTCCACCAAGTAATCCGAGATGCTTTCTTCCTTTAATTGCATTCTTTTAAAAAAAATGAACCTCTCTACTACAATTGAGCGCTTTGGAGAAGTGCCTTTTCAAGATATCTATTAGGTTATCAAAAGTTTTATCTTTAGGTAGAATAGGACTGCACAAATTCTTCAAAACACCATATGTTTTACTCCCCATGAGGGTTAGGAGATAAGCCTTTTTCTTCTCATCCCCTGCCCCTCCAATATGAGAAACTGTTCCAATCGTTCATAAAACGTTTCAAAAGTTTCAGTTTCCTCATTATATTCCTTAAATTGGTAACTAGCCATTTTTTTTTTCACTCTTTCTTAAATTTGCATCCTAAAACTTTGCAATTTGTGACTTTTAAAATTTACTTTCAATTATAGCAAAATCAAAGATATTTTCTAAAAATATTTACTTCAAAATTCGAGGGTACTTACTCTTATATCCTCGTCGCCAAATGCAACATCTTCGTACACATTTATTTTAAGCAAATCTTTATTGTCTTAGTAAAGTCTGATACAGCCTTTTATTGTTTATTTTCGGAACGCCAAAAAGTGACAAAAACAAATCAAAAAGGGATGATGATAACCTGCGTCTTGCAGATTAACATTTTCATAGAAACATATATATATATACATATTTATTGCTAGCTATATATCACCTTCATTGTTGGCTTTTTATATTACATTTACTCTTCATTGTTGGCTTTTTATCTTACATTCACTCTTCATTGTTGGCTTTTTATATTATATTTACTCTTCATTGTTGGCTTTTTATCTTACATTTATTCTTCATTGTTGGCTTTTTATCTTACATTCATTCTTCATTTTTGGCTTTTTATATTATATTTACTCTTCATTGTTGGCTTTTTATCTTACATTTATTCTTCATTGTTGGCTTTTTATATTATATTTACTCTTCATTGTTGGCTTTTTATCTTACATTTATTCTTCATTGTTGGCTTTTTATATTACATTTACTCTCTATTGTTGGCTTTTTATCTTACATTCATTCTTCATTGTTGGCTTTTTATATCATATTTACTCTTCATTGTTGGCTTTTATCTTACATTCATTCTTCATTGTTGGCTTTTTATATTATATTTACTCTTCATTGTTGGCTTTTTATCTTACATTTATTCTTCATTGTTGGCTTTTTATATTATATTTACTCTTCATTGCTGGCTTTTTATCTTACATTTATTTTTCATTGTTGGCTTTTTATATTACATTTACTCTTTATTGTTGGCTTTTTATCTTACATTCATTCTTCATTGTTGGCTCTTTATATCATATTTACTCTTCATTGTTGGCTTTTTATCTTACATTCATTCTTCATTGTTGGCTTTTTAAATTATACTAATGATGATGCGCGCGCATCCGTGACTTGAGGAATTGATTGACGGTGGAAAGACGGTCGTGACTATATATGTTGATGACGAATGACCCGGGCAACGCCCGGGTTTTACCCGATTATATGTTTTTATTCAAATACTATTCGTTACAATTATAAATTGGCGCCGTGGATGTCACACTTGTGAAACGTCCCGCTGCAAACTTTGTGTCTGAGAAGCGATATTTTTATAGAAAGAAGATCTGGCTTTAGTTTTCTGCTCGAATGAATGTTTTTCTGTTAGAATTTTGTTCCTGCATACAAAATAATGAACGGGTTTCACCCGTGGTCTCTGCTTTTTGGAATTTTTCCCGATATAATTTTGTATCTGATAATCAAACATGATACAGCAATATCGTCATCATCATTTTCTGACTAAAAATATATAGTTTTAATAATTGATTTATATATAGTTTTAAATAGCCTATCGTCTTCCCCGTATTTTTTACCTATGTATGGAAATTTTGGTTTGAATTAGTGAACTACTGCGAATTTGTATACCGGACATACAAACAAACAGACAAACATTCATTTTTATATATATAGAGATTTACTCTTCATTGTTGGCTTTTTATATTATATTTACTCTTCATTGTTGGCTTTTTGTCTTACATTCACTCTTCATTTTTGGCTTTTTATATTATATTTACTCTTCATTGTTGGCTTTTTATCTTACATTCACTCTGTTGGCTTTTTATATTACATTCACTCTTCATTGTTGGGTTTTTATCTTACATTCACTCTGTTGGCTTTTTATATTGCATTTACTCTTCATTGTTGGCTTTTTATCTTACATTCACTCTTCATTGTTGGCTTTTTATATTACATTCACTCTTCATTGTTGGCTTTTTATCTTACATTCATTCTTCATTGTTGGCTTTTTATATTACATTTACTCTTCATTGTTGGCTTTTTATCTTACATTCACTCTTCATTGTTGGCTTTTTATATTATATTTACTCTTCATTGTTGGCTTTTTATCTTACATTTATTCTTCATTGTTGGCTTTTTATCTTACATTCATTCTTCATTTTTAGCTTTTTATATTATATTTACTCTTCATTGTTGGCTTTTTATCTTACATTTATTCTTCATTGTTGGCTTTTTATATTATATTTACTCTTCATTGTTGGCTTTTTATCTTACATTTATTCTTCATTGTTGGCTTTTTATATTACATTTACTCTTTATTGTTGGCTTTTTATCTTACATTCATTCTTCATTGTTGGCTTTTTATATCATATTTACTCTTCATTGTTGGCTTTTTATCTTACATTCATTCTTAATTGTTGGCTTTTTATATTATATTTACTCTTCATTGTTGGCTTTTTATCTTACATTTATTCTTCATTGTTGGCTTTTTATATTATATTTACTCTTCATTGCTGGTTTTTTCTCTTACATTTATTTTTCATTGTTGGCTTTTTATATTACATTTACTCTTTATTGTTGGCTTTTTATCTTACATTCATTCTTCATTGTTGGCTTTTTATATCATATTTACTCTTCATTGTTGGCTTTTTATCTTACATTCATTCTTCATTGTTGGCTTTTTAAATTATACTAATGATGATGCGCGCGCATCCGTGACATGAGGAATTGAGGAATTGATTGACGGTGGAAAGACGGTCGTGACTATATATGTTGATGACGAATGACCCGGGCAACGCCCGGGTTTTTACCCGATTATATGTTTTTATTCAAATACTATTCGTTACAATTATAAATTGGCGCCGTGGATGTCACACTTGTGAAACGTCCCGCTGCAAACTTTGTGTCTGAGAAGCGATATTTTTATAGAAAGAAGATCTGGCTTTAGTTTTCTGCTCGAATGAATGTTTTTCTGTTAGAATTTTGTTCCTGCGTACAAAATAATGAACTGGTTTCACCCGTGGTCTCTGCTTTTTGGAATTTTTCCCGATATAATTTTGTATCTGATAATCAAACATGATACAGCAATATCGTCATCATCATTTTCTGACTAAAAATATATAGTTTTAATAATTGATTTATATATAGTTTTAAATAGCCTATCGTCTTCCCCGTATTTTTCACCTATGTATGGAAATTTTGGTTTGAATTAGTGAACTACTGCGAATTTGTATACCGGACATACAAACAAACAGACAAACATTCATTTTTATATATATAGAGATTTACTCTTCATTGTTGGCTTTTTATATTATATTTACTCTTCATTGTTGGCTTTTTGTCTTACATTCACTCTTCATTTTTGGCTTTTTATATTATATTTACTCTTCATTGTTGGCTTTTTATCTTACATTCACTCTGTTGGCTTTTTATATTACATTCACTCTTCATTGTTGGGTTTTTATCTTACATTCACTCTGTTGGCTTTTTATATTGCATTTACTCTTCATTGTTGGCTTTTTATCTTACATTCACTCTTCATTGTTGGCTTTTTATATTACATTCACTCTTCATTGTTGGCTTTTTATCTTACATTCATTCTTCATTGTTGGCTTTTTATATTACATTTACTCTTCATTGTTGGCTTTTTATCTTACATTCACTCTTCATTGTTGGCTTTTTATATTATATTTACTCTTCATTGTTGGCTTTTTATCTTACATTTATTCTTCATTGTTGGCTTTTTATCTTACATTCATTCTTCATTTTTGGCTTTTTATATTATATTTACTCTTCATTGTTGGCTTTTTATCTTACATTTATTCTTCATTGTTGGCTTTTTATATTATATTTACTCTTCATTGTTGGCTTTTTATCTTACATTTATTCTTCATTGTTGGCTTTTTATATTACATTTACTCTTTATTGTTGGCTTTTTATCTTACATTCATTCTTCATTGTTGGCTTTTTATATCATATTTACTCTTCATTGTTGGCTTTTTATCTTACATTCATTCTTCATTGTTGGCTTTTTATATTATACTAATGATGATGCGCGCGCATCCGTGACATGAGGAATTGAGGAATTGATTGTTGACGGTGGAAAGACGGTCGTGACTATATATGTTGATAATAAAATAACGTGAATCGTCCCGCTCCAAACTTTACATGTACATTAGGTCAGCTGGTATTACCCCTCATTTTCACCGCTAGAGGCGCGAGCGAATTGACTTTTTGTAAATATACATAATTATAAAGATAGAAGCTTCTATAGAAGATAATGATCAGCTTAGGTATGCGCGCATGGGATTATAAAAGTTCTCCACGGAACGGTACAAATTGACAGTTTTTCACCAATACCACATCAACACCCAAACTTTTTAACACCCAACAGACATCCAAATGAAACAATATTTCCTGCAAAAAAAGAAGCATCCTTAATTGCAAATGCTGATTCAGAACCTTGCCTATTAAAACCCTATGAAAATAATATTCATGAAATAAGATCAATTGATGGGCATGCAGCTTTTTTAGATATTCTTGCTCCACCATACGTCAAATATATCAGGGATTGTCATTATTTTGAAATAGACCAAAGATATACTCATAGTGAAAAAGACAAAACAATTACATGGCTTCAGGAAATACCTACACCAACAGATTTTGATATAGGCTTAAGCAAAAATACGATGTTTCTTTCTAAGGATTTCGAGTTGTTTTTGTACTCACGTAATTAGTAGTTACGAGGACATCCCTTTAGATAAAAACAAATATATATTTATTTGAGGAACGACTTGTTCCAATACAAATTGTTGTAAACAACGAGCAAAGAATCAAAAGCATAAAGGTTGAAGCGTAGAAGTAAGTGTTGTTATTGTAGTGACGTCATAGTCGTGACGTGGCATCGATGATGATTAAAGTCAAAGTTTGCGTAACAATTCCCTCCTTACTTTGTCTTTATTCCCACGATGCTGAGGTTCTCCATGTGTTTCTTTATCTGGTCTCGGGATAGGTCCTTTGTGAAGATATCCGCCTCCAGGTCCTGGAATGGCTTGTACAGAAGGCAGATGTCTCTGGATTCATAACAGTCTCTCAAGAAGTGGTACTTTCTGTTGATATGTCTACAGCGACTGCTTTGTTTAGGGCTGGAGATCCAGTTGATCAATGACTGACTGTCTGTATAGATCGCAGTTGGTTTTTCCATGAAATTCCATTCTTCCAGCTCCTGTAACAGGTTTATTATCCACTTGATTTGACAGCAGCTTTCACAAGCAGCTATCATTTCCGCTTCCATTGTGGAGAGGGCGACGAGTGGTTGTTTACTACTTTTCCAGTCTATAGTTGCTTCGCCGAGCTTCAATACATATTCGCCGTAGGATTTTCCATCATGGGTGGTCGACCAGCTGGCATCGGTGTAGGACTTCAGGATTCCAGTCTTCCCTCTTTCAAATTTCACTCCTAGGTCAATTGTTACTCGTAGGTATCTCATCACTCTTTTGATTGCTGTCCAGTGCATCTGTTTTGGTTGTCTGGAGTACTGTGAAAGTTTGCTAGTGATGTAAGCGATGTCGGGTCTGGTGTTAACAGCTAGAAACATTAGCATTCCAAGGGCTTCTTGGTAAGTGTGCTGATCACAATTGTCATCTTCAATATGATTTTCCAAATTGATTTCTTTGGAACCTGGTGTTGGAACTTCCTTACAATTTTCCATTCCATATTTCTGCAATATTTGTTGTACATAGTGGCTTTGCTGTAGCGAAATTCCCTCCTTGTCTTGTATGATCTTGATTCCCAAAAACATGCCTTTACATGTTACATCCTTTATTTCCAGGTGATGTCTCAATTTATTGATGAATCTGTTTGAGGTATCTTTAGAATCTGAGACAGTGATAAAGTCATCCACATATATCCCTACATAGAAGTATATATATATTATATATATATATATATGTAGTATATTTTGACATAGATAAATTACAATCTTCTTCTAATATTTATTATATATATATATAACCCCATATCTGTATATAAAAATATGTATCGAACAATGGAAGTGACAATAAAACAAAGAAGGGGTAAAGGTAGACCAAGACGACACTATAGTCCAGACGACGCCATGGACCAGACAACAGGTGTTTATGATAATGAGTTCATTCCCCCCCGTCAGCAGGTGGCCGACACGTGGTCAGACATAATTAATAACCCAGCGCTTGACAGGTGGCGTGATTACGGGAACCAATCAAAACTCGTCAACAAGTGCCAGAGTCCAGTATATAAGCCCCCCCAGATTGGGACAAAGTAGTTGATAGTTTCAGTTGTTTCAGAGCGACGCTGTTATACGGTCAGTCAGACCTCTCACCCCTATCCGCGATGTAGACTTAGGGCATCCGTGACGTCCATGGTCCGACTACCTTCGTCCGTGGTCTACCTCTACTTCTTGGAGTTTACCATCTAGACCTGCCTCTGTCTCTTGCTGTCCCAGTGCGGGAATCCCATCACTCACCCACTACCACGACTGCCCAGTACATTCCATCTCGGGATTACTACATATATATATATATATATAAATAAATATAAAGCATATATTGGATATAAATTTATTAATCAGCCAATATTTCTAGGGGCAACACGCCTCTCTTTATCAAGGCTTTTCTTTGATTTGAACTAAATCACGTGGGCATGTGATCCACTCACGCTATACAAGACCAAAGTAAGAAACCATCTAATGAAAAATTCACTGTATATAAAATGTATTTACAATTGCTATATTTAATAATAATTAAAAGAGTATATAATTAAATAACCATTTGAATAAATAAATGAAGAGACTGATAAATATTAGAAAATAAAATGAGTGAGGATTATGATTCAATATGTTGTGTTGATATATATAAATAAAAATATATTATAAGTATAAATATATACAAAAATAATGAAATAAAAAATAATAAATAAATAAATAATTTAGGAAGATATAAATTCTCTGTAAATTTCTGGTAGGTCAATTTTCCTATTTATGCTTTCTGAATCTTTTATAGAGGCCCAGCTTTCTAAAAATAACCTGCAGTGCTTTTCTTTAATATTCTGGTATAAAATGGATGCTTTGTCAAATTCGGGTATATGATTATTGTTCAGTGCATGGTCTACTAGGATAGATAATGGTTTATGGATGCGTAGAGCTGCTTTGTGTTGGTTAATGCGTTCTTTCAATGCTTTGCTGGTTTCTCCAATGTAAGTGGCTGGACAGGTTTTACATTGGAGAAACCAGCAAAGCATTGAAAGAACGCATTAACCAACACAAAGCAGCTCTACGCATCCATAAACCATTATCTATCCTAGTAGACCATGCACTGAACAATAATCATATACCCGAATTTGACAAAGCATCCATTTTATACCAGAATATTAAAGAAAAGCACTGCAGGTTATTTTTAGAAAGCTGGGCCTCTATAAAAGATTCAGAAAGCATAAATAGGAAAATTGACCTACCAGAAATTTACAGAGAATTTATATCTTCCTAAATTATTTATTTATTTATTATTTTTTATTTCATTATTTTTGTATATATTTATACTTATAATATATTTTTATTTATATATATCAACACAACATATTGAATCATAATCCTCACTCATTTTATTTTCTAATATTTATCAGTCTCTTCATTTATTTATTCAAATGGTTATTTAATTATATACTCTTTTAATTATTATTAAATATAGCAATTGTAAATACATTTTATATACAGTGAATTTTTCATTAGATGGTTTCTTACTTTGGTCTTGTATAGCGTGAGTGGATCACATGCCCACGTGATTTAGTTCAAATCAAAGAAAAGCCTTGATAAAGAGAGGCGTGTTGCCCCTAGAAATATTGGCTGATTAATAAATTTATATCCAATATATGCTTTATATTTATTTATAGATATTATTATGGATTGCTCAATATTTAAAATATATATATATATATATATATTTGTCTTCATTCTTCCATTTAAATAGGCAAGGATCAGATTTAAGTTTTTCCAGTCCACAGTCATGAAGTACTTGACTGAATTTCTCATACCACGATCTTCCGGATTGAGGTAGACCGTAAATACTTTTGTTGAGTTTGCAAACTTTGTTTCTGTCTTGGACAAATCCAGCAGGTTGTTCCATGAATATTGTGTTTTCAATGTTTCCATTTAGATAGGCTGCTTTCACATCAAATAGTTTAATGACTGAATCTTTTGTTGCTGCCATTGACAAAACAGTCCTGAGGGTGGCATTTTTAATTACAGGGCTGAAACTTTCGTTGTAATCTCTTCCTGGGATTTGGTTGTATCCCATTGCAACAAGTCTAGCTTTGTAAGTTTTGTTTTTGTTTTCTTGGTCTTTAGATATTTTGAACACCCATTTACTTTTGACAACTTTAGCGTTTACAGGTCTAGGTACCAGTTCCCATACTTGATGCGAGTACATGTTCTGTATTTCCTCAAGCATTGCGTTCTCCCAATGTTTCTTGTCTTCGCATGCGATGGCTTCATCATAGTCTTTCGGAATGGTTTCATTCATAGTAGCCAGAACGTAGTCATCGAATCTTTTAGGTATTGTTCGAGTTCTTTGTGGTCTGTCTGATTCACTTGACTCTGTCTGTCTGTTGATCATAGTATCTGGTGCTGGCTCTTCAATATCAACATCTGATAGAACATGATTGTCCAGTTGTTCATTCTCCTGAATAAAGAAATATGTGTCAGTGTCCGTATTATTATCACTTTGTTTTTCTTCCGAGTTGACATTATTGTTCTCTCTGAAGTGAATGTCTGCGGTTTCAAGAATGACTCTCGCTGTGATATCAAATACTCGATAAGCTCTTCTGCATCTTGAATAGCCTACAAATATTCCTCTCTTAGATTTAGCTTCTAGTTTGTGTCTTTGATGATTCTCGAGTTTATAGAAGACTTCACAACCAAATCTCATGATGTGAGAGACGGATGGCTTTTTACCTTTCCATTTTTCCATAGGGGTAGTGTCTGGGTCATTGGTTGTGGGAGTTAGATTGTACAGATATGCAGCTGTATTCACAGCTTCTGCCCAGAAGTGTAGGGGTAATTGGGAGTCTGCCAGAAGTGTTCGGCCTTTGTCTAATAGTGTTCTGTTAGCTCTTTCAACTCTCCCATTGCTTCTTGGGTGCACGGTGTAGTTAGTTCATGTTTAATTCCTTTGGATTCTATGAAGGTTTCAAGGTTTTTATTGATAAATTCTGTTCCGTTATCTGTTCTAAGTCGTTTTAGTTTTGAGTTTAGCTCGTTTTCTCTCTTTACAATAAACTTCTTCAAAACTTCTGCTGCTGAGAGTTTATCTTTGAGAAATTCTACAAATATTCTCCTAGAAAATCCATCTACGATGGTCAAGAAATATTTACTTCCACCCAAGGAGTTTATTCTCAATGGACCACAGAGATCGACATAAATGGCTTCAAAGGGGTAGCTTTCCTGATTGCTATCTGTGTGAACATAGGGTACTTTAGTCATTTTTCCCAAGGAGCAAGCATCACATTGATCAAGGGTACCATTTATAGAGTCCAAGCCTTTTAAAAGATTGTTCTTCAAAATCAGGTCTAATTTGTTGTCACTAGGATGTCCTAACCTTCTGTACCATGCAGTCCTAGAATTGTCCTTTGAAATCAAGCAATGTTCATTTGGAACATGAGTTGTTTCAGGTAAACGTGATAGGTTCAATGTGTACATGTTACCATCAAAGTTGTCTGTTCCTATTAGCTTGTCATCAGAAGAGTATATGTATGCTCCTTCAGAATTCAAAAGAACAGAGTTCCCTCTTCTTACTACGCTTGGAATGGACATTAGATTTCCTTTCAGGTGTGGTACATGGAGGACATTATGCAGGGTTACAGCGTTGTTAAGTTTGTCCTTACCTTGTACAGTAGCTTGGATTGATCCTGATGAGGCAGATTCGATGTGTCTCCCTTCTTCCGCCACTTGTATGCTTCTTCTCTCCTCCGTCTTGTGCTCGATCCATTCACCATGGGAAGTCATGTGGCTTGTGCACGCAGAATCAATTATCCACACGTCCTGAGTCGTCGGGTGTTCCTCCCTTGTGCTTGCATGTAGTGCGTATTCTGAAGTGGAGTCTCTTCATTGGGATGGTTCCTCCGTTCGTTCTTGGATCGCTGATCTGGCCGTGTCTTTGTTTTGTTTTGGTCCTTTATGGTAGTTCCTTGTACTGGCCATGTTATTTTTGTTTGTTGTATTATTTTGATTTCCTTTGTTGTTAGGGTTGAACCAACAGTCTTTCTTGAAATGTCCTTTTCTTTAGCAAATGAAGCATGACTTTTCTTTGAATATGTTGCCTGATGATCTGAAAGCATTTTCATGATTTTTGCTTCTGTCCTGTCTTTTCTTCTCGAAATCCAGTAGAGCTTGTCTCAAGTCTGGTAAGGAGATTTCTCTCTTTATTGACAGTGCTGCTGAGATCGTGTCAAAGTTAGGTGTGAGTCCTTCAACAATGTATCGTACAAGTTCTCTTTCTGTTACAGTCTTTCCTAGCTGGGTGATCTCTTGTGCCAGTTTCTGTGCTCGTACAATATACATGTTAACATTTTCATTTGGGTTCAATTTTAGTCTGGCTAGATCCAACATTAGGTCTATCCTTTTATTTTCTAGAGATCCTTCAAACCTTTTCTTTATGTCGTACCAAATTCTTTTGGCCCTTTTATCGCCTCGAAAGATGATTGTTAAGTCATCCGAAAGTGACAATATTATTAGGCTGTATGCTTCCCGATTCTTTTTCTTCCAAATATCATATTCTAGTTTATTATTTGTAAAGTCTGGCTCGTCATTAACAATTACGTCCTCGAAGAGATCTTTTGAATCTAGAATTGCTTCCATTTTCATGGACCACGTTGTATAGTTGTTTTCAGTTAACTGTTCGATTTTTGCTAACCTATATGTATCCATTTTAATTCAATTTCTTCTTTCTAAATTGGCGGTTAGTCCAATTATTTAATTTCTTTATTATTTAAATGGATCAATTGGCGGTTAGTCCAATTCGCGCGCCCAAACCACGCTCTGCTACCAAATTGATATAGGCTTAAGCAAAAATACGATGTTTCTTTCTAAGGATTTCGAGTTGTTTTTGTACTCACGTAATTAGTAGTTACGAGGACATCCCTTTAGATAAAAACAAATATATATTTATTTGAGGAACGACTTGTTCCAATACAAATTGTTGTAAACAACGAGCAAAGAATCAAAAGCATAAAGGCTGAAGCGTAGAAGTAAGTGTTGTTATTGTAGTGACGTCATAGTCGTGACGTGGCATCGATGATGATTAAAGTCAAAGTTTGCGTAACAGATTTTGAATGCAATTCTGCTCCATATTTCGGACCAAAAATATCATACACTTGAAAACATCACGGCATTGTGTAAGCAATTTTTGGTTTTATATATACAGTAAAACCCCTCTATAGTGAACCCCAATGGGACAGAGCTTTTGGTTCACTATAGCCACGGTTTGGCTTTTTTTTACTTTTCAAAATTTTTAGACCGTATAATTAAAGGACAGCCACACAAAAAGAGGCTTCCTCTTAATAGTGGTCACTTTTTTAAATTCCCTTAATTGACCAATTTCCTTACATTAATACTGAATAATAATAGAAATCATTAGATGATAGGTTCTTCTTATCATTAACATACATGTACCTCTATGTCTTATTTAAAAATCAAGACAAATCCTAGGCAAAGTTTTATTAAATATATATTCAAAGATATAAAATGATTTTAAAGCATCATTATCACATTATATAATACATTGTTTACTTGGAAAAATGGCTCTAACACCTTGTTGCTTCAAAGCATTCTTCAAGCATTGCACCATTCAAATAAAGTTAGTGCTTTTCTTCCATTTCATTTTCCCATATATTCTTCTAGGTCTAGATTTCGTTTTTTTTTTTTTAACCTGTCATGCAAAACACGATCGCGATCGCGGCAAAAGTTGAGGTTGATTCCTCTTTGTAACAATTTTTAATAGCTTTATATTTTATCTTTTATAATAGAAAAGTTATATTCTCTTATTTTAATATGTTCTTAACATTTTGCCTGTGTTGTTTCACTTTGAAAAGTTCTGAAAATGGCCTTTTTTTTTTAAGAAATAAAGCTTTTGTTTTTAAAATGCCTTTGTTTTCTTCATTTTGGAAGCCATTTGCATTTTTTATATTTCAAATTTAATGAATGCAAATATATTATATTTAATAAAAAGTAATTTGTGTTAAAATTTATACAACATGCAGCAAAAATAAAATGCAAAAATCAAAACAAACAATGCCGCTAAATTTATTGTTTTGAAATCGCGATCCGCGAGCTGAAACATGCTCAAAATTTTGTTGTTTTATTATTTTTTTTTTAAATTACAATTCTAAGTTCATTATAAGCATAGTATATTAAATAGATTTTATTATTTTGGGACCGAAAATAGGTTCGTTATAGGGGTAGTTCGTTATTCTAAAAATCGCAAAGTTCGTTATAACGATGGTATTTTCAATGGAATGGAATTGGGAATCGGCGTGGGTTCGTTATAAGGGAAGGTTCTTTATATCCAGGGTTCCTATTAGCGGGGTTTTACTGTATATATTGTTACATCAATTTTAATGCGCCTTACATTTATTCAAAATATTCTACGATATTTAATATTTATTTAAAACAGAATATTTAGAGATTAGCATCATTCCTTTTTATAGTTTCACTCCTTTTTAAATATTTCTTGTACATATATCTTTACTAGACGAATGACCCGGGCAACGCCCGTGTTTTACCCGATTGAATGTTTTTATTCAAATACTATTTGTTACAATTATAAATTGGAGCCGTGGAAGTCACTCTTGTGAAACGTCCCGCTCCAAACTTTACATGTACATTAGGTCAGCTGGTATTACCCCTCATTTTCACCGCTAGAGGCGCGAGCGAATTGACTTTTTGTAAATATACATAATTATAAAGATAGAAGCTTCTATAGAAGATAAGAATCATAATGATGATGCGCGCGCATCCGTGACAGCGATGAGGAATTGAGGAAAGACGGTCGTGACTATATATTAACTAGACGAATGACCCGGGCAACGCCCGTGTTTTACCCGATTAAATGTTTTTATTCCAATACTATTTATTACAATTATAAATTGGAGCCGTGGATGTCACTCTTGTGAAACGTCCCGCTCCAAACTTTACATGTACATTAGGTTCGCTAGAGGCGCGAGCGAATTGACTTATTGTAAATATTACATAATTATAAAGATAGAAGCTTCTATAGAAGATAATGATCATAATGATGATGCGCGCGCATCCGTGACAGCGATGAGCAATTGAGGAAAGACGGTCGTGACTATATATTAATAATAAAATAATAATAATAATATAATAATAATAATTATTATTATTATCATTAGATAATGATATAATGATCATAATGATGATGCGCGCGCATCAGTGACGTGAGGAATTGAGGAAAGACGGTCGTGACTATTTATGTTGACGAATGGCCCGGGCAACGCCCGGGTTTTACCCGAGTGCGTATATATTTTAAAAATGTTTTAATTAAAATACTATTCGTTACAATTATAAATTGGCGCCGTGGATGTCTCTCTTGTGAAACGTCCCGCCCCAAACTGTGTGTGTCTTGAAAATATAAAAATAAAAATGTGAACGGAAAAATATGTCCAGGGTAGCCTAGTGGTCATGGCATCTGCCCGGTAAGCGGAAGGTCGTGGGTTCGATTCCCATCCCTTGACACTTTTTTTATTTTATCCATTCTGACCAAAATCTATCCATGAACTTCACACAGTGAACTTCACACAGAGAGAATAAGGCAATTATATAAGTAGATAATCCAAATTGTGCCTTATCACACACTATTTTTTTATTTGGCCTTATTACCTTGTGTTTATAATCTATGACGTAATGCCGGCGGCGCGCGCCCGTTGGCTGCCAGCGAGCACGTGACCTCCCTGTGCGCGCGCATCCGTGACAGCGGCCGATGAGGAATTGAGGAAAGACGGTTGTGACTATATAATAATGTTTTACCCGATTGAATGTTTTTATTCAAATACTATTTGTTACAATTATAAATTGGAGCCGTGGAAGTCACTCTTGTGAAACGTCCCGCTCCAAACTTTACATGTACATTAGGTCAGCTGGTATTACCCCTCATTTTCACCGCTAGAGGCGCGAGCGAATTGACTTTTTGTAAATATACATAATTATAAAGATAGAAGCTTCTATAGAAGATAAGGATCATAATGATGATGCGCGCGCATCCGTGACAGCGATGAGGAATTGAGGAAAGACGGTCGTGACTATATATTAACTAGACGAATGACCCGGGCAACGCCCGTGTTTTACCCGATTAAATGTTTTTATTCCAATACTATTTATTACAATTATAAATTGGAGCCGTGGATGTCACTCTTGTGAAACGTCCCGCTCCAAACTTTACATGTACATTAGGTCCGCTAGAGGCGCGAGCGAATTGACTTTTTGTAAATATACATAATTATAAAGATAGAAGCTTCTATAGAAGATAAGGATCATAATGATGATGCGCGCGCATCCGTGACAGCGATGAGGAATTGAGGAAAGACGGTCGTGACTATATATTAATGACGAATGACCCGGGCAGCGCCCGGGTTTTACCCGATTATATGTTTTTATTCAAATACTATTCGTTACAATTATAAATTGGCGCCGTGGATGTCACACTTGTGAAACGTCCCGCTGCAAACTTTGTGTCTGAGAAGCGATATTTTTATAGAAAGATGATCTGGCTTTTGTTTTCGGCTCGAATGAATGTTTTTCTGTTAGAATTTTGTTCCTGCGTACAAAATAATGAACTGGTTTCACCCGTGGTCTCTGCTTTTTGGAATTTGTCCCGATATAATTTTGTATCTGATAATCAAACATGATACAGCAATATCGTCCTCATCATTTTCTGACTAAAAATATATAGTTTTAATAATTGATTTATATATATTTTTAAATAGCCTATCGTCTTCCCCGTATTTTTTACCTATGTATGGAAATTTTGGTTTGAATTAGTGAACTACTGCGAATTTGTATACCGGACATACAAACAAACAAAGATACAAACATTCATTTTTATATATATAGAGATTTACTCTTCATTGTTGGCTTTTTATATTATATTTACTATTCATTGTTGGCTTTTTATCTTACATTCACTCTGTTGGCTTTTTATATTACATTTACTCTTCATTGTTGGCTTTTTATCTTACATTCACTCTTCATTGTTGGCTTTTTATATTATATTTACTCTTCATTGTTGGCTTTTTATCTTACATTCATTCTTCAAGGTTGGCTTTTTATATTACATTCACTCTTCATTGTTGGGTTTTTATCTTACATTCACTCTGTTGGCTTTTTATATTACATTTATTCTTCATTGTTGGCTTTTTATCTTACATTCACTCTTCATTGTTGGCGTTTTATATTATATTTACTCTTCATTGTTGGCTTTTTATCTTACATTCATTCTTCATTGTTGGCTTTTTATATTACATTTACTATTCATTGTTGGCTTTTTATCTTACATTCACTCTTCATTGTTGGCTTTATATCTTACATTCATTCTTCATTGTTGGCTTTTTATATTACATTTACTCTTCATTGTTGGCTTTTTATCTTACATTCACTCTTCATTGTTGGCTTTTTATATTATATTTACTCTTCATTGTTGGCTTTTTATCTTACATTTATTCTTCATTGTTGGCTTTTTATATTACATTTACTCTTCATTGTTGGCTTTTTATCTTACATTCATTCTTCATTGTTGGCTTTTTATATCATATTTACTCTTCATTGTTGGCTTTTTATCTTACATTCATTCTTCATTGTTGGCTTTTTATATTATATTTACTCTTCATTGTTGGCTTTTTATCTTACATTTATTCTTCATTGTTGGCTTTTTATATTACATTTACTCTTTATTGTTGGCTTTTTATCTTGCATTCATTCTTCATTGTTGGCTTTTTATATCATATTTACTCTTCATTGTTGGCTTTTTATCTTACATTCATTCTTCATTGTTGGCTTTTTATAATATACTAATGATGATGCGCGCGCATCCGTGACATGAGGAATTGATTGACGGTGGAAAGACGGTCGTGACTATATATGTTGATGACGAATGACCCGGGCAACGCCCGGGTTTTACCCGATTATATGTTTTTATTCAAATACTATTCGTTACCATTATAAATTGGCGCCGTGGATGTCACACTTGTGAAACGTCCCGCTGCAAGCTTTGTGTCTGAGAAGCGATATTTTTATAGAAAGATGATCTGGCTTTTGTTTTCTGCTCGAATGAATGTTTTTCTGTTAGAATTTTGTTCCTGCGTACAAAATAATGAACTGGTTTCACCCGTGGTCTCTGCTTTTTGGAATTTTTCCCGATATAATTTTGTATCTGATAATCAAACATGATGCAGCAATATCGTCATCATCATTTTCTGACTAAAAATATATAGTTTTAATAATTGATTTATATATATTTTTAAATAGCCTATCGTCTTCCCCGTATTTTTTACCTATGTATGGAAATTTTTGTTTGAATTAGTGAACTACTGCGAATTTGTATACCGTACATACAAACAAACAGACAAACATTCATTTTTATATATATAGAGATTTACTCGTCATTGTTGGCTTTTTATATTATATTTACTCTTCATTGTTGGCTTTTATCTTACATTCACTCTTCATTTTTGGCTTTTTATATTATATTTACTCTTCATTGTTGGCTTTTTATCTTACATTCACTCTGTTGGCTTTTTATATTACATTCACTCTTCATTGTTGGGTTTTTATCTTACATTCACTCTGTTGGCTTTTTTTATATTACATTTACTCCTCATTGTTGGCTTTTTATCTTACATTCACTCTTCATTGTTGGCTTTTTATATTATATTTACTCTTCATTGTTGGCTTTTTATCTTACATTCATTCTTCATTGTTGGCTTTTTATATTACATTTACTATTCATTGTTGGCTTTTTATCTTACATTCACTCTTCATTGTTGGCTTTATATCTTGCATTCATTCTTCATTGTTGGCTTTTTATATTACATTCACTCTTCATTGTTGGCTTTTTATCTTACATTCATTCTTCATTGTTGGCTTTTTATATTACATTTACTCCTCATTGTTGGCTTTTTATCTTACATTCACTCTTCATTGTTGGCTTTTTATATTATATTTACTCTTCATTGTTGGCTTTTTATCTTACATTTATTCTTCATTGTTGGCTTTTTATATTACATTTACTCTTCATTGTTGGCTTTTTATCTTACATTCATTCTTCATTGTTGGCTTTTTATATCATATTTACTCTTCATTGTTGGCTTTTTATCTTACATTCATTCTTCATTGTTGGCTTTTTATATTATATTTACTCTTCATTATTGGCTTTTTATCTTACATTTATTCTTCATTGTTGGCTTTTTAAATTATATTTACTCTTCATTGTTGGCTTTTTATCTTACATTTATTCTTCATTGTTGGCTTTTTATATTACATTTACTCTTTATTGTTGGCTTTTATCTTACATTCATTCTTCATTGTTGGCTTTTTATATCATATTTACTCTTCATTGTTGGCTTTTTATCTTACATTCATTCTTCATTGTTGGCTTTTTATATTATACTAATGATGATGCGCGCGCATCCGTGACATGAGGAATTGAGGAATTGACGGTGGAAAGACGGTCGTGACTATATATGTTGATAATAATAATAATTATTATTATTATTATTATCATTATATAATGATAATGATCATAATGATGATGCGCGCGCATCCGTGACAGAACCGGCCCATGACGGTCGTGACTATATATAGGGATCTTTATTGCTGATTGGAGCGGGGGAGGAGCTAGACGAAGAGTGCGGATCGCAACCTACAAGGAAGACAAGAATAAATAAACACAATAACTTTAAAAGGTAATTTATTTTTATTTAATTTTATTTATTTACTTTTAATATGGAAACCCGCTCGGGAAACGTGTATAACACCAAGAAGGAAGAAACCAAGGTCGACGACCCTGCAAAGCTTCAACTTGGTGCAACAATTGGTAGAGATGCTGGTTTCGAACCAGTTGCTTTGAACCCCAATATAGAAATTCCGAAATATGACGGGACAGACGACCCTCGCCCATGGATAGAATCCCTCGAAGAGATTGGTTTCCTGTACCATTGGGCAGACTACATAATTGCCCGTTATGCCGCCATGAACATGACGGGAAGTGCTAAAACCTGGTTAAATTTGCACAAAGCTAGTTTCACGAGTTGGGAAAATATTAAAATCCGCCTCATTCAGGACTTTTCTCTGGACGCGAATAAAGAGGAATTAAGAATGAAGCCAAGCAGAATGCAACACTGGAATGAACCAGCAATCAGGTTCGCGGAAGACATCTTAGTGTTGTGCAACAAGGTTGACCCCGCAATGGAAAAAGAAACGAAAATCGAACATGTCATTGGAGGACTGAAAAAAGAGTACTCATTCGCGCTCTACCTGAACCCTCCTAAAACGACCGATGAACTTCTCGTCGTGTGCAAGAAAATGGATTCCTTTGAAAAGAAGTATCGGGAACGTGTGGAGAAATCCAGAAACCTATATAACGGTCCACGCAATTCTAGACCCCAACAACAATCGAGGAACGTGCCGCCGACTGCCACGCGAAACTATCAGACCACTTCCAGGCCCCAAGCCCCTGTTTACAATAATTACAAGAATGACTCCCCTCCTACTCCCAGGCAGTATCGAAACAACTTTCCCAAGCCCTCTACCCCTAGACGTCCTTATAATCCAAACTTTGTGCCGAAACCAAACCTTCAGAGAAACACCTACAATAAAAGCCAAGAAGTGAACAAAAATAGGACGGAAGATGGAAGACCAATCTGCTTTAAGTGTAACAAGCCAGGGCACGTGGCCCGTTATTGTAGGGTTAAGTTTATAAGAATCCTAGAAGAGGATCCAACAGCTACCCAAGAGAAGGTCAAAGAGAAATGCCAAATGAATGGAATATCAGATAAATCGGGACCTCGGCTTTATGCTGATGTATGTCATAGCCCACAGACAAATATTCCTACCCGGAATAGATATTCCGTGTTGGAAGATTTAAACTAAGCGTCGCGCCTGAATCTGTCAATCAAAGCAAGTCGACGATAAATGGAATCAAGAAGTTGGGCCCTAAATACAAATTAAAAATTCATGTGGACAAGATAGGGACTTTTGAAGCTTTGGTTGATACAGGCGCTGACCTCTCAGTGGTCGACCTCAGAACGGCCCTCGATACAGGCCATGGTATAAGTAATCTCGCAAAAACTTGTGCAGGACCCGATGGAAAAAAATTAGACATGGTAGGAAGTATATTTTTAAATATAAAAATTGATGACGAAACATTATCACACAAATTTGTGATATTGAAAACGCATTTACGGACATTAATTCTTGGAAGAGATTTCCTTAAGAAAATGAACGCGAAAATAGATTGTATATAAGCAAGAAACTATAAAATACGATTTGACGAATAATCATGACGAAAGCAATTTTGAAATGTTTAAAATAAAGAGTGCCAAGGATTCCATTGTACCGGAATGTTCTATTAAACTGATCAAGGCATTGGTAGAAACAGAGGATGGGGAATATATTATCGAGGAGAGCAGCAAAATGTTTCAAACAAATGGACTTCGTCTAGCAAGAAGCTTGATCAATGTTATAAATAGGGAAACACATATCTGGATAACTAATCCGTATCCTCGACCGTTAAAAATAATGAAAAACCAAACATTGGCTTTTGGAAGTAGTCCAGCGAAAATAAATGTGAGTCGAGAAAGAGAGGTAGAAGAGAACGAAGAACCTAGATTCCAAGTAAACGAAAATCTTTCACCAAAGGAACAGAAGGAGTTAAAACAAGTTTTAGAAAGGTATGGAGATCTGTTTTCGTCGAGATTAGGGAGAACCAATTTGGCAAAACATCGGATAGACACAGAAGACGTGAAGCCAATTAAACACAAGCCTTACCGGGTAAGTGCTATAGAACGAGATATTATAAAAGAGCGAATTGACGAGATGCTTACAGAAGGCATAATTAGGCCATCTTCTAGCCCCTGGTCTTTTCCAGTAATATTGGTCAAGAAGCGAGATGGTAAATACAGATTTTGTGTGGACTACAGAAAACTGAATAATGTGACAGTAAAAGATGTCTATCCGATCCCTAGAATAGGCGAAGTTATGGATACTCTCCAAGGATCTACATACTTCTCAGCAAGACCTCAGATCTGGATATTGGCAAGTTGATGTCGAAGAAAGAGACAAAGAGAAAACAGCTTTCACTACAGCGCATGGATTATATGAATTCAACGTGATGTCTTTTGGACTTTGTAACGCGCCTGCTACCTTTGAGAGAAATATGGAGAATATGCTTGGAAATCTAAGATGGCAAATTTGTTTGTGTTATCTGGATGATGTTATCATATATAGCCCGGATTTTCCAACGCACCTCAAAAGACTTGAAGCTGTTTTTAGATGTTTTCGTGAATCTAATTTAAGGTTAAACTACAAAAAATGCCGATTTGCTTTTGAAGAATTGGAGATTCTCGGCTATATAACGAACAAACATGGTATAAAACCCGCGGAACATAACATCAAAGCTGTCAGAAATTTTCCTCGGCCCAAAAAGGTCAAAGAAGTACAATCATTTTTGGGAATGTGTTCATATTATAGGAAATTTATCAAAGATTTCTCAAAAATTGCTGACCCTTTGACCAACCTATAAAAAAAGTGTATCATTTACCTGGACAGAAAGACAAGAGGAAGCGTTTCAAACCCTAAAAACAGCACTATTAAGTCCACCAATTTTAGGTCACTTCAATCCAAATGCGCCCACTTATGTTCATACTGATGCGTCCAACATCGGCATAGGTCCAAGACATCGGTGGTGAAGAGAAGGTGATCTCATATTTGAGTCGTACCCTAAGTAAAGCGGAGCAAAATTATTCAACAACTGAAAAAGAATGTCTGGCCGTTGTCTGGTCAATGTCAAAATTACGGCCCTACCTTTATAGAAGACACTTTAAAATAGTAACAGACCATCACGCCTTATGCTGGCTCAAAAACTTGAAGGATCCAACAGGTCGATTGGCAAGATGGGCATTAAAAATTCAAGAATATGACTTCGATATAATACATAAATCAGGAAAGAAGCATCTGGACGCCGATGGCTTATCTAGGGGACCCTTACCAGAAACTGATTGGGATGAGGATTTTGAAAGGCTATTTTTAAATCAAATAACAGACGAAGAGGATGGAAGCAGGCGATCAATTGCGCAAAACTTTAAAGTAGAAGATGTGTTAGATCCGTTCTTAGCATCCCATAAGAACGTCCCTCTTTATTTCCTAACTAGCTCAGTGGTTAAACCCTGATGCATACATAAAGGAATATATCACACACCAAGGATACACACATGTTTTGTATTTTGATTAAAAAAATATCACCAATACGCCTTAAAAAATACTAAACATAAAATTTTATTTATCATTATGAAATTTACAGAGCTCCTTTTTCTATTTGTAGATAGCAATGAACAGGCTTTGAAAAAAAAGTATTGAACATTAAATTTTATTCATTTCTATAGAAAATTACACAAGAAAATTATTTATTTGTAGACAGCAAAAATTTGACTGACAGTCTATAATTTGATAATTCTATCAAGTTACCGCATCTAGATAAAATGATCAATCAATAATAATTAATACCTTTAAGAAAACATAAGATTGAAACCTCAATTCATCATATATCTTAAATAGTCGAGTCTATCAAAATTTGATGTCTACCATGGTTTCTATACGAACCTCTTTATGTCTATATATTTAAGAAACTTAAGATGTGAAAGACTTACCAAGCGCCTTCATTACATGCCCTCCTAAAGCTTGCCTCGGCAACCCTTATCGCTCGGGGCGTCCTCCCCGATAAAAGAACTCGATCCGGTCTCGCTGAAGGTTTGATCAAGACTAGCCTTGTTTTTCAAACAGCGCCCTCAATGTGAAATTTTCTTACAGAGTAATAAAATTTATATATAACTATTCTTTGAATATTTAAAAGAAAATAATATTATTATTATTTTTTTATTTTTTTTTTAAAGAGAAAAAATTTTTTGGAATAAAAAATAATATTATTATTATTATTTATTTATTTTTTTAAGAGAAAATTTTGAAATAACAAATATACATGCTCAACCTATGAGAGATTTAATAATAATTTCTTCTTCAAGAAATTTAAATAACTAGACACACCTATTTTATCTAACTATGTTTGTGGTTGATTTTATTTATTTTAGAATAAAATAAATATTAAAGAAATTTTAAATTATCTTTCTTATCAAGAGATGATTTAGATTAGTGATGGAATTAAATAAAATCTATCATGCTTGCCCCTCTGAGAAATTTACATAATAATTTCATCTTTAAGAAACTCTAAAAATACTAAATATGCCCGATCTATCTGAATGTGATATCATAAGTTATATACAAAAAAAAATTAAAAAAAGGTGAAGAAATGGGCTGGTTTAACAAAGAAGAATGCTCAAAGTCCTCTTCTTTCTTGTCGAGGCAGCTTCTCCATTGTCCACCAGCTCTCCATTTATACTGTGGGTGAACTTTAAAGGCATAGGTGTCATCTCCAACTCGATGCCTTCCCGGTTCCTGGTCTTCCTCTGGTTCTGTCTGCATCGGTCTTCTGGCTACTTAAACAGGGCCGATTACATCTTCCTACAGCAGATCTTGGGATACACGTCCAGGGCTGTGTCCTCCCCTGCCTTGACCTTTAAAGCACCGTCGGCCATTGTTGTGGGACTTCCACCTGGACAGCAAACATTCCGGCAAGACACTGTATATATATATATGATGTAAATGTTTACATCTTTGTTGGGTCTGTTTGGTGGAAAATCTGGCCCAACAATTCCTCCCCTGCCAGAGTGAAAAAATGTGTTTATTCCAATTCATATCTGTTCATACTCTATGAGAAATATGAAATTGGGAGGAATGCATTTTTTTATGATACCAGTATTCAATCACCGACACTCAGGCAAAGGGGGAACAAACGGGCCATGGAACCTGGGACAGGTTAACTCATCGTAATTACTGAAGGAAAATTCTATCCTACCATTTAATGGGCAAAGTACTAAGCCCACCCTTTCGCTGTCTGTATTCCGGGGAGTCTTGGCCCAGATGTGAGTCGACTCCACACATTCCCGGCCGTAGTCCCTATGGGTGGAGATGGGGGTGGTCTATACACAGATTCTGTGCAAACAGATTCTTAGGCCATTCGGGATAAACATAATAATTACGGGCGCCAAGGAATTGTGCGTGTAAATGTAGATGTGCCCAATTCCTAAAACACATCTAAAAAAAAAACTTTATTAACTCTATATAATGCATACGACAGCAAAGGAATGACTATACATGGTCACATAAGATAATGATAATAAAAAATAAAATTGCAGCTCCCATCAAATGACATCAATAATAGGGCAAACAGAAACGTGGGAAGTGAATATACATATCAAAGTTGCACGGATACGATGTATGCCAAAATGGAGCAATGTAGATATACGCGATGTTAAATAAAAAAAAAATTCTTAAAATGGATATTTACTATAAATAGAAAGGGAATGGTTTGATATATATATATAGGATATACTATCGTAAACAGATGAATATATAAATTGTGATTAAATTCTTCATTCGGTACATTTGTCCGAAGATGCTGTTACCAAAATGTCACACATATTAATTATTTGTTCTGGAATCGGTCTCGTTCTCTTATCTTTTTGTAGTCTAAAGCTCAAACTGTAACTTATCTATATATGAATATACATGCAGATAATTAAGGAAGAAGGGTAAACATGGTGGATGATACATTAAATGAGTAAATATTACCTCTGTATAGTAAATATGCCAAACTTCTTGAAAAATATGATATATGGGAGGTAAATAACATTGATATGGGAATATATTATGGTAAATAAACAAAATATATATATATGCAGTGGTTAAAGCTTGTTTAGTGCATTTTTCCTGAAGATGATAACAACGCTGCTACCAAAATGTCACACATCTATAATTCGAATCGTGCTTTCTATATATACAAATATACATGAATATAATAAAAGGAATGATACATGATATATGGTAATAATGAGTATATAAAATAATAAAACGAATAGATATGCACTGAGGGTCTAGGTCATCTCACTAGTATTTCAAAATTCATATGTAATATCTTAAAACTTTATTCTTACCAACTCGTCACTGGGAGTGTTTGTCTGGCGTGTTCCCCGTCCCTCTCAATCCAAGAGAAAATTTATAGGAAAGGAAATCTTGGTAGTCAATTACTTCCCTAAGCCAGATTATTTCCAAATTACCTTATCGTGATGACAATCTCACCTATCTTTGTTCTTTAGCTGAACATTGTAGTTAACCTCTACTAAACATTGTTTAGATTATCTATAGAATGTGTACTCATATTTTTGACCAACAAATCCACTTAAAAAAAATTAACCCTGAAAATAAATTATGATGATTAACAACCTAGGTCTAACTCATACTTTGTGATACATCTTCCCACTCGAGTTCGTAATATCTCTCTGAAAAATTTTGACTCTATGTCCAAAATAAAATAAAATCAACTCATTGCTCTAGGCCATTTCATGGCCAAATCGATCTTCCCTTAAAAAAAAAAAAATTCTTCCCTTTTAAATCTGGAACGCTATATTGGCTTGTTCTGGCAATCTGCTTCAAAAGTTCATTTAGGTGTCCTACTAATTTAAAATTTATCTTATCTTATAATGAGTTACTCTCGTTAAAAAAAAAATTCTACTTACTAACTGATATTTAGACTTGAATTCGTTCTAACTAACCGTACGGTAGACTATAGTCTTTAATTAGGTGATTAACTTTTGCTAGCCTGGGGCGATATAAAACGCAAAGAATCTGGACAGTCCATCTGTCACTTTGCTAATTGGTACCTAAAGTCTGTAGACGGAATCGCCTCGTCTAATCGTAACTTTGTCTCTTGCCCGCTCTCATTGTTAACCCTCATTAGAAAACCCCTTTAGACTTTGACTTAGAGACAAGGAGTTATAGGGAATTCGATTTCTTTACCCACCACATGTTCCAAATCTGTCCATAGGGGATTGGTTCCAGGCTGCGCAATATATAAAAGAGCTTCCAACGTGCCGATCCTTCCCAACCTCCCGACTGAATCACCCTCATCTCAGCCACGCTTAACGCGTCGTAAACTACGATGTCAGATCGGTTATCCGAGGTTTGTCGCTGTACACTTAGATTGCGACGTCGACAACTAAATCCCCCCACCTAGCACAAAGTTCGCCTGATACCTCTCCGTTCCCTCTACTGAGGAGAAGTTTTGTGGGCTTTTCTGGTCTGATCATAACTGTGATATCTCCCCTCTTAGAGATTAGCTCTAGTCATCTCCAAAATGTCTGGGCGGACGAACTGTTCTTCCAGAGCGAGTCCCATAGAGTGCTTCTTTAGGAGATGTTGATGAATCGGTCACATCCGTAGGAGCATCTGAAGTGTGTGTGTTGGCTTCTGGGTAATTTATATATGGCTCTTCGTCTGGCTCGAAGTCTGGAGACCCTGGAGACCTCTGACCAGTAGGAAGTAGATGGAAGAAATCGCTTCCAACTCTTCCCCTCGGTGAATCAACCATATATGATCTAGGAGTATCTGCTCTGGAAATGATGACTCCGGGAGTTTTAAGGTCCGTCAGCCAACTTCGATCATTTACCTCCAATGGAGGCAGCTCTCGTACTCCTTTTTGCTCGATCAAAGTAGTATTCCTGTTTTTCCCTTTGAATGGCCTCCTGACTCTTCAAATTCTTTAGATTGGGTGGTTGGCGTTGTTTCGATGCTGCCGTTTGTTGTGATATGTAAATAACCTATGTTAAGTGTTATAATTGTTACCTATTGTTAACCATGCAAAATTATTCCATTTTCAATTGTTTTAAAAAAACTTATGTAAATTATTTCCTTTTTATCTCTATCTTGTATATAAGAAGATTGCTAGATTGAATAAACATCCAGTTCAACTTGTAAGTCGTAGCGAGTTTGTTCAGACAACTCATACACATTACAACATGGCGCAGTCGACAAAAGTATCGAATTAAAACAGATTAATTCAACATTGAGTAGAATGGAAGGAATTAAGCCGCCGGCGGAATTTGTCCCGTACAGCAACGAGAAAAAATGGGAAACCTGGAGAGAGTCGTTTGAAATTTTTGCAATAGCGGTAAATTTAGAAAGCATGCCGCTGGTGCGTCAGCGAGCAATCTTGAAGCATATTGCTGGTGAGAAAAGAGTGATGATATACAAAACATTTCACATAAGTGAAAATGATACCTACCCAAATGTAAAGGAAATGCTTGATATGCTTACGAACCATTTTAAGCCCTTCAAAAATACGATTCAAAGAAGAAATGCATTTTTTACCTGTGTACAAAAGGAAAGGCAGGGAATCATGGAATTTGTCACAGAATTAAAGCATCTGGCACAAGAATGTGAATTCGAGAATTTAACAGAATCTCTCATAAGGGATCGCCTTATAATTGGAATACTTGACCGAGAAGTGAAAAGAAAATTGTTAGAAGATCCACAGTTGACACTACCAAGGGCAATTTCGATAGCTGTGATCTCCGAGTCAACATGTTCACAAGTAGCATCGTTGAATGAGCAAAAAATGATTGAAAAAATTGAAAAACGTAATTGGGTGAAAGATACAATTCGAATGGAAAATGCAGAAGCAGGACCAAGCGGTATAAACCCGAGAAGAGAAAGAATAATAGAACCATGTAAGTGGTGTGGACAACGACACAAGTATGGAAAGTGTCCAGCATATGGGAAGAAATGTAATGCATGCGGAAAAACCAATCATTTCTCAGTAGTTTGCCGAACAAAACGTATAAGAAATCTCTTAGCGGAAAGTGAAGCTGAAGAATCCTGTGACGTGATAAATCTAAATGAAGTTTCTGTAAAGACTGTTCGGTCGGACAAGTGGTCCGCGGTAATAATAATTAATGGCAAGAAGACCACGGTACATTTGGACACTGGCGCACAGATAAATGTGCTTCCTCTTAAAGTAATAAACCAATGGCCATCAAGACCAGAAATCAGACCCACGTCATTAAAGGCGTTCGCATATGGAAATACAGAATTGCCTATCGTCGGCAAATGCAATGTGCTATGCCAATATGGTGAAAAGAAAGGAATGTTTGAATTTATCGTAGCCGATGTAGAAGCGCAGACACTTATCACGGGCGATACTTGCGAGAAGCTTGAAATATTGAGGCGAATTAATCATATAAACACGGATGAAATGAAATTGTGTTCTGAAACTCAAAAAATCCTCGAACAATACCACGAAGTATTTCAAGGAGTAGGATTAATCAACTCGGAATGTAAGATTTACACAAAGCCTGAATATTCTCCTGTGCAAGTCCCTCCCAGGCGCATCCCAACAAGCCTCGGAGCCGAAGTTCAGTCTGAATTGGAAAAGATGGTGAAGCAAGGAATCGTAACAAAAATATATCATGAAACAGAGTGGTCTCATCCTATGGTCGTTGTAAAAAAAAATCTGGTCAAATCAGAATATGCCTGGATCCTCGGAAATTAAATGAGGCCCTTGTGGGAAGACATTTCCAGACTCCGGCTCCAGCTGAACTATTGCACGAGATACCCAAAGCTAAGTATTATACCGTGTTAGACGTGAAATCAGCCTATTGGCATATTCCGGTTGCAAAGGAATGCAGAGATCTGTTGGTGATGACCACGCCATTTGGCAAATTCAGATATAACCGATTGCCATTTGGTTTGAAAATATCGGCACAAATTTTTGTTGAGAAAATGACGAATATCTTTAGGGATAGCTTTCAAAATATTACATATGTAGACGATTTGCTGATATATGCGGATACCATTCAAGAGCACAATAAAAAATTAAAGGGAATTCTAGAAAAAGCAAAAGAAAAAAATATCAAATTTGATTTAACAAAGGCTCAAATATGTCTAACGAAAGTTCGTTTCTTGGGCCATGTGATATCACAAAATGGAATTGATCCAGAGCCAAATAAGATTGATAAATTAATTACCTTTAAAAGGCCAGAGGATAAAAAGTCGCTGCAAAGAATCATGGGTTTTTATAATTACTTAGGAAAATTCATTCCAAATTTAGCTGCGTCCACATCCAATATAAGAGGAATATTAAGAAAGAATATTGTCTGGCATTGGGGGCCTAAACAGGATGGGGAATTCGATCATATTAAGGAATGCGTGAGGAATGCTCCTTCGTTGGCACATTTTGACAAAAGCAAGATGCTGATTTTGCAGTGTGATGCCAGCAAAGATGCAATGGGAGCTGCTCTGCTACAGGAAGATCGACCTCTAGCATTCGCATCCGCGTCATTTAGCGACTCGCAGAAACAGTACTCTCAGATTGAGAAGGAGTTACTGAGTGTTTATTATGGATGCAAAAAGTTCGAATATCTATTGTCAGGACACACTTTCGTTGTACAGACGGATCACCAGCCTTTATTGCCTCTAGTCAAAAAACCGCTGAGTGATATATCTCCGCGTCTACAAAGATTAGTAATGAAGCTTATAGCATTTGACTTCAAATTGCAGTACAAACCAGGAAAATACTTGATTGTGGCTGATACCCTATCCAGGGATACTCACCCCATGGACGAACTACCAACGCCTTTTCTTGAAGACAAAAGAATGGTCAAGATGGTACGTGTTAATATCTCGGACGAAAAACTGGTAGCGATGCAGAAAGATACCCGAGAGGATCCTGCTTTGGTTAAAGTAATCGATTATGTGATTGAGGGATGGCCTATATGCAAAAAGGACGTCGATGAAGATGCCAAAGTATTTTTCGATTTCAGACACCGTTTGTATTTATGGAATGATCTATTATGTATAGGATCGGCCATAGTGATTCCGAAGACACAAAGGAATAATATGCTTAATTTGTTGCACCAATCGCACCAAGGGATATCTGCAATTCAGGGTTTGGCGCGAGAATCTTTATTTTGGCCGAGAATGTCCATCGACATTGCTGAAAAAGTAAAAAATTGTGAAATTTGTCAAAAACATCAGAAATCAAAAATACGGCAGCCGTTAAAACCTTTCCCAGTTCCAGATTATCCATGGCAGACAGTATCATTGGACATATTTTATATTCAGAAAAAGCCCCATTTGTTAGTGGTCGACAGATATAGTGGCTACCCGGAGGTATTTACATTGGACCCACCTACGGCGATTAATGTAAAAAATAAATTGAGAGAAACATTTGCACGATTCGGGATTCCGGAAACCATGATGTCCGACAATGGACCACCGTTTCGCTCAGAGATTATGACTGACTTCTGTATAAGATGGGGTATAAAACAGCTATTTTCAAGTCCACACCTTCATAGATCTAATGGTCTGGCCGAGAGAAACATTCAAACAATAAAAAATCAACTAATCAAATGTAGAGATGAAGGGTCCGACCCATATCTGGCTATTCTGGCATATAGGAATACACCAAAAAATGACCTACCGTCACCCGCACAGCTATGTTTATCGAGGAGCCTTCGATGTCAGATCCCCAGAATTACACCGCTATATAGACCCTATCAAACTAATTGGAGAAGTATAGAGAATGCCAAAAGAAAAAGACAGAGCTCAATGAAAGAGCAGTATGACAGAAATAGTAAAAGCTATCCCAAGGTCAATGTAGGAGAGGATGCATGGTGTCAAATACATCCAAGGGAGACATGGACACCGGTGAAGATTTCAGCGCAGGCTGATTCTCCTCAGAGCTTTGAAGTTGTGACACCATCGGGAAATAGGTTGATAAGAAATCAACAATTTATTAGGCCAAGGGATGGAGGCTACGAAAAAAGGCAGTTGTCTTCAGAACCAATTACCGACTCCCCAGAAGCTCAAAATCCGCAGTGCGACAGTCCAACGATGGGCGAGTCATCCACAGCCCCGATACAGCGGTCAAGTGAAGAGACCAATATTGACCAGAGGGAAGGCGCGACTACATCCGCTGGGATTGCACCAGAACCATCCGGAAGGCCCCGGTTTTCAAGGTTTGGAAGAGAGTTAAGAAAACCACAAAGATTTGGTTTTTAAGCAGAGGGGAGGCATGTCAACCGCCTTTTGATTTGCCTTATCTGATTGTTGATGGTTGTCTAGATTCGTGACATTCTTTAATTGTTGTAGCAGAGGGGAAACATGTTGTGATATGTAAATAACCTATGTTAAGTGTTATAATTGTTACCTATTGTTAACCATGCAAAATTATTCCATTTGTCAATTGTTTTAAAAAAACTTATGTAAATTATTTCCTTTTTATCTCTATCTTGTATATAAGAAGATTGCTAGATTGAATAAACATCCAGTTCAACTTGTAAGTCGTAGCGAGTTTGTTCAGACAACTCATACACATTACAACACCGTTTTATTCCATCATAAACCAAGATCCCTTTTCCTTCGACATAACCAACGAGTTTACTCTTTAAATTGTTGAAGGCAACAGCATCAAATTTTCTGTTTTCCATAGTAGAATAATGAACTCAACGCTTCACAAGAGGACGTCCACGGCGCCAAGGATACTTCTGACGGGGAGGTTGAAGACAAGTCTCACTGCCGTATTCCTTCGGTTGAGGGAGATACAATAAATCGCTAACTTTAGCTGCAATCCCTTCGAAAAAAAAAAAACTCAATAATGTGCCACAATGACTCTAAGTCATTATAAATTTGCATAAGCAAACTTTTTCCTATTGCGTCGATTTTCACGTCTTTAACATTCGCTATATTCATATATGTAAAAACTTGATTTGAATTCTTATGCGTATATATATTTTTAAATTCTTTAAATGTCTACTTTTGTGACTGGAAAGTGTCATTTTTGAGAAGGTTTTCTTTTCATCTTCAGCACCTCAGGAAAATAGCAGCCGAAATTCCTAAAATTATCCAATATAGCGTCTATGTGGAAACAGCAAAAAGATTCTTATCGGCCTTCTCCATCTTAAGGTATCCAAAATGTTGCAAGTATATCCCTTCTGGCATAACCGAAACCTCTGCTCCTGTATCGATTTTGAATTTTATGGGCTGGTCATTCACCTTTATCACTTCACACCACTTATCTTCCGCATTCTCCTGCATTCCCACTATTCCAATGAATGCATAATTTTGGGAGCTTGATACTTCTTGTACGGTTTCAGTGTGACAAACCTTGGCAAAATGACCTTTCTTTCTGCACTTGTTGCAAATAGCATCCTTAGCAGGACATTGTTCTTTCGAATGCCCTTGGTAATATCCACATCGGAAACATTTACGTTTCTCATTAGAAGACCATCCTTGAGGATTCTTTGGAAAATTAGAATTGTACGTTTTTGTACCTTTCATTCTTGTTTTCTGAAATATTGTGCCATTTCTCCCTCCTTTCCTGCCAATCACATCCACGTTCCGATTTTCAGTGTCTTGCCTAATTTCTTTTTGTTGATTTTTTACACTTTCTGATTGGCGCACTATCTGGATTGCCTTCTCCAAGGTAAGTTCCGATTCCAACTGTAATTTCTCAGAAAGATTAAAGTTTTTCACTCCAACTACCAACCGATCCCTGATCATCTCTTCTTTTAAGATACCATAGCTGCAGTTTTCTGCCAGCACGTAGAGATTGGTTATAAATTCCTCCACAGGTTCGGTCTCCCCTTAACTTCTTCTATTGAATTTTGCTCTTTCATATATAACGTTTCTTTTTCCTATAAAATAGTCCTGAAATTTGGACACTACAAGTTTATAGTCATTAATTTGTGCTTCACTTAAATTAAATAAGATCAAAATTTCTTCTGCTTTATCGCCCATTATGTAAATCAGAGCATTTACTTGCTCATTTTCACTTTTCTCTGAAAGTCCTGAAGCGATTCTATATCTTTGAAATCTTTTGAACCATATCGGCCATTCATTAGGTTTACAAAAATTAAATCCTTCTGGAGCAGCTATCTGCATATAATTAGCCTTTTTTTTTTCTTAAAAAAAAAAATTCACTTATATTTCAACTTTATAATTTTGATAATTGCTTTTACGCTTTTACCGCTTTTACGCTGCCACCTCTGCCACCATGTTTTGTTTCTTTAAGGGAATCGTGATACGACGATGAACAATTCTTTATTAAAGAAACGGAACTTTCTAACTAACTAACAACTTCCAATTACCTCTATATATATATATCCTAACTCGAGCTGTCTATATGCAAAACCATAAATAAAACATGATGATAATTACTCTGAATATTTACAATTATATCACAATAACCTCCCACAATCTTCCAGTCTGAAAATCAAGACATGATCATTGTCTATGACTCTTAAAATTCAAGTTGATATAATGAAATAGGGTGATTGATTACTCTAATAAAAGAAATCATACCTATACTCCCTTAGAAGGAGACCTAACAAAATGGAGCGAATTCCTTCCTATTAATAGAGTTGTACAGTCCTGTGAGGTTATCGATCCTAAAAATAAAGAAATCAAAATTAAAATCGAGCCTATTAAGTTCCCTGACCCTATTCTAAAGTACCTTTCGTCTAATAGTATAATTGTTTTTAACCTTCTTCTACATTCATTGCACCAATTCATTCATACACCCTCCCCCCCTATCATTCGCGGTACGCATACAAACTAAAGTTAGAAGCTGCTATACAGGCCAAAGTACTGCTATTATTCTTATCAATAGACCCTAATAATAATAAATCCTTCAGGACAAATGTGAAATCAAATAAAATATACCTAATTAATACAAATTGGGGACTAAAGCCCTACTTGCTCAAATAAAGTGCCTCTTACAAACTCTAATATAAATTATCTATATTTAAGTAGATAAATAAATCAAAATATGTTGATAGTCAACAATCAAATCTGAAATCTAACCTATCTTTAAAAGTGTGCGTCTGACAGTTTGAAAATCTTCTTCTTATCTTGACACGTGGTGTCTAAGCAAAACGAATCATCAAAACTAGCACTTAAATGGAGCGAAGTGAACTTCAAGCATTTACCTCATTGCCAAGCATGATAGACCTACAAGCGTTCGCCAACCCTACTTCCCATATAAGATTATTGGCGTCTTCCCTTCTCTGCTATTCAGTCAAACCCCTCCTTTGAAATCATGGGCTTTCAATACCCAAACTGCTCTGGAGTTTAACAACAGAGGTCACTTGTTATCTTATCATATCAATTCTTAGACCGCAACTGCCTTACACACTCTCATTAGAAATTCTCTTTGGACTGTATTCTGGGCCTATGGGATTAGAGGGTGTCAAGTTTTAACCCAACGCATATTCCGAACCAACCCATAGCGAATATATTACAAGCACAGCAGATATCTAATGCGTCTAAGTTCCTTAGTTATTCTCAAAGTTGAACCACTGTTCAGAACCTTCAATAAAAAAAATCAAAACAAAATATACGGTTGAACTCAAGTCTTAAATCACAACCAGCTATTAATACAGAATAGCCTCTTCAATAAAAATAAAAAACTGAAAACTCCTTACAATGAACATTTAACACAAACACAAGGTTGTAGCAAAAAAAAAACTGAAATTCTTTAAGACCACAATCTAGGGCCTTTAACTCACGTTCTAACACTTCATACTATGATCAAAATTTAACTAAACTCTAGTACACATTCTATAGATTTACTCATTGAAAACACGTTGTGAAGACTCTTTAAAGATGAACTAACATTAAAACACGGTTGTGAGACGGTGTACCACACAAGGACAAGATTGTGATGACCTTTTACAATGACACACCAACATAAAATACGTTGTGAAGACTCTTTAAAATTGAACTAACATTAAAATAGGGTTGTGAGGCAGTGTACTACACAAAGACAAGGTTGTGACAATTCTTAAAATTTCACACCAACATAAAAAAAACGGTTGTGAGACGATATACTGCACAAAGACAAGGTTGAGACAAAATGACACACTAACACTGGAACAGGGTGTGAGAACTCCTTTCAACGATCACTTAACACTAAAACACACGTTATAATTTAAAATAGAAAGGAAAAACTGCAAACTCTCTAAAGTTCACCATAGCACTAGGACAAAATTGTTAGCTTAAAATAAAAAAAAATGAAAACTCTTTAAAGTTCATCATCACACTAGGACAAGATGTAGCTTAAAAAAAAAAAAAAAGAAAGAAAAACTGAAACTTTAATATTCATTACAACGCTAAAACAAACTCGTAGCTAAAATATAAAAGAAAGATGAAATTCTTTAAATCACAGCCTATCACTAAGAACAAAGCGTTGTTAAAAAAAAACTGAGTAACTCTTAAAAATCACATACCAACACTAAAACCAAAATTGCAGCCAAAAAAAAACTGCTTCTTAAAAGGAGAATACATATTTGTTATTTAAAAAATATATAACCTAATATTATAACTAATATAGACCTATGTATATAAATTAGTGTATACAGTCGCTGAAATTTAGGTAAATCAGCTTACACAAACTCTCAGTGCATATTATGTATTATTTACAGATATTGGCCTCTAGTCTAAAACAAATTATCCATCAACCACTTGATGAAGAGTTAAAATCGTTCCATCGTTCTATCAGCCAACAGCTACTCTCTAAACGTTGAGCGCACCTTCTCCTATCAACCTTTATCTACTATTTACAAACTCTTTATCAAACTTTCTTCAATTCTTCCTCTTTCAACACTTTCTCTCTGTCGAATTTCGACATGCTTCTTTCTGTCTCTTTCTCACCACCTTTCAACGCTTTCTCACTCTTTCATCATCTTTCATCATCCTCAAGACCTTTCAACTTACTTCCATCGCATCTCTCTTCAACGCTTTCAACACATTTCAACTCTTTTTCATCGCTTTTAACACACTTCAACGCCTTTTCATCACTCTTTCATCGTCCTTTCAACACTTTCTCACTCTTTTTATCTCTTTCAACACCTCTTTCATCCCTCTGAAGTCTCTTCGAAACCCGTCATCGGGAATTGGATCCCGATCTATTATTATTATTCTTCATTTTGCAGCTATTCTGGTATACTATCCCCTCCCCTGCCAGCTCTATGCTAAAATCTGACATTCGTTCAGGGCGAAAACTACCGCAAAATCTTGAGGAAATTCCTGAGAACCTGTTTTCACCCCCTAATCTCCCCTTCGAGGAGATAAGCTCTTCCTGGGTGTATTGAACTAGCTAGCTAAGGTAGCCTATTGATAAAGGCGCTGTCCTCTCTGCCTTTACTGTATATCAGAATGAACTATTAATCATTACTAGTGTAATAGCATCCTGACAGTCTATGATCTTTAATCCTCTATACACACTTGGCTAGGTAGTTATCTTGTTAACAACAGAAAGAAAACCCACAACACTATAGGCCAGTTAAAACGCAATAAAGTTAGATAAACAGTTTGCTTCAACCAAATTAGAAAGGGCAGCCTTGTCATGGGAATTGGAGATATATGCATGTACAAAAATCAGTTGCCCTATAACTCGAACATTTGTATCAAATGGGTTACACCTAATTGTTAATATTAAACAATGCTGATTGTCTACACCTGCAATATGCATTGACGTGAGTAACTTTGAAATTTTTAACATAAGATTTCAAATTTTAAGGTGTCATAAAGAAAAATTCTATATAAAATAATTTTCTGCTCAATTTTATCTTTCCCATTTAATACATAATGAATTTTTATGAAATGACTGTTTCTTATGCAACTTTTCCATCTTATTGTTCCTTTCCCCATTCCAGCCCGAACTCTTGTTCACTACACGTTGGTTCGAAAAAAAAATGCTGTCAATTGTAGGCTAATCTCTCTTACGCCTTTCGTGATATCGAGTACTTTGTCTTGACCTGGTTTGATTCAGCACGCCTTCCTATCGGAACTTCGTCAGGATACAGTGCTGGACATTTAACATATATATGTTGTAATGGTATCAAAGATTTGTCTCGTTAAGACATGGCTGTCGCAGTGATTTTTCGTGGTATGATAGAGGTGAACCGAGCTTAGACACATCTGATCAGGTCCGGGTTGGCACTACCATATCTTGCGTAATTTACTTGGCATGTCGATTAGCTGATTTTGGAAGATCTGAGCGAAAATCAGGTGCATCAGCCTGCAGATGGATGAATATAGAATAAATCTCTATATTTTATAAATGATGCATATATTTCCGATGATTTCTTCACATAGTACCACAATGACCCCCTCTTCAACTGGTTCATGTCACGTGGTTTTTACGCTCGGTGGCGCCCATCGGGATTTTATGTTTTATGTCGTTCTTCACTCACGTCCACCTTCGTGAGCATCTTAGTCTTTATTAAAAATAATGTACCAATTTGTAGGCAAAATTACATTCTCCAACATCCATAGTTTAAACTACGCAAGATACCCTTCTTAGTCTTCATGGCCTATTCCCGACCCCAGAAATGTAGTCTTTGCTACTGGTTACCAATGTCTAGTGCCACATTTCATTAACTGCGAAAGCCGATGTCGAAACGGGTTTTAGGTTTGCTGTGATGCTATAACCTTATCCTTTGTTACAGGCCTCTGCTGCCCAAACAATCTGAAGGTGGTGGAATAGATAAGGGTTTCTGGAAGGGCTTATCAAAAACCAGTCAAGTGCAAACATACACAAGGTGCAAGGTTCACTATCATTGCTTATCTAAAGTTATTTGTAACTATATATCTGATAGATTGCTAAGTTTGTATATTGCATTTAATTCTGAAATAATGCTATTAGCTTCCAAAGGATGCAAGATATAAAGGAAATGATTTCGTTCTTTGGCTGGAGTTAAAGAAAAGAAGCAGCAAATTTCACTACTTTCAAAAAAAAAAAAAAGGAAAACCTTCCCCACCAAAGTCTGTACATGGATTATCATACTATAAAATCGCTATTAGATTGGATACGAAAATAACTAAATAATAAAATATAAATACACTTATAAATGGGAGAGATAAAATTATGTGCAGTATTTATTTGTAATATGCTGTGACACATACAAAAAAAAAAAAAAACATACAATCAAAAATGACCGAAAAAAAAATGGTACTATTTAGTTGTTCAAATCTACCAAAGATAGTTTGTTAATATTCGATGATTATTGTAATCCCCATTAAACGGAATAACTACTCCCTTTGATAAAGACATACACCCAGCTATCAGGATATATCTTGATGCCCACCTTTCTTTGCTTTATAAAGGTTCAGAATTACTAAGAAAAACAAAAGCTAAACATATGACTGGTCTAAATTCCTATGGGATTTCATCATGCCTTCTGCTGGCAACTATTCACTGTAATCAGATACTGTCAAGATGCTTTTATTTGTCCCCATCCAAGAAAAAAAATGTTTCAGAAATAGAATCTTGGGAATTTCTACCTAAGACATTTTGTGTAAAGAAAAAAAAAGGATTGCACATTTATAAATTCAAGATGACTTTCCCATGTCAGAGTGTATACAGGGTATTTAGGATTAAGCAGAAGAAAGAATTCTTTAGCGTCTTCAAGTTCATATATAGACCGCCATCTTGGAAATCTATCGTGATTGTACCGTCACGCAAATATCGTGAATTATACCATATCGAAAAAAAAAAGACAAATTTAACGATTTAAAGAAGCAAGCTAAACTATACGCTTGTCTAAAATATCGGGGTTAAATTTTAAAAAATGCATATTCATATAAAGTTAACAAATAAAAAAAAATAAAAAAATACTGCGCATGACAAAGCACACTAGATAAGAGGATGAATGCTTTAAATTATTATATTGAAGGCGTTAAATACCATAAAGATATATACATACATATATATCAAGGAGAACAAAGAGGGCACAATCTGGCAAACCAAAAAAAAAAAATACCTTCAGATCTATCGAGCGGAAATTTTGTTGGATAAAGTATTTGAAATAAATCGTTAAGCCTTGGCTTACAATATTACAAGTCATATTGAACTTACAGTGAAAAAAATAATGGTGAAGAACTAAAAGGAGATGGAATATTTCAAGCGTGAAGTCTTAACTACAGAAATATAACTGAAGACCTTAATAAAATTAAACAAATCCATGTAAGCAGCTATTGTAAATTATACCATAAAAATGACAAATTCAACAACTTAAATCATGCAATCATAATATTAATAAAAATACTCTTGCTTAAACGAACCTATGTGCATATATGGGCATAGAAATAAAATAAACAATCACTCTATAGAATAAAATATATACGCGTCCATCGACCGCCATGTTGAAAATTTTATTGTAATTGAACCGTCACGCAAATATCGTGAATTATACCATATCGAGGGAAAAAAATGACAAATTCAACGATTTAAAGAAGCAAGCTAAACTATACGCTTGTCTAAAATATCGGGGTTAAATTTAAAAAAGAAAAATGTATATTCATATAAGGTTAACAAATAAAAAAAAATCAAAATACTGTTTTATCTCGTGTGTGTTACCAGGAATCTATATTGATTGTTGCTTGTAAAATGATCATTACATGAAATATAGGCTAAGGAAGAGATTTGCGGGAAGGTATGACTGAACTCGCTTACGATCGATATTCGAAGCGGACACTTAAGTCTGGACATTACGTTCATATATGGACATAAAAAATTTAAAATAAGCAATCACATTATCGAATAAAAGAAAAGAAATACCAGTGTGCTATTAAACCTGTTGGATGAAATCACTAGTAAATACAGAAAATATAATTGAAAACATTTATAAATAAATAAATCACATGACACTGCACATTAGATAAGAAAATAAGTGTCTCTAATTATTATATTGATAACGTTAAATACTATAGAGATAAGAGATAACTAAGAGAACATTTTAACAAACTCAAAATATCTTTAGGCTTATCGAGTGGAAATTCTGTTGGACGGAAATAATTAAAAATATATAAAAAATATTAAACTGTAGTATAAAATAAGTCGCATTGATTTTTATAATTAAGAAGGTAATGGTGAAAAACAAAAGGAAGATGGAATATTTAAGACGTGAAAACCTACCCGCAAGAGCGGGGAGGATAGCAAAAACCGACCTTTCAACTCAGATGCTGGCAGCGAACTGTCCTCCTAGTTGTTTTCTAACTTCCCAGCTATTGTCAACCATGTGTTTTACACATGTCCCCCCCCCCCAAAAAATACCTCTCTTCTTCCCCCCATGCACACGTGTTAGCAGGAGGGGGGCGAGCACATGTGTTCGTCCCTAAGGACCCCAAATTTGGAACTCGTGGGAAATTCTCAGGTTTCTGAGAAAGGCATTGTTTTTAGGCCTATCATGAATACATAGAGATAATAAAAAATTAAAAATCTTAGTCTTAGCGGTAAATAGTGTTAAAACTTTAACGTTGCATTGAAGGACCGGTGACTTTCTTAAAAATAAAAATTTTAACTTATCATGGATGCGCGTCATTGTAACGTATAATTTGAATATTGCAAAGTTCGCTCTATAACATGAAAATACACTAAAGTGAACCAAATTTTAGGCAATAAACATTTATTTGAATAAAAGAACGAGAAATGACACACGCGAATAGACAAAGGTTATCATGAATACATAGAGAAATAATAAAAATTAAAAATTTTAGTCTTAGCGATAAATAGTTGTAAAACTTTAACGTTGCATTGAAGGACCGGTGACTTTCTTAAAAATAAAAATTTTAACTTATCATGGATGCGCGTCATTGTAACGTATAATTTGAATATTGCAAAGTTCGCTCTATAACATGAAAATACACTAAAGTGAACCAAATTTTAGGCAATAAACATTTATTTGAATAAAAGAACGAGAAATGACACACGCGAATAGACAAAGGTTATCATGAATACATAGAGAAATAATAAAAATTAAAAATTTTAGTCTTAGCGATAAATAGTTGTAAAACTTTAACGTTGCATTGAAAGACCAGTGACTTTCTTAAAAATAAAAATTTTAACTTATCATGGATGCGCGTCATTGTAACGTATAATTTGAATATTGCAAAGTTCGCTCTAAAACATGAAAATTACACTAAAGTGAACTAAATTTTAGGCAACAAAACATTATTTTTTTTTTAAATAAAAGAACGAAAAATGATACACGCGAATAGACAACGGTTATCATGAATACATAGAGAAATAATAAAAAATTAAAAAATTTTAGTCTTAGCGATAAATAGTTGTAAAACTTTAACGTTGCATTGAAAGACCAGTGACTTTCTTAAAAATAAAATTTTTTAACTTATCATGGATGCGCGTCATTGTAACGTATAATTTGAATATTGCAAAGTTAGCTCTAAAACATGAAAATTACACTAAAGTGAACTAAATTTTAGGCAATAAACATTTATTTGAATAAAAGGAACGAAAAATGACACACGTGAATAGACAACGGTTATCATGAATGCATAGAGAAATAAAAAAAAATTAAAAAATTTTTGTCTTAGCGATAAATAGTTGTAAAACTTTAACGTTGCATTGAAAGACCAGTGACTTTCTTAAAAATAAAAATTTTTAATTTATCATGGATGCGCGTCATTGTAACGTATAATTTGAATATTGTAAAGTTCGCTCTAAAACATGAAAATTACACTAAAGTGAACCAAACTCCAGACATTGAATATACTTAAAACGATTATCCACCATTACAACGTATTCTTAAAGTGGATGAAAGACAACTTTCAATAAAAAATATAAAATAGCACGTGTATATTTTGGGTATATTGCAAAGGCTTGTTTTGGAACATAAAGAAAAATACACTAAATGGGTAAATTAATCTTTAACATCTTTTTTAATAAAAAAAAAACTAGGACCTTCTTAAAATAAAAATTTTAACTTATCATGTTCATAAAGAAGTGCATAGATATGGCGTGCGTCTTTATATCCTTAAGACTAACGTTCTTGGCTTAAGCCTGTAAGAATTTTTTATATGCTAACAATTATCCAGCAAAATTCATAAAGAGGTGCATAAATATGGCATGCATTTTCATATTTTACACTTGAGTTAATTTTTACCATTAAAATATGCAGTGATACCTAATTTCTTAACCTCAGGGGTTCGCAGGCCTACTTTTTGCAAATTTTAATTTTATTAAAATTTGGAATTTTCGGGAGACTCGTCCCACGTTAAGTGGCGCCAAATGTAAGATCTCTTCTTGCGTTCCATTTGGGAAAGTCTCTATCTTCGTCAGTCTAGCTCAATAGTAGTTATAACACATACTGTTGTTGTTAAATATAGATAATAATAATACCAATACATATTTTTATAAATGTCGCGTTCCCTATTTTAGACCTACGAGAACGGAGCATGTAGGGAGTGACTTAATACAATTTCCTTATTAAATTTTACTAGCATAAACTTTCGACAACAATGTCAACACCATCCTTGGAATGTATGTTGTGCCTAAAGAAAAATTTCTTTATTAAAATTGCAAGTGTAACATTTTGACAACAACCCCCCTACCACTGTCGCGTTCCCTATTTTAGACCTACGAGAATGGAGCATGTAAGGAGCGACTTAGTAGGAATTTCCTTATTAAAAGCTGAAAGTGTAACATTTTGGCAACGACCCCCCCCCTACCAATCTTCGGGCTAGAGCGAGATATAGAATAGACAAATATATATGACTTAGACAGCTAAGGTTATACTTGAGAAGAGATGAATACCCGATAATATATACATATATTGAAAGTGTCGCGTTCCCGATTTTAGACCTATGAGAACGGAGCATGTAGACAGTGACTTAGTAAAAGTCTTTTACAAAGAAATCTGTAAGTGTAACGTTTGACAGCAGGGCCTCTACCACAATAGGTAAAGTGTTTGATATTGAGATAATCAATGTAGAGCTTGAGCATATAAAACTATGATTTAAAGGATGGGAATGGAATATCAGACAACATACAAGACAGGAGGATTTAGAGGAATGCAGTTCCAAGTAGAAGTTTCATGTCGGCGAGGGAGGGACCCTCAGGGGAGGCCCCGTTGACGGACTTCTTCCTGGAATGTATGGGGGCGTCGGGAATAGCGCGGGAAAAATAACGATGTCTCAAGAATGTGGGGTCCAAACGTCTCAGGGGTATCAACTTACATCCATTCTCCCTCCTCCTTCTTCTATGAAAGAAACAAAATGGCTGACCCTTCCTCGTCATCTCTACTTATCCCTTTAAGGTGATCGCCTTCTAACGATTTAGCCACCCACTGGGGACGCTGAGGGCTATTCCATAGAGGAATTTAAAGTAACTGATCCCTATAATTCTATATATATTAACTGTAAATAGATTCACAATGATAAGGCGTTTATAACCCAAATTACACAGGCAATAGTCAAATAATATACCTGATAGCATGCAACTAATACAACAGAATGTATAAAGGCGGAACCCGACAGACAAATAATAGATAGGATGGATGGGCGCACCAGATCCAAAAAAAAAAATAGAAATGATAGCAATTAAACGTACAGTTCCTCATATCTGATAAAGTAGTTCTTGTTTCATTAACCATGTTCCATAGCTAATCCTAATTTCATAAGCTAAATTATTATATTATAGTTTTCCTTAGTTTAGAAATATGTAAATAGTCTATACTTAGCATATAACAAGATGTTAATAGTTCCTTTATAGAAAGTTTTTATAAAGATATAAATACATTAGATAAAAATATATATATATATATATAGAAGTGACCCCACTTGTAAAGATTATACTAAAGTCCAACAGAATAAGCTATAAGGCAAATAAATTATAGACTTAATAGTGGTCCTTTCTCCCAAAAGAGAAATCCGGACGCTGGAACGCGTGTCGCGTCCAAAATTTTAGTGTCACGCTCCTTGAGATCACACAACGACCCTGGGAGATCTCAGATAAAGATGAACATGTTATTACACACAAAAGAAAAGAACTAAGATATCCTGAATAGAGAGGACTTAATTAACACTCCTGTTGAAGTATAACAAGTGGAAATCAATATTTTAGACCAAATATCATGAAGTACCAGATTCATACTCCATTGGTGGAAAATCTGACCGCACATGCAGGTATACATTAATCCTAATTTTTTATAGTAAAGATTCAACAAGATGCGATAAGTATGTTACCATCTGGATATATGGGAAGAACTCTATTTATGAAGATTACACCAAAAAATCTAATAATAAAGGACAAGCAAACTATAGACTTATGCTATTGACATTAATAAACATAATATATCTAAGACAAAGGTCTTCAATTAAAACTATAAAGAGAACAACCCAATGAGTTTGAGACAACATGGGCCATATTAACCCCTTTAAATCAACGAACAATACAATGGTAAAGTTATATTTTGCAACTGTTGTTGTGTCAGCATGCCACAGCAAATACACAGTACGCAACTCTATTACATCAGAGTTGGTAGTCCACACTAAATGGGATTTATAATGAGGTGGGGGTGAATTACCATAAAACTAGGGAATGAAATTGTATAAAGAAGGAATATAAAGACTAAAATCCTGAATATAGAAGACCAAATTAATATTTCTATTGAAGTACAGTAAGTTAAAATCAATATTTCAAAGTAGATATCATAAGTACCAAGTTCAGACTTCTAGTAGAAAATCTGGTTAAACGTGCGGATATCATTTGATTCCCAATTTTATAATAAAGGTTCAATAAAGTGCAACAAGTAAGTTACCATTTGGATACATGTGAAGGACCCCATTTTATAGAAATTATTCCGGAATCTAACAGATAGGTTATAAAAGACAAACATACTATAGACTTATGCTATTGTCATTAATAATCGTAATATATCTAAAACCTGGGTCTTCAATAAAGCCGTAAAGAGAACAACCTAATGAGTTTTAAGACAACATGTATCATATTAATTTTAAATCAATGAACAATATAAAGTAGACATGGTGCAGCACACTGAAACACAGACACTTGCAACGATGTATATGACCGGCAATTTATGGAGACCTAATTATTAGCAACATTCCCTTCAAATAGATAAGAAACATACAACATTTCATATATACAGTGGGAGTAACATCATAGGGCAAAAGAATGGAGTATGTAGGAGAGAGAACAAGAAATTACTCTCATACGATATGTATCGGATATTTATTTGAACTATTCATATTTTTGGGGACATTTTTATGCTGGCGGGACATACTATTTACATAATAATATAGGTAGGGTGACTTAAGGATACTATTTCCTCTCTATAGATTGGAGAACATAGATCTCCATCCCTTCTAACGGGACAAGACACGAAAATACAAACATTCTATCTTGTATTTAAAGCCCTTTTAGGGCTTATTCTGAATCTAAATAAGGGGCAAAGCCATAATGGCGGGGCTTACCTTCTTTCGGAAAGCGGCGGCACGGACTGTCTGACCCCTTTTCTAGTCAAAAACGGGCCTTTTTATCCTAGCCTTTCTTCATTTCCATTCGTTGATCATGCCAAAGTTATTATTGGCTGGCATTTTGATTCGTCAGGAGCAAACACCCACGTGATCGATGGGCATCTCCATTCGTCGGAAGCAAACACACACGTCCCCCCATGACCACGCCCCCCAATTTCCCGTGTTGCCGCGCGAGAAAGAAATCGTATATTGGATAAAACAAATTAATCCCTAAAATTAATTCCTTTGGGAATTAATTAATATATATATATATTTTGATTATATTAAAATATATATATATATCCCGAGTATATAAAATTATTAATTTATATGTTTAAATGACACATTGTTTTCCTTAGGTCACCTACTACCAAAAAAAAAATTGAGGGGAATATATGTACATATGGTACAGTAATATATGTACACATGGTACAGCAGTTCTCAGCACGGATGTCTCTGGATGTCACCCGTGTCTTCACGTGTCTGCCCTTTGCACATCCTTCCAAGAGAGGCCCTGCGTCAGGGAAGGGGGCCTTTAGAGCATCGTCGGCCATCGTTGGGAGTTTTCCACCTAGGCAACAAACACTTCGGCGAGACACTGCGTATATATATGTTTATATGATGTAAATGAATGTTTACATCTTTGTTGGGTTTTGTTTAATGAAAAAAAACTGACCCAACAATTCCTCCCCCACCAGAGTGAAAGAATGCGTTTATTCCAATTCATATCTGTTTATAGTCTATGAGAAATATGAAGCCGGGGGAAATGCATTCTTTTATGATATCAGCAAGCAATCACTGACACTCGGACAAAGGAGGAATATACGGGCCATGAACCTGGAACATGTTAGCTCAATGTAAGTACTGGAGGAAATTCTACTCTACCATTTAATGGGCAATGTACTAAGCCCACCCTTTCGCTGTCTGGAATCCGGGGAATCTTGGCCCAGATGTGAGTCAAGTCCACATGTTCTCAGTCATGGTCTTCATGGTGGAGGTGTGGGATGGTCTAAACATCAATTCTATACAAACAAACTATTAGTACCTCCTAGATAAACATAATTATTAAGGGCGCCAAGGAATTGTGTGTGTTAATATAGATATGTACAATTCCTAAAACATATCCAAAAAAAAAAAAAACTTTATTGACTCTATAAGATATATACATGACAGCAAAGGAATGACTATACATGGTTACCATGGTAATGGTAATATAAAAAGAATACTAAAATTGCAACTCCTATCAATGACACTAATAACAGGGCAAAACAGAAACGTGGCAAGTGAATATACACATTAAATTTGCACGGATACTATGTATGTCAAAGTGGGGCAATGCAGATATACGCGGAGAAAAAAATAAAAAAAATTAAGATGGATGTTTACTATAGGTATGAATGGAATGGTTTGATATACATATATATAGGATATACATGGTGAACAGATGAATCTATAAATTGTAATTAGAATCCTCATTCGGTACATTTGTCTGAAGATGGTAACAATGCCGTTACCAAAATGTCACACATAGTAATTATTCGTTAATTCTACATACACAAATATACATGAATACAATAAAGGAATGATATATGCTATATAATAATATTGAATATATAATGATAATAAAAACGGATAGATGTGCACTGAGGGTCTAGGACATTTCACTAGTATTTCATATTCTACTTAGAATATCTTAAAATTGTTCTTATCAACTCGTCATTGGGAGTGTTTTGTCTGGTATGTTCCCCCGCTTCTCTAAAATCAGGGAAGATATATATATATGAAGGGGATCATGGTAGCCAATACGTTCCCAAACCAGGTTATTTCTAAGTCACCTTATCGTGATGACAACCTAACCTATCTTTGTTCTTTACCTGAACATGTAGTTAACCCCTACTATACATTGTTTAGATGATCTATAGAATGTGTACTCATACCTTTTATCCTCAACTCGAGTTCTTAACATCTCTCTGAAAATATTCTATTCTATGTCTACAATAAAAAAAAATAAGACTAGCTCATTGCTCTAGGCCATTTCACGGCCGAATAGATCTCTCAAAAAAAAAAAAAATTCTTCCTTCTTAGATCTGAAAGCTACACTGGCTTGTTCTGGTGATCTGCCTCAGAAGTTCATTTAGAAGTCCTACTAATTTAAAATTTACCTTATCTTATGATGAGTCACTCTCGTAACAAAAAAAAAATTTTTTTTTCTACTTATTAACTGATATTTAGACCTAAATTCGTTCTAACTAAACGTACGGTAGACTGATAGTCTTTAATTAGGTGATTAACTTTTGCTAGCCTGGGGCGATATAAAACGCAAAGAATCTGGACAGTCCATCTGTCACTTTGCTAACTGGTACCTAAAAATCTGTAGACGGAATCGCGTCGTCTAATCATAGCTTGTCTCTTACACGCTCTCTCATTGTTAACTCTCATTAGAAACCCCCTTTAGACTATGACTTAAAATCAAGGAGTTATAGGGACTGATTTACCCAGCACATGTTTCGAAGTTTCTGTCTATCGGGGATTGGTTCCAAGCTGCGCAATTTATAGAGGAGCTTCAACGCGCCGAACCTTCCCAACCTCCCGTCTGAATAATCCTCATCTCGGCCACGCTTAAAGCGTCGTAAATTACGATGTCAGATCGGTTACCCGAGGTTTGTCGTTAAGCACCTGCTCACGACATCGGCTACTAAATCTCCCCACCTAGCACAAAGTTCACCTGGTACCTCTCCGCTTCCTCTAAAGAGGAGGGGACTTGCAGACTTCTGGCCTGACCGTGACCTTCCACAAATCCCCCAGTCTGAGAATCGAGACATGGTCATTGCCTACGACTCTTAGAATTCAAGTTGATATGATGAAATAGGGTGATTGATTCCCTAATAATAGAAATCAAACTTATACTCCCATTGGAGGAGACCTAACAAAAATGGAGCGAAAACCTTTCCTAATAATAGAGTTGTACTGTCCTGTGAGGCCATCGTTCCTAACAAATAACGAAATCAAAATTAAAATTGAATCTATTAGTTCCCTAACCTTATCTTAAAGTACCTTTGGTCTTTACAGTATAATTGTTTTTAACCTTCTTACACATTCATTAAACCAATCCATTCATGCACCCTCCCCCCCCATCATTCACGGTTTGCATACAAACTAAAGTTAAAAGCTGCTACACAAGCCAAAGTACTATGATTATCATCATTGATAGTTCCTAATAATAACAAATTTTTCAGGACAAATGTGAAATCAAATAAAGTATACCTAATTAATATGAATCGGGAGCTAAAGCCCCATTTACTCAAATAAAGTGCCTCGTACAAACTCTAATACAAGTTACCTACTCATAGGTAAATATTATTTATACTTAAACAAAATTAATAAAGTTTGATTGTTAACAATCAATGCTGAAGTCTAACCTAACACTCTAACTAGGTGTCTAACAGTCTGAAAATCTTCTTATCTTGACACTTGGTGTCTAAACAAATGAATCATCAAACTAGCACTTAAATGGAGCGAACTGAACTTCAAGCATTTACCTCATTGCCAGAAATATGATAGGTCTACAAGTGTTTTGCCAACGCTGCTTCCCATATAGGATCATTAGCATTCTTCCCTCCCTGCTATTCAGCTAAACCCTTTCTTTGGACTTATAGGGCATTCAGTACCCAGCTCGTTCTGGAGTTTAACAACAGAGATGACCTGCTATCCTATTACATCAATTCTTAGACTGTAATTGCCTTACACACTCTCATTAGAAATTCTCTTTGGAATGTACAACTGGACCCAGGGATTTACAGGGAGTCAAGTTTTACCCAACGCAAGCTCCAAGTCATTCCTTAGAGAATATGTTACAAGCACAGCAATTGTCTGGTGCGCCTAAGCCCCTTAATTGTTTTTTTTTTTAAAGCTGAACCACTGCTCAAAACCTGCAATAAAAAAAAATCGAAACAAAATACACTGTTGAACTCCCAACTTAATTTACAACTCGCTATCAATACAGGATAGCATCTCCAAAAAAAAAAAAAAACTGAAATTTCTTTACAACCACAATCTAGGGCCTTTAACTCACATCCTAACACTTCTTACTATGATCAAAATTTAACTAACTCTAGTACACATTCTATAGGTTCAAATCAATGGCAACCTGGGCATGATTTACAATCAGTGGGTCTCTTGACCCTGGTTGAACGACGTATTCCAGGGCCGTCGACATTGCCACCAATTGCCCTATTTACTACCTCAGGCGGGTTCCCTAAGGTTGCTGTCTCTCGTAGTTCCACTGGTTCTACAGTTCTACGGGAATATATGGGATACGTTGGATGTACCCAGTGATCCTCATCATCAGTGATACTATCTATTTGTTCTTGTGTGTTTCCGTCCCCCGTAGGGTAAGTCTTTACCGGGGCATGATAGGCCTTCATTCTGTCTATGTGAATCTTGTCCAAGTGCCCCGTCTCCAAATCCTTCAAAAGATAAACAGTGTCGCCTGTCCTTTGTAGTACCTCATAAGGTCCTCTATACCTTGGCTCAAATTTGTGACGTCCTTTCGTCTCATGCATTCTCTTTACCAAAGCTAGATCCCCAGTCTCAAAGGTCCTTAATTCCCTAGCTTCAAACTCCGCCCTGGCTTCTTGTTGCTCCTTCAAGTAAGTCTGCCTCACTATCTCTCTCGCCCTTTCAACCTCCTCCACCAATTCCCGCTCATAGAATGCCGCCATTTCGGTAATTGAATCCTCGCATACAGGATTAAGCTCCCCTTCCTGGAAAGGTTGTGGGAGCCTCAGCTCATGTCCGAAGACCAGTTTCGCTGGAGTAAATCCAGTACTAGAGTGTACAGTGGTCCTGATAGCTAAGGCTACCATTGGTAAGGTGGTATCCCAATTGTTCCCCGCTGTACACCTGCGTAGAGATTCTATTACCGTTCTGTTGAGCCTTTCTACGGCGCCATTACTCTGAGGTCTCCAGGCCGTGGTATTTACTGCACCAATCCCCATAGCCTTGCAGACTCCCTTGAATACGCAACTCTTAAATCATATCCTGACAGTATTGCGAAAGCTCTTCAAAACGAAGTGTTATATTACAACAAGGTTGTGACACAACTCATAAAGATGACAAACTATCATTAAAACAAGGTTGTGAAAAACTCCCTTTTTAACTGTGGACTAACATTAAGACACTGTTGTGAAAACTCTTCAACGAAGTGCTACACTAAAGCGAGGTTGTGACTAACGACACACTAACTTTAAAACGGGTTGTGAAAATTCTTTAAGGATGGACTAACATTAAAACAGGTTGTGAAAAAATCTCTTCAACGAAGTGCTACACTAAAGCGAGGTTGTGACTAGCGACACTCTAATATTAAAACATGTTGTAAGAATTCTCTAAAGATGGACTAATATCAAACACGGTTGCGAAACTCTCTATAATGTCATATAAACACTAAAACAGACTGTGACGATCCTTTAGATGATAAAATAACATTTAAAACGGGTTGTGAAACCCTTTAAAGATGATATACTAATATTAAAACAGGTTGTGTCAAGGTTGTTACAATGACACACTAACATTTAAGACAAGGTTGTGAAACCTCCCTTTAGCTGTGGACTAACATAAAGACACGGCCGTGAAAACTCTCTTCATCACTAAAACGAGTCTGTGAAATGACACACTAACATATAAAACAAGGTTGTGAAAATCATTAAAGATGGCAACAAACGCTACAGCAAGGTTGTGAGACGATATACTGCACAAAAAACAAGGTTGGGACAATTAGTACACAAACACTGAAACAGGGTGTTAAAGTTCCTTTCAACGATCACTTAACACAAGAACACATGTTATGGTTTAAAATAAAAGGTCGAGCTGCACACTATTTAAAATTCACCATGACACTAAGACAAAATAGTTAACATAAAAGTAAAATTGAAAATTTAAGATTCTTTACAACGCTAGAACAAACTCGTAGCTAGAGAAATAAAAGAAAGTTGGAACTCGTCAAATCACAGCCTATAACTAAAACAAAGTGTTGTCAAAAAAAGAAAAAAAAAACTGAGTAACTCTTAAATAACATATACCAACATTAAAGCAAAGATTGTGGCCAATAAGAAAATTGTTTCTTATTAGGAGAATTAACATTTATTATTTAATATAGTCCAATGTTATAATCAATATAGGCCTATTTATATACATTAGTGTATACAATCGCCGAAATCTAGGTGAATAAGCTTACACAAACTCTTAGTGTATTTTAAAATCCTCAATTTTACGAGCTACAGCGTCGGTGGCCGTCGTCACCTGATACTTTAAATAGTGGGGCCCACTTCCTGTCCGTAACGAACCCTCCCACGTCTGGTCATTATCTTCCAAGAAGGGAGGCAGGGGGCCCACGGTTTCTAATTTTAATTGCCCCGGCCGCGACTTTCTTAACTCGAGGTGACAGAATTGCTTCCACAAAGGGGCCTACCGAGGTGTCGGCCATCGTACTCTCTGTCCTCGGGACACACACAAAATTTACGTCGAGGTCTTAGATGATTTCTGTCACATCGTTAACAAATTACTAATTATGAACATACAATTGTTGGATATCTAGAAGTTTCCCCTACCTATTTATCTAATCCCTTAATACGTGTACGTTGCCATCGCCACTTAGCGGCTGCTACTGGAAATTTTCCTCTTTCATTTATACAGTATGAGACATAGTAATTAAAGGGTTGCATTTCCATGAGTTCATCCTTCTTCACATGGGGATACAAAATCAAATGCGGTTATAATATCATTGTCTACGGGATAACAGTTGCATTTTTTGAACTGGGAGATGACAAAGTTATTTCGCCCTTTAGTACACCGATTTTAACTGAGTTTTCCGTTGGGTCATGATAGTATACTGTGAATCTTGTAGGGGAATTACTTTGTAGGGCTTTGTTGCATACCATTGGTTTTGTTTGTTACTGGGTTAGAGAACTAATATTATTCCTTATTACTGTCAGACTGGTAATTACATTCTTGGCTCATGAGATATAGGTGTGCAGCAAGTATAATTCACTGTGGAAATACATGTGGACATCTAAGGATTTACAGGAGTATATATGATATGGAGAGGTCACCTCAGCTCAATCTAAACACATTTTGTTCTGGAATTAGCGCTAATTTCTAGATGGACTTCACTGCTCCATCTATTGTCCAGGCGTAGCACCTTGTGTGTGTCAAATTTAGGAAACGTCATCTCGTCCTAGATCTTCTTTCTCGTCATGCTGGCACATCTTCAATGACAATTTCCATGTGGTGCACACACCCTTTTTGGCGATCTATCGGCATCCAGTGATCAAAACTTGGCAGAAAACGTCGTCAAAGGGGGTCACCCTTCTCGCGTATCAAACCTTCCAAACCAATCACGATACCGCCTCACGCCTACAGGTTCCGAAGTCCCGACTCCATCAATCTTTATTCACAGCCTTCTGGTGATGTTACTTCGCACTGGAGGTTCACACTTCGCTAACTTCCTCATTATATACAAGTGTCAAATCGAGCCTCGATAAACTCCCTCGCCTCCTATATCCCTATTATTAGATAGATCCTGTCTCTAACACAGTTGGCTTTTGCTGCCTTGTCATTTACTTAAGGCTGTCCACGCATGCCCCGGGATATCTCATCTGTCTTGCAGACACAAGCTCCAGTCATCTCCCTTCCTTTGAATATTTTAAAGATTATCCCAGGTAGTATGTCATGATTTGATAAAAACTTCCACAGTGATTAAAAGTACTCGCGCAAATTGTTCACTATATCTATCCCTTGAGATTTTGCCATTGGAATGTTAAAAACCAGGTTTCTTTCTATTATTGGTTTCGAGAAAAAAAAATTTACGAAGAAAACTATAAAATTGCGTCCTTTCTATGGTGATCAATAATCTCTCTTCATGGGTATGCTAAACTGGATCTCCCATTCTAATTCTGCCTTAAGGCTCGTGTGTTTGTCACTCTCCCAATCCACTATGTGCTGTATAAAAATAAAATAGAATAACCATCTCCAGGCATATTAGCTCTAAATCTGGACGCACAGACTAGTATGACCTGGCAGAAAGCGCTATTAAGGTAAAGTTAAGAAATTGTAGCCAGTAATAATTATTAGGACTCACTTCTGCTGTGAGAGAGATTATATCAGGGCTATGATGAGAGGAAAATTCTAAGTCACTTCAGTAGACTACTGTAAGACATTGGTTACTGTTCTAGATTTGAACCATGGCAACCCAACCGCATTTCTCATACTGTATAAAACAAAAAAAAAATTGTAATCAATGGTGCTCGCAACAGAATCCAAAATTGATTGAAACACAGAACATTATAAATAATGTCCAGCAAGCAGGATGCCCAACCACCTTTATTAAAAAAAAAAAACTTTCCACAAAAGTGTAACAATCAATAACCCAATAAATAAAACCACAAGTATCTATAGGGCGATATGTTACACTACATACTCACAAATATCTATAACTATAGTCAACTACCTAAGGAACTTTGGCATCCAAGCATATTACTGTAATTCACCTAATATAGTCTCCACCATTAAAATCAACTATCTAAAATAACCCTAATATCATAAAAACTCACTAACCAAACAGACATAAAAGACAATATATTCCATAGGGTGAAACAACTGCTAAGCCAAGTACGTGGTGGAGACAGGAAGGAGAGACATCAATAGAATATATGAACATAGACGCAACATTATTAAATAAGACAATAGATCTCTAATTCTTCCTACACTGTAAAGAAACAAGTCACACTTTCGCTCTAGGAGAAGCATAGAATACATTACAATAATATAAACAGTAAATATCAAAGACTTATAATTGATCCTTCAGTTATTCAGAAAACACAATAACGTTAATAGAAAATAGATTTGCCCGAAGCATATAACACAATATATCCTAGTACCAGTTAACAATATCAATAATAATATAAGGAACTTGTATGTAATAGCCAAAAACCGTTATAAAACTAACTTAAATAATGGAATTCCTAACTTATAAGATAATTCATAGAATATAGCAAACAAATAATATGCAAAAAAAAAATCCTAATATATATATATACATATATGTATATAGAATCATAATAGTTTTAGCAGCAGGCGGCATTATATTTTCTTGATATATTGTATATGTTTCCCTTGTAGAAGGACGGATAAGCCCGTAAGCTTGATGAGACCTGAACAAAAGATACTCATCACCATAAAGCGTTTTTACTTTGATATCAGAAATCAGTGATATTATTAAGGCTTTGTCACAAACAATGTGAATCGTAAATGACAGCGACGAGTGTTGTGGTAGACATCGCCTCAACTTAACTTTTATTGCCCGATAAAATACCAGCGAAACGGAAAGCATAAGTTAAAATTCACGATTTAAATCGTATCAGTAGGTGCGGTTAGAATACTGAAAGGACGCTATGAATAGCTCTTAAAATTAACGGAAAATCACAAGGTGACAACATGACATTCCTTAAGTAAGACAACTCGAAATTTTTGTAAGTCACTTTAGATATAGACTCTTAACTCAGGGTGTGAATTACTTCACCAATTTTATTAATTAAATAATTAAATATTATGGCTTTTCATTAGGTATATATTTCTAAAGTATTCAAGATGAAATATATACTAAATTCGTGCCCCACGTTGGGCGCCACTGTCGCGTTCCCTATTTTAGACCTACGAGAACGGAGCATGTAGGGAGTGACTTAATACAATTTCCTTATTAAATTTTACTAGCATAAACTTTCGACAACAATGGCAACACCATCCTTGGAATGTATGTTGTGCCTAAAGAAAAATTTCTTTATTAAAATTGCAAGTGTAACATTTTGACAACAACCCCCCTACCACTGTCGCGTTCCCTATTTTAGACCTACGAGAATGGAGCATGTAAGGAGCGACTTAGTAGGAATTTCCTTATTAAAAGCTGAAAGTGTAACATTTTGGCAACGACCCCCCCCCTACCAATCTTCGGGCTAGAGCGAGATATAGAATAGACAAATATATATGACTTAGACAGCTAAGGTTATACTTGAGAAGAGATGAATACCCGATAATATATACATATATTGAAAGTGTCGCGTTCCCGATTTTAGACCTATGAGAACGGAGCATGTAGACAGTGACTTAGTAAAAGTCTTTTACAAAGAAATCTGTAAGTGTAACGTTTGACAGCAGGGCCTCTACCACAATAGGTAAAGTGTTTGATATTGAGATAATCAATGTAGAGCTTGAGCATATAAAACTATGATTTAAAGGATGGGAATGGAATATCAGACAACATACAAGACAGGAGGATTTAGAGGAATGCAGTTCCAAGTAGAAGTTTCATGTCGGCGAGGGAGGGACCCTCAGGGGAGGCCCCGTTGACGGACTTCTTCCTGGAATGTATGGGGGCGTCGGGAATAGCGCGGGAAAAATAACGATGTCTCAAGAATGTGGGGTCCAAACGTCTCAGGGGTATCAACTTACATCCATTCTCCCTCCTCCTTCTTCTATGAAAGAAACAAAATGGCTGACCCTTCCTCGTCATCTCTACTTATCCCTTTAAGGTGATCGCCTTCTAACGATTTAGCCACCCACTGGGGACGCTGAGGGCTATTCCATAGAGGAATTTAAAGTAACTGATCCCTATAATTCTATATATATTAACTGTAAATAGATTCACAATGATAAGGCGTTTATAACCCAAATTACACAGGCAATAGTCAAATAATATACCTGATAGCATGCAACTAATACAACAGAATGTATAAAGGCGGAACCCGACAGACAAATAATAGATAGGATGGATGGGCGCACCAGATCCAAAAAAAAAAATAGAAATGATAGCAATTAAACGTACAGTTCCTCATATCTGATAAAGTAGTTCTTGTTTCATTAACCATGTTCCATAGCTAATCCTAATTTCATAAGCTAAATTATTATATTATAGTTTTCCTTAGTTTAGAAATATGTAAATAGTCTATACTTAGCATATAACAAGATGTTAATAGTTCCTTTATAGAAAGTTTTTATAAAGATATAAATACATTAGATAAAAATATATATATATATATATAGAAGTGACCCCACTTGTAAAGATTATACTAAAGTCCAACAGAATAAGCTATAAGGCAAATAAATTATAGACTTAATAGTGGTCCTTTCTCCCAAAAGAGAAATCCGGACGCTGGAACGCGTGTCGCGTCCAAAATTTTAGTGTCACGCTCCTTGAGATCACACAACGACCCTGGGAGATCTCAGATAAAGATGAACATGTTATTACACACAAAAGAAAAGAACTAAGATATCCTGAATAGAGAGGACTTAATTAACACTCCTGTTGAAGTATAACAAGTGGAAATCAATATTTTAGACCAAATATCATGAAGTACCAGATTCATACTCCATTGGTGGAAAATCTGACCGCACATGCAGGTATACATTAATCCTAATTTTTTATAGTAAAGATTCAACAAGATGCGATAAGTATGTTACCATCTGGATATATGGGAAGAACTCTATTTATGAAGATTACACCAAAAAATCTAATAATAAAGGACAAGCAAACTATAGACTTATGCTATTGACATTAATAAACATAATATATCTAAGACAAAGGTCTTCAATTAAAACTATAAAGAGAACAACCCAATGAGTTTGAGACAACATGGGCCATATTAACCCCTTTAAATCAACGAACAATACAATGGTAAAGTTATATTTTGCAACTGTTGTTGTGTCAGCATGCCACAGCAAATACACAGTACGCAACTCTATTACATCAGAGTTGGTAGTCCACACTAAATGGGATTTATAATGAGGTGGGGGTGAATTACCATAAAACTAGGGAATGAAATTGTATAAAGAAGGAATATAAAGACTAAAATCCTGAATATAGAAGACCAAATTAATATTTCTATTGAAGTACAGTAAGTTAAAATCAATATTTCAAAGTAGATATCATAAGTACCAAGTTCAGACTTCTAGTAGAAAATCTGGTTAAACGTGCGGATATCATTTGATTCCCAATTTTATAATAAAGGTTCAATAAAGTGCAACAAGTAAGTTACCATTTGGATACATGTGAAGGACCCCATTTTATAGAAATTATTCCGGAATCTAACAGATAGGTTATAAAAGACAAACATACTATAGACTTATGCTATTGTCATTAATAATCGTAATATATCTAAAACCTGGGTCTTCAATAAAGCCGTAAAGAGAACAACCTAATGAGTTTTAAGACAACATGTATCATATTAATTTTAAATCAATGAACAATATAAAGTAGACATGGTGCAGCACACTGAAACACAGACACTTGCAACGATGTATATGACCGGCAATTTATGGAGACCTAATTATTAGCAACATTCCCTTCAAATAGATAAGAAACATACAACATTTCATATATACAGTGGGAGTAACATCATAGGGCAAAAGAATGGAGTATGTAGGAGAGAGAACAAGAAATTACTCTCATACGATATGTATCGGATATTTATTTGAACTATTCATATTTTTGGGGACATTTTTATGCTGGCGGGACATACTATTTACATAATAATATAGGTAGGGTGACTTAAGGATACTATTTCCTCTCTATAGATTGGAGAACATAGATCTCCATCCCTTCTAACGGGACAAGACACGAAAATACAAACATTCTATCTTGTATTTAAAGCCCTTTTAGGGCTTATTCTGAATCTAAATAAGGGGCAAAGCCATAATGGCGGGGCTTACCTTCTTTCGGAAAGCGGCGGCACGGACTGTCTGACCCCTTTTCTAGTCAAAAACGGGCCTTTTTATCCTAGCCTTTCTTCATTTCCATTCGTTGATCATGCCAAAGTTATTATTGGCTGGCATTTTGATTCGTCAGGAGCAAACACCCACGTGATCGATGGGCATCTCCATTCGTCGGAAGCAAACACACACGTCCCCCCATGACCACGCCCCCCAATTTCCCGTGTTGCCGCGCGAGAAAGAAATCGTATATTGGATAAAACAAATTAATCCCTAAAATTAATTCCTTTGGGAATTAATTAATATATATATATATTTTGATTATATTAAAATATATATATATATCCCGAGTATATAAAATTATTAATTTATATGTTTAAATGACACATTGTTTTCCTTAGGTCACCTACTACCAAAAAAAAATTGAGGGGAATATATGTACATATGGTACAGTAATATATGTACACATGGTACAGCAGTTCTCAGCACGGATGTCTCTGGATGTCACCCGTGTCTTCACGTGTCTGCCCTTTGCACATCCTTCCAAGAGAGGCCCTGCGTCAGGGAAGGGGGCCTTTAGAGCATCGTCGGCCATCGTTGGGAGTTTTCCACCTAGGCAACAAACACTTCGGCGAGACACTGCGTATATATATGTTTATATGATGTAAATGAATGTTTACATCTTTGTTGGGTTTTGTTTAATGAAAAAAAACTGACCCAACATAAACATTGGATATTAACATTTATTAGTCTTCATGGGGTTTACAAAAAAAATAAAACCTTTGTATTTATCATTGTGTGACATGAATAGGCAAAAGCAAAAGAAGTTTAATATCCTTCCACAAATAGAAAAAAGAATTCTATGAAAGAAAATTAATTGAGTGCCTACAATTTTGGTATTTCAACCAAGTTGCTGCATCTAGATTAGATGATCAATCGATATTAATTAATACCTTTAAGAAAACATAAGGTTGAATCTTTAATTCAACACCTATCTTAAATAGTCGAGTCTATCAAAATTTGGTATTTTCCATGGTTTTACCATGCTTTCTATTTAGACTTTATTCTGCCAAAATTTAAGTTGACTTACCAGATCAAGACCCCCATGGCTCCCAGAACGACTCGCTTGTCCTTTCTTCTCCCCGATAAAATTTGATCCAGTCCCTTCGAAAACTTGATTAAAACTAACTGTTCTCTTCTTTTAAAAAATAAAGCTTCGAGCTAAGTTCTCAACTTTTACTACAGAGTAATCAAATAATTAATATTCCTAGAATATAATAGAGAGAGATATTAATAATTTAAAAAATAATATATTATTATTTTTAAAAGAGAGATATATCGAAATAATAAATATAGATGTTTAATCCTTAAAAAAATTAAAATTCTTCCTTTCCTTTAGAAGAAAAATTTTCTTTTTTTTTTTTGAGGTAATAAAAAAATTGGCAAAAATAAGGATAAAAGGATGTATAATTTTATCTTTAAATTTAAGGTACTTTCTACTTTAGGAATTCGAAATTAGGCTTTTTATTACAAGGTTTGAGATAATAATAAACTGATTAAATAGGATTAATAGAAATATAAATTACTTATTTTAAATTTAAGGTAATTTCTTCTTTAAGAAATTAAGTAACTAGACGCATCTAATTTCTCTAACTCTGTTTGTGGTTGATTTTATTCATTTTAGAATAAAATAAATATTTAGATTAGTAACGAAATCAAATAAAATCTATCGTGCTTGCCCCTCTGGGAAATTTACATGGTAATCTCTTCTTTAAGAAATTCTAAAAATACTAAATATGCTTAATCTATCTGGATGTGATATCACAAGTTATATACAAAGGTAAAAAGAAAAGGTGAAGAGGTAGGCTGGTTTAGCAAAGAAGAATACTCGAAGTCCTTTTCATTCTTGTCGAGGCAGCTTCTCCATTGTCCACCAGCTTTTCATTTACATTGTGGGTGAACTTTAAAGGCATAGATATCATCTCCAAATGGATGTTTCCCCGGTTCTTGGTCTTCCTCTAGTCCTGTTTGCAAAGGGCTTCTGGCTGCTTAAACAGGGCCGATGTCATCTTCCTATAGCAGGTCTTGGGATACACGTCCAGGGCTGTGTCCTCCCCTGCCTTGACCTTTAGAGCACCGTCGGCCATTGTCGTGGGACTTCCATCTAGACATCAAACACTCCGGCAAGACACTGCGTATATATATATGATGTAAATGTTTACATCTTTGTTGGGTCTGTTTGGTGGAAAATATGGCCCAACACATGTTTCAAGAATCAAGCCTTATTATGAGAGAATGGATGAAGTCATTCACGAGGACGTGGCAACCTCTGGAGAGGGGGAAGTGTTACATCAATTTTAATGCGCCTTACATTTATTCAAAATATTCTATGATATTTAATATTTATTTAAAACAGAATATTTAGAGAGATTAGCATCATTCCTTTTTATAGTTTCACTCCTTTTTAAATATTTCTTGTACATATATCTTTATTGCTGATTGGAGCGGGGGAGGAGCTAGACGAAGACTGCGGATCGCAACCTACGAGGAAAACAAGAATAAATAAACACAATAACTTTAAAAGGTAATTTATTTTTATTTAATTTTATTTATTTACTTTTAATATGGAAACCCGCTCGGGAAAGGTGTATAACACCAAGAAGGAAGAAACCAAGGTCGACGACCTTGCAAAGCTTCAACTTGGTGCAACAATATATATATAAGTGCATTTATATGAAAATGTTACTTTAATTCAGGAGATTTTGTGAATTTGGCAAAGACTTGTATTTTAAATGTACACTGTTATGTTGGATACTTTCAAATAAATATTTTTGAATGTCTTTGTTTCAGTGTATTTACATAAGAAGGTAGCTGTCAAATACAGTAAAACCCCTCTATAGTGAACCCTAATGATACTGAACCTATGGTTCACTATATCCATGGTTCATTATTTCTATAATTATATTATTAATATATATAGTCACGACCGTCATGGGCGGGCGGGCTGGCCGGTTCTGTCACGGATTCTCGCGCATCATCATTATGATCATTATCATTATACAAATAATTTGGATTATAGATTAGAAGGTAATAAGACCAAATCTACTGATAAGGTACAATTTGGAATATAGATTAGAAGCAGAAGGTAATAAGACCAAATCTAATGATAAGGTACAATTTGGATTATCAACATATATAGTCACGACCGTCTTTCCTCAATTCCTCATCGCTGTCACGGATGCGCGCGCATCATCATTAGTATAATATAAAAAGCCAACAATGAAGAATGAATGTAAAATAAAAAGCCAACAATGAAGAGTAAATATGATATAAAAAGCCAACAATGAAGAATGAATGTAAGATAAAAAGCCAACAATGAAAAGTGAATGTAATATAAAAAGCCAACAATGAAGAATAAATGTAAGATAAAAAGCCAACAATGAAGAATGAATGTAAGATAAAAAGCCAACAATAAAGAGTAAATGTAATATAAAAGCCAACAATGAAGAATAAATGTAAGATAAAAAGCCAACAATGAAGAGTAAATATAATATAAAAAGCCAACATTGAAGAATAAATGTAAGATAAAAAGCCAACAATGAAGAGTAAATATAATATAAAAAGCCAACAATGAAGAATGAATGTAAGATAAAAAGCCAACAATGAAGAGTAAATATGATATAAAAAGCCAACAATGAAGAATGAATGTAAGATAAAAAGCCAACAATGAAGAGTAAATGTAATATAAAAAGCCAACAATGAAGAATAAATGTAAGATAAAAAGCCAACAATGAAGAGTAAATATAATATAAAAAGCCAACAATGAAGAGTGAATGTAAGATAAAAAGCCAACAATGACGAGTAAATGTAATATAAAAAGCCAACAATGAAGAATGAATGTAAGATAAAAAGCCAACAATGAAGAGTGAATGTAAGATAAAAAGCCAACAATGAATAGTAAATGTAATATAAAAAGCCAACAATGAAGAATGAATGTAAGATAAAAAGCCAACAATGAAGAGTAAATATAATATAAAAAGCCAACAATGAAGAGTGAATGTAAGATAAAAAGCCAACAATGAAGAGTAAATGTAATATAAAAAGCCAACAGAGTGAATGTAAGATAAAAAGCCAACAATGAAGAGTAAATATAATATAAAAAGCCAATAATGAAGAGTAAATCTCTATATATATAAAATGAATGTTTGTATGTTTGTCTGTTTGTATGTCCGGTATACAAATTCGCAGTAGTTCACTAATTCAAACCAAAATGTCCATACATAGGTAAAAAAATACGGGGAAGACGGTAGGCTATTTTAAAAAATATATAAATCAATTATTAAAACTATATATTTTTAGTCAGAAAATGATGATGACGATATTGCTGTATCATGTTTGATTATCAGATACAAAATTATATCGGGAAAAATTCCAAAAAGCAGAGACCACGGGTGAAACCAGTTCATTATTTTGTACGCAGGAACAAAATTCTAACAATAAAACATTCATTCGAGCAGAAAACAAAAGCCAGATCATCTTTCTATAAAAATATCGCTTCTCAGACACAAAGTTTGCAGCGGGACGTTTCACTAGTGTGACATCCACGGCGCCAATTTATAATTGTAACAAATAGTATTTGAATAAAAACATTTAATCGGGTAAAACCCGGGCGTTGCCCGGGTCATTCGTCATTAATATATAGTCACGACCGTCTTTCCTCAATTCCTCATCGCTGTCACGGATGCGCGCGCATCATCATTATGATCATTATCTTCTATAGAAGCTTCTATCTTTATAATTATGTATATTTACAAAAAGTCAATTCGCTCGCGCCTCTAGCGGTGAAAATGAGGGGTAATACCAGCTGACCTAATGTACATGTAAAGTTTGGAGCGGGATGTTTCACAAGAGTGATGACATCCACGGTTCCAATTTATAATTGTAACAAATAGTATTTGAATAAAAACATTCAATCGGGTAAAACACGGGCGTTGCCCGGTCATTCGTCTAGTAAAATCATAAACACAAGTTAATAAGACCAAATCCAAATAAATAAATAGTTTGTGACATTTCGGTAACAACGCTATTACCGAAATGTCACACACTATTTATTTATTTGGATTTGGCCTTATTACCTTGTGTTTATTATCTATAATCCAAATTGTACCTTATTATAAGATCAAATGTTAATAAGACCAAATCCAAATAAATAGTGTGTGACATTTCGGTAACAGCGTTGTTATCATCTTCAGACAAAAGTACTGAACAGTACTATATATAAAAACTTAAATAATTGCAATCAGTAATTTAATGAATGAAAGGAAGAAAAAATTGTTTGCAACAAAGAAACTTGTTGCAAACAATTTTTTCTTCCTTTCATTCATTAAAGTACTATATATACAGTACAGAAAAGTACTACATTCAGTACTTTTGTCTGAAGATGGTAACAACGCTGTTATTGAAATGTCACATACTATTTATTTATTTGGATTTGGTCTTATTACCTTGTGTTTATAATCTACTAGCCGAATGACCCGGGCAACGCCCGGGTCTTACCCAATTAAATGCTATTCAAATACTATTCGTTACAATTATAAATTGGCGTAGTGGATGTCATTCTTGTGAAACGTCCCGCTCCAATTTTTGTGTCTGAGACGCAATCTATATTGTAGAATAGTGTGAAATATATAAGTGATGTGAATATAAGAAATGGAATTAAGAACAATACACTGACTGTGTGTGTGTGTGTGTGTTTTGTAAATAGATAATTAATCTTTACTAAATTTAAATGTGTGTGATAAATAAATAATTATAATTAAATAATAAATATATAAGTTGTAGTTTATAAAAGGTAAACAACACAACATATTTGGCGACGAGGATTAAAAAAAAAAAAATCTACTTATATATTTGCCTTATTCTGTCTGTTTGTCTGTTTGAAGCTCACTGATGGGATTTTTCATAACCATCGGTGGTTCAGTGGTAGAATGCTCGCCTGCCACGCGGGCGGCCCGGGTTCGATTCCCGGCCGATGCATTTTTTTTTTTTTTACAATTTTTAAAACTCATTTATATATTATACAAGAATGACATCCACGGCGCCAATTTATAATTGTCACGAATAGTATTTGAATAAAAGCATTTAATCGGGTAAAACCCGGGCGTTGCCCGGGTCATTCATATATAATAATAATTGTATAAATGAATGCAAGACAAAATCACTGCGAATGTTTCTTTTTTTTAAGGCAATTTCTTTTTAAGGCAATTATCGTTATTTATCGTTAATTTTTGTTTCGATTTTATTGAAAAAAAAAACGATATGGTGCCTTTAAAAAATGATCTTTATTACTATGCAGTTTTCTATTTAGTCAATATACCTAAGTTCATGTTGCAAATGTAATTATCTCTATCGATTTAGTAGGTGAAATGCAAAAAAAAAAATCGACATGATGAAATCTTTATGAAAATTCACATTTTTATTTTTATATTTTCAAGACACACACAGTTTGGGGCGGGACGTTTCACAAGAGAGACATCCACGGCGCCAATTTATAATTGTAACGAATAGTATTTTAATTAAAACATTTTAAAAACACACAGTTTGGAACGGGACGTTTCACAAGAGTGACATCCATGGCGCCAATTTATAATTGTAACGAATAGTATTTGAATTAAAACGTTTTTAAAATATATACGCACTCGGAGGTATCTTGACTGCCCTTCCATATCTTGTATGCATGGCTGGCATTGAAGGGAGGCTCTTCTCTGGATCCTGGTCTTGGTTGTCCCTCTGCATCCTTCCATCTCTTGTAGATGAGGCCGTTGGTGTAGGGCAATCCTCCTCGGTCTCTTGCTCCTGGTCATCCTTGCATCTCCTTGAGATCTTGCCTCGTCTTGGAATAAAGTGACAAAAAGTTTGCTTGATGTCGAGTTTCAAATTTTCTTCGAACAACAACTTTCTTTTTGAATTCAGTTTACCGCTTCTAAGCTTGCTTGATGTCGAATTTCAAATTTTCTTCGAACAACGACCTTCTTTATGAATTCAGTTTACCGCTTCTAAGCTTGCTTGATGTCGAATTTCAAATTTTCTTCGAACAACGACCTTCTTTATGAATTCAGTTTACCGCTGCCACCATGTGTTGTTATCCAAGACGAGGCAAGATTAACTAAGCATTAGTTTATTTCCTATTATATTATAATACTATTTTATATACAAGTCAAAAGAGATCACTAGCAGAGTATTATTCCTTTTGGTTTCCAGAGCTCAACAATCTATGAGCCTAATACTCTGCACACTCGGGTAAAACCCGGGCGCCCCAGGCCATTCGTCTAGTAATTAAATAAGCGTAAAAGAAGATGGCAAATAATTTGACGTCTCCATTACCGTTGAACCTTTTTTTTTTTTTCTTTTTTTTTAATGCTACAGATTTGTATTCCGAGTACAAACATTGGATGAATTCATATTTAATATATGAATTAGCAAGCGGTGTTTCAACAAAGAAAGATGACGTTAAAAGGGCAACACTTTTGCATTGCCTTGGACCACAAGTCCAAAGAATTTTCTTTAATTTGCCAGAAGAAAAAGATACGTATGAAAAAGCAAAAGAAGCTTTAACTAAATATTTCACACCACAAAAAAATATTGTATCAGAACGATTTAAATTTAGGCAAAGAAAACAAAATACAGATGAAAATATTGATTCATATGTCATTGCCCTAAGAGAATTAGTCAAATCCTGTGAATTTGGAAATTTAGAAGAAGACATGATCAGAGATCAGATAATAGAAAAATGCTATAATAGGCAATTAAAAGAAAAGTTGTTGCAACAAGAAAATTTGAATCTTCAAAGAACAATTGAGATATCAAGAATGTTTGAAACAGCCAAAGAAGAATTTAGAGTATTGACAAATGAAGATATGACTTCAATAAATAGAGTAAACTATAAAAATAATTTCCAAGCAGCTAATGAATCAACTGTTAAAGGACCAAAGGCTCATAATGTGTACCATCAAAAAGGAAGCACCTCCAAGGTAAGTGCACCTAATTTGGAAGAATGCTATAGATGTGGCTTAACTACACATCCTCCATATAAATGTGGAGCTAGAAATATGAAATGCACATTTTGTAACAAGATGGGTCATCTTAATAGAGTTTGTAGAAATAAAAATAAATATAAAAATATTGAAGGAAAGAAAAGAAATATTCAAAATATTTCAGAAAATAATGAAGACTCAGATGAATACACTTTCTTTTTAGGCTCTGATAACAAAGAAAATATCTATATAGATGGAAAGGAAATAACAATGACTATTGATACAGGTAGTGATACAACATTCATAGAACTTGAAAATTTGAAAAATATTTTTCCTAAGTCTCAAATGCCAACTTTAAATGGTACAGAAAGGAAATTTTATGCCTATGGACAAACTTCACCTCTTCCATGTTGTGGATATTTCTTTGCAGATGTTTCATGGGGTGAAAGGTCTATAAAGGAACAGATTTTTGTGATTGAAGGTAAAGCAGAACCTCTTTTAGGAAAGAAAGCAAGTTTCGAATTAGAAATTATAAAGCGTGGAACAAAAATAAGGAATATTCAACAGGAAGTTATTCCGAAGGATATATATAATTTGATACAAGAAAACATGAACCTTTTTCAAGGTCAAGGAAATGTGAAGGGTTATAGTCAAAAATAACTCTAAAAGAAAATGTTACTCCTGTAGCTCAGAGAGATGCAGACATTTTCCATATAAAATGGTAGAAGCCATCAATCAAGAGCTAGACAAAATGATAGAAGATGGCATTATTGAGGAAGTCCATGAAGCTTCTGAATGGATCTCAAACATTGTGGCAGTTCCAAAAAAGGGTACTGAAGAAATCAGACTATGTGTTGATCTGAGAGAAGTGAATAAAGCCATAGTTAGAAAGAGAATTGTTATACCAACAGATCTTAGAAGAAATATTTTAGACTTAGCTCATGAAACTCATCAAGGGATTGCTAGAACTAAACAAATTTTAAGAGAAAAATACTATTGGCCCAATATGGACAAATATATAGAAAGACGTATAAAGAATTGTTACATTTGTGAAGTCAATCAACCTTTAAGGCATGACCAACCTTTAACAACCATACCAATACCTCCTAGACCATGGTATAAAGTAGGAGTAGACTTAGTTGGACCAATTGATTCAAAATATATTTTGACACTTATTGATTATTATTCATCGTTCCCGGAAGCGATTATAATAAATGATATTTCTTCGAAAACTATAATTTCAAAATTAAAAGAAATTTTTGCAAGATATGGATTTCCCATTGAAATAGTTTCAGATAATGGTCTTCAATTTGTAAGCAAAGATACTGAGCAATTTTTTATGAAATCAGATATAAAACATATAAGAGTGTCACCATATTATCCTAAAAGCAATGGAAAAATTGAACGTTTCCACAGATATTTAAAAAAGCAACTTATTTCAGTAAAATTGCAAGGAAAGGATTGGAAAGAAGAACTTCAATGTGTTCTAATGGCATACAGGTCGACTCCACACCCTTCTACTGGGAAAACACCAGCATTATTGCTTTTTTCCAGGGAAATTAGAAATAAGCTCAATGATATAAATGACAATGATTCTCTTATGGATAAAGAAGTGATGGAGCATAATCAAGCCTATAAAGAAAGAATGAAGAAATATGCTGATAGCAAGAATAAGGCCTTGCCTCATGACTTCAAGAAAGGTAATATTGTTTATGTCGCAAACACTGAAATGAAAAGCAAGTTGACACCAAATTATGACAACCAAAGATTTATCATTCTAGAGACTATATCTCCAAATTCATTCAAGTTAGTCAATACTGAGACAGGTAGCTTTATCATTAGGAATGCAAAGCATTTAAGACATGCCAATGTCTTACAAGATTTTAACAAAGGAATTGATTTGAATACCACTTTGATTAAGACTCCAGAAATTAGAATGGAACTTCCTAGTACTTCAAGGTATCTACCAGAACAAGAAGCAACCTTAGAAGATATTGTACCAGAAGAGCAGATTGCTATATCTGATATGGACTGTTTATACCCAAATGAATCACCTAATGAGAATGAAAACAAGACTGTCATCACTAGAAGTGGAAGACAAATACATGTTCCTTCTAGATTTAAGGACATGATTAGATACTAACTAAACAAGGGAGGAATATGTAGAATAGTGTGAAATATATAAGTGATGTGAATATAAGAAATGGAATTAAGAACAATACACTGACTGTGTGTGTGTGTGTGTTTTGTAAATAGATAATTAATCTTTACTAAATTTAAATGTGTGCGATAAATAAATAATTATAATTAAATAATAAATATATAAGTTGTAGTTTATAAAAGATAAACAACACAACATATATTAATAAAATGCAAATTTCATAAGTGGTGTTCGCTAAAAACTTTCGTTACAATGCATCAATTTCAACCAAATTTTCAACATTTATGTAAAACGAGATGGAGCAGGTTTTGCTTAACATCAAAATATTTTTCCTAACTTTAACATGCGTAACTTCGCTGTTATCGATTAAATACAAAAAAAAAATCAACAGAGTTAATTTTATTTATATATAAATACAAAAAAAAAATCAGCAATTCATTCAACTCAATCTAAAAAAATATTCAAAACAAGCAATTTTAAGATAACACCATATGCGAAACAGTCGGCCAAGAAAACAACAACGATATTACATCTTTCTCACATATTCACACACAATCTTGATTAATAATTAAAACTAATCTTTAACATTGTTTATTATACTTCATAATATATAATATTCGTTAGGCAAACTTTCACTCTGATAAAACCCGGGCGAAGCCGGGTACACATCCGCTAGTATTTTTATAAAGAGATGATCTGGCTTTGTGTCTTCTGCTCGAATGAATATTTTTCTGTTAGAATTTTGTTCCTGCCTTATAAAAATGAACTGGCTTCACCCGTGGTCTCTGCTTTTTGAAATTTTTCCTGATATAATTTTGTATCTGATAATCAAATATGATACAGCAATATTGTCATCATCATTTTATGACTAAAAAAAACAACTATTTTTGCCCAGAACCTGTCAATTTCAATTTTTCTTGGCTAAAAATGCGACAAATATCTCTTCCATATTTTTTCTATGTCCTGTTAAAACACGTTTTACATGTACATTAGGTCAGCTGATATTACCTCCCAACTTCACCGCTAGAGGCGCTGCTTGCGAGCGAAAGAGCAAATTTGCAACTCAAATTTGCAAATAACTCGAAGAATATTCAGGATAGAGACCTGATATATTCAATATAAGTTTTTCCAGATTCTACTATACATACTGCTAAAATTTCAGTCATATTAGTTACGTATTTTACGTATATTACGTAAAAGCATTCCATTCACAAAAGCAAACAATGACAGAATTGATGACTCTGATACTTGTATATTTTAATAATAATATAAATGAGTTTTAAAAATTGTAAAAAAAAAAAAAAATGCATCGGCTGGGAATCGAACCCGGGCCGCCCGCGTGGCAGGCGAGCATTCTACCACTGAACCACCGATGCTTATAAAAAATGGCCATATTTGGGTATTTATTCCATTCACAAAAGCAAACGGTGACAGAATTGTTGATTGATGACTCTGATACTTGTATATTTTAATAATCCAAATTGTGCCTTATTATAAAATCACAAGGTAATAAATAGCACTGTATGTGACATTTCGGTAACAGAGTTGTTACCATCTTCAGACAAGAGTACTAAACAGTACTATATTTACAGTACAGAAAAGTACTACATTCAGTACTTTTGTTTAATGATGGTAACAACGCTGTTACTGAAATGTCACACACTATTTATTTATTTGGATTTGGTCTTATTACCTTATATATTTTTGGATAGTAATGTGTTTTTTGAGTAACTTACTGAGGAGAAAAGACATGTGTGCCTTGTAAAGATTGAGAATGGATAAGATTCTAACTCAGAAATAAATAACCATAAAAGATTTCTTTAAAAGATGTTTTTTTTTTTTAATATATAATTTTTAGTCTACTTTTTAAAATGTATTCACTCTCTATCCAATACATTTATTCACTTGAAATAAAATGGTATTTGTAATTTTTCCTTTGTTCAAAAAAATGTATTAATGCAAATTTATCCATCACTAAAAGTCTCAATGGTATCAAATTTACATTATTAATTAAAATATAACAAGTTTTTTTTCTATCAATATAATTTCAATTATATATTTGCTTACCTAATATGATAGAGCACAATTTGGATTATAGATTATAATACAAGAAAATAAGACCTAATACAAATAGTGTGTGAGGTTTCGACAACAGCATTGTCACCATCATCAGACAAAAGAAGAAATGAGAAAAAATATCACAGCAAGTTCTTAAATAGTACTGTTATCAAGTCTAAAACCACTCGATAACAGTACTATTTAAGAACTTGCTGTGATATTTTTTCTCATATATTCTTTTGTCTGATGATGGTGACAATGCTGTTGCCGAAACGTCACACACTATTAAATTATTTGGATTAGGTCTTATTTTCTTGTATTAGGGTTACCTCTTATAAAAATGTCCACTAGCTATGAATATTGTTATGAAATCATCTAACTAACTCTGATTCAACCAAAAGCTCTGATCCCTTGGGCTGTCAAATTATTGAGGTAACCAATGGCTGATGTATGACAGGCTCAATTTACCAAGTGATATACAATAGAACCTCCCTGTAAAGGACAATACCTAGTTGTAGAGCAAAACTATCCTTTGTAGAGAGGTGTCCTCTTACCAGAGAGTTGTTAAATAGTAAAAATGGTCAAAAAAATAAAAGAAAATAAGACCTAATTAGCCTTTACAAACGTGCCATTGGTTACTTGCACTTACTGGTAGGGGGTTGGACTTTTGCAAGAATTGATGGCCATTGAAATATATATATTTTTTTAAATCAATGTGTGATTAATATTTATTGTGATAGATGGTGCAAGTCATCAGAAATATTCAATTACATAATCAGGAAGTGATTCGATACAATTTGGACCATAGATTATTAACACAAGGTAATAAGACCAATTCTAAATGAATGAATAGTGTGTGACATTTCAGTATCACCAAAAAGTCATATGCTATTTGGATTTAGTCTATTACCTAATGGTTGCAGGGTTTTCCCACTATGTACTAAGTGCAATTCTCAGCCTGCAACCCCAAGACATATTATTGACTCATCCATTGATGAGCTCTACTCTTCCCCGGCAGACACCATCAAAAATCTCAAGCTTTACAAGCTTGATAACTTAGTGTGATTGAGTGGAGATAAGAAAGAAGAAGAGGTCTTTTACCTTGTGTTTTAATCAAGATGTGTTCTTATTTCCACAATCTGATATCTATTACACTTTCTTTATACAGTAGAACCTCCCTGTAAAGAACAACACCTAATTGCAGAGCCAAAGTGTCATTTAGGGAGAGGTGTCCTTTTACCGGAGAGTTGCAAAATTATAAAAATGATAATTTTGCAAATGAAAACTGTCCTTTGTGGAGAGGTGTCCGCTAGCGGGATGATAGCTAAAGGGAGGTTCTACTGTTTAATGCTCCAATTGCCCCTGATTTTTGCAAAAGTCCAACTACACTAGCAAGTGAAAGTAACCAAACTGCATTCTGGCACACTTGTGAATGCAAAGTTGAACTGCTTTTCACATGTGTAGACATGTGGTGCACTTACAGTAAAAGCAGTCGCCAACTTCTACCCACCATGATTATCATGGCCTGTACCACGTGTACTTGGGATAAAAAAAATAATTCTATATACAGTTACGAGCGTCAAGGCCTCTGTCACGGTTTGCCGGCGCCCTCCTATTGGTCGGCTACGATCATGCCACCTCTGCCCCCCCCCCCCCCCATCATTTGGTGCCGCCAATGCGCGAGACACTTCTGTCACCGTTTGCCTTTGGTTCAGTGGTAGAATGCTCGCCTGCCACGCGGGCGCCCCGGGTTCGATTCCCAGCCGATGGTTTGGGGCAGGACGTTTCACAAGAGTGACATCTAGGGCGCCAATTTATAATTGTAACGAATAGTATTTGAATAAAAGCATTTAATCGGGTAAAACACGGGCGTTGCCCGGGTCATTCGGCTAGTTCTATATACAGTTTCGAGCGTCATGGCCTCTGTCACCGTTTGCTTTTTTTTTTGGAATGGCGCTCTCCTATTGGTTGGCTATGATCACGCCACCTTTGCTCCCCACCCACTCGCTTTTTGGTTTTTGTAACTTTTGTGTTGGAGCGGGTCGCTCCTTAAATAAATGCATATATTAGTTAATAACTAAATAGAATCCTTTCTTTCTTTTTCCCAGTAAGAGACGCCTACGGAAGCCAACAGTACATAGACAGATAAAGCACATAGGCTATAGTTATTAACTAATATATGCATTTATTTAAGGCGCCAATTTATAATTGTAACAAATAGTATTTGAATAAAAACATTCAATCGGGTAAAACACGGGCGTTGCCCGGGTCATTCGGCTAGTAGATTATAAACACAAGGTAATAAGACCAAATCCAAATAAATAAATGGTGTGTTGAATAACTTCTTAGGTCCATTTATTTATTTGTATTTGGTCTTATTACCTTGTGTTTAAACTCTTGATATCTTTTTTGTACTGAAATAATGTTTTTTAAATAAATAAAAACACAGACAAAAAAATTCCTTACAAATTTCTTTATTGATTCAAATTATATTAAGAGAGAGAGAGATAGTAAAAAAGTTTTTCAAAAAGGTGATAGAAAAACATAAGGCTTTATAAAAAAAAGATCATTAATATTGTATATATAAAGATAGGCAAATACATGAGGAAATAATACAACAAGCGGAGCAATGAGATTCATTAATACATGGAGAGAAGGTAAAAGCTCATATCCATATACTGTTGATACTCCATATAAAGTAGGCTTTGGTTATATTTGGCAATATGGTGATTAAGGTAAAAAAAAAGCTGTGCTAGTTGCATGAGTAAATATACAGTAGAACCTCCATGAGAGGACACCTCTCTATAAAGGACAGTTTTCATCGCCAAAAATACCAGTTTTACTATTTAGCAACACTCCAGTAAGAGGACACCTCTCCCTAAAGGACACTTTGGCTCTGCTCTGGCTTCTACTGTACAATAGAAACCTCGCTTGGACCCAAGATATTCATGTTGTTATAACTACTGTCGAAACAATTGACATTTAAAACGTGGAACTTATAATTATGATGTTATAATAACATTATAAACCAACACAAGGTAATAAGACCAAATAAATAAATAGTGTGCGACATTTTTGTAACAGCGTCACTTTTGTCTGATGATGGTAACAACGCTGTTACTGAAACATCACACTATTTATTTGGATTATATTTGTATATATTACCTTGTGTTTATAATCTATAATATAAATTGTGTCTTATCATTATAAACCAAGTTGCTGTTATATAAAAAAAAAAGACCTTTATAGCGAGGTTCCATTATAGTTAGATGTAATTTTAATCAAATACAAAAATTGAAGTTCATAAAAAAACAAAAGTAAAACATGAGCATTGCAAAGTAAATTTGTCACATCAATTAAGTTAAGATTTCAATTGAAGAGTATAGCAGCATACACACAACAATTCAAATGTATCATATCATTGGTTAAATAAAAATTGGTAAAATTTTGGTAAGTATTGAAGAAATTAAGAGCACAAGATGTAAAAAAATAAAAGATTTTCCATTAATGAATGGATTAGAAATATTTTGAAAAAGAGATATAAATTCAAATTTTATAAAAATATATTATACAATATATAAAATAATAAAGAAAATGATGAATTAAAGATTGACATTCTGTCCATGTATATAGAAGTTGTGTTTCCAAGACATAAACATTCTATATTAAAATTGAATTCTTCAGCTACATCCTCTGTTAAACTAAATTGCTGAATGTAGGGGGGGCAAAGTCTGACTGTCATGTGGTAACCAACCAGAGCAACTCCCCATCATGGAGACTTGTGGAAAAAAAAAACATAGTCAAAGTAAGTGAAACGGTGTCCAAGCCTTATCCAAACTATGACTGAATAAAGGCTTCTTGAATTGAAAGAAAGGATAAGTTAGAGCCTGCAAATTCTATAGAGGGTAATCTAATCAAAGATAAGTTACACAAAATTTATCAGTCAAGTGTAGGGTTCAATCATTGAGGTGGTTTTATAGTTGTAGGGCAAAGTCTGACTGTCATGTGGTAGATAACCAACCACAGCAACTCCCCATCATGGAAACTTATGGAAAAAAAAAAAAAACTTAGTCATAGTAAGTGGAACTGTAGAGTGTTCAAGCCTTATCCAAACTATGACTGAATAAAGAAAGGCTTCTTTAATGGAAAGAAAGGATAAGTTAGAACCCACCCCATTTTATAGAGGGTAATCTTATCAAAGATAAGTCGCACAAAAATGTATCAGTCAGGTATTAGGGTTGAAATCCATCTGCAATCATTGGGGTGAATTTATAGTTGAAAGTAATTACCCCCTTATGTAGTATTTCATGCAATTGAAGAAATAATAACAAAATCTACTCCACTTGCCCAAAATGTAGCTTGGCACCTACAGCGCCAGAACACATTTTGGCTTGTATTAGATGTACTAAACAGGACCTTTGGGAGGGACTGCTGCTTATCATCAAAATGCTCAAGAAGCATGGACTGAATAGTAAATGTAATATAAAAAGCCAACAATGAAGAATGAATGTAAGATAAAAAGCCAACAATGAAGAGTAAATATAATATAAAAAGCCAACAATGAAGAGTGAATGTAAGATAAAAAGCCAACAATGAAGAGTAAATGTAATATAAAAAGCCAACAGAGTGAATGTAAGATAAAAAGCCAACAATGAAGAGTAAATATAATATAAAAAGCCAATAATGAAGAGTAAATCTCTATATATATAAAAATGAATGTTTGTATGTCTGTCTGTTTGTATGTCCGGTATACAAATTCGCAGTAGTTCACTAATTCAAACCAAAATGTCCATACATAGGTAAAAAAATACGGGGAAGACGGTAGGCTATTTTAAAAAATATATAAATCAATTATTAAAACTATATATTTTTAGTCAGAAAATGATGATGACGATATTGCTGTATCATGTTTGATTATCAGATACAAAATTATATCGGGAAAAATTCCAAAAAGCAGAGACCACGGGTGAAACCAGTTCATTATTTTGTACGCAGGAACAAAATTCTAACAATAAAACATTCATTCGAGCAGAAAACAAAAGCCAGATCATCTTTCTATAAAAATATCGCTTCTCAGACACAAAGTTTGCAGCGGGACGTTTCACTAGTGTGACATCCACGGCGCCAATTTATAATTGTAACAAATAGTATTTGAATAAAAACATTTAATCGGGTAAAACCCGGGCGTTGCCCGGGTCATTCGTCATTAATATATAGTCACGACCGTCTTTCCTCAATTCCTCATCGCTGTCACGGATGCGCGCGCATCATCATTATGATCATTATCTTCTATAGAAGCTTCTATCTTTATAATTATGTATATTTACAAAAAGTCAATTCGCTCGCGCCTCTGGCGGTGAAAATGAGGGGTAATACCAGCTGACCTAATGTACATGTAAAGTTTGGAGCGGGATGTTTCACAAGAGTGATGACATCCACGGCTCCAATTTATAATTGTAACAAATAGTATTTGAATAAAAACATTCAATCGGGTAAAACACGGGCGTTGCCCGGTCATTCGTCTAGTAAAATCATAAACACAAGTTAATAAGACCAAATCCAAATAAATAAATAGTTTGTGACATTTCGGTAACAACGCTATTACCGAAATGTCACACACTATTTATTTATTTGGATTTGGCCTTATTACCTTGTGTTTATTATCTATAATCCAAATTGTACCTTATTATAAGATCAAATGTTAATAAGACCAAATCCAAATAGTGTGTGACATTTCGGTAACAGCGTTGTTATCATCTTCAGACAAAAGTACTGAACAGTACTATATATAAAAACTTAAATAATTGCAATCAGTAATTTAATGAATGAAAGGAAGAAAAAATTGTTTGCAACAAAGAAACTTGTTGCAAACAATTTTTTCTTCCTTTCATTCATTAAAGTACTATATATACAGTACAGAAAAGTACTACATTCAGTACTTTTGTCTGAAGATGGTAACAACGCTGTTATTGAAATGTCACATACTATTTATTTATTTGGATTTGGTCTTATTACCTTGTGTTTATAATCTACTAGCCGAATGACCCGGGCAACGCCCGGGTCTTACCCAATTAAATGCTATTCAAATACTATTCGTTACAATTATAAATTGGCGTAGTGGATGTCATTCTTGTGAAACGTCCCGCTCCAATTTTTGTGTCTGAGACGCAATCTATATTGTAGAATAGTGTGAAATATATAAGTGATGTGAATATAAGAAATGGAATTAAGAACAATACACTGACTGTGTGTGTGTGTGTTTTGTAAATAGATAATTAATCTTTACTAAATTTAAATGTGTGTGATAAATAAATAATTATAATTAAATAATAAATATATAAGTTGTAGTGTATAAAAGGTAAACAACACAACATATTTGGCGACGAGGATTAAAAAAAAAATAATCTACTTATATATTTGCCTTATTCTGTCTGTTTGTCTGTTTGAAGCTCACTGATGGGATTTTTCATAACCATCGGTGGTTCAGTGGTAGAATGCTCGCCTGCCACGCGGGCGGCCCGGGTTCGATTCCCGGCCGATGCATTTTTTTTTTTTTTTACAATTTTTAAAACTCATTTATATATTATACAAGAATGACATCCACGGCGCCAATTTATAATTGTCACGAATAGTATTTGAATAAAAGCATTTAATCGGGTAAAACCCGGGCGTTGCCCGGGTCATTCATATATAATAATAATTGTATAAACGAATGCAAGACAAAATCACCGCGAATGTTTCTTTTTTTTAAGGCAATTTCTTTTTAAGGCAATTATCGTTATTTATCGTTAATTTTTGTTTCGATTTTATTGAAAAAAAAAACGATATGGTGCCTTTAAAAAATGATCTTTATTACTATGCAGTTTTCTATTTAGTCAATATACCTAAGTTCATGTTGCAAATGTAATTATCTCTATCGATTTAGTAGGTGAAATGCAAAAAAAAAAATCGACATGATGAAATCTTTATGAAAATTCACATTTTTATTTTTATATTTTCAAGACACACACAGTTTGGGGCGGGACGTTTCACAAGAGAGACATCCACGGTGCCAATTTATAATTGTAACGAATAGTATTTTAATTAAAACATTTTAAAAACACACAGTTTGGAACGGGACGTTTCACAAGAGTGACATCCATGGCGCCAATTTATAATTGTAACGAATAGTATTTGAATTAAAACGTTTTTAAAATATATACGCACTCGGAGGTATCTTGACTGCCCTTCCATATCTTGTATGCATGGCTGGCATTGAAGGGAGGCTCTTCTCTGGATCCTGGTCTTGGTTGTCCCTCTGCATCCTTCCATCTCTTGTAGATGAGGCCGTTGGTGTAGGGCAATCCTCCTCGGTCTCTTGCTCCTGGTCATCCTTGCATCTCCTTGAGATCTTGCCTCGTCTTGGAATAAAGTGACAAAAAGTTTGCTTGATGTCGAGTTTCAAATTTTCTTCGAACAACAACTTTCTTTTTGAATTCAGTTTACCGCTTCTAAGCTTGCTTGATGTCGAATTTCAAATTTTCTTCGAACAACGACCTTCTTTATGAATTCAGTTTACCGCTTCTAAGCTTGCTTGATGTCGAATTTCAAATTTTCTTCGAACAACGACCTTCTTTATGAATTCAGTTTACCGCTGCCACCATGTGTTGTTATCCAAGACGAGGCAAGATTAACTAAGCATTAGTTTATTTCCTATTATATTATAATACTATTTTATATACAAGTCAAAAGAGATCACTAGCAGAGTATTATTCCTTTTGGTTTCCAGAGCTCAACAATCTATGAGCCTAATACTCTGCACACTCGGGTAAAACCCGGGCGCCCCAGGCCATTCGTCTAGTAATTAAATAAGCGTAAAAGAAGATGGCAAATAATTTGACGTCTCCATTACCGTTGAACCTTTTTTTTTTTTTTTTTTTTTTTTTAATGCTACAGATTTGTATTCCGAGTACAAACATTGGATGAATTCATATTTAATATATGAATTAGCAAGCGGTGTTTCAACAAAGAAAGATGACGTTAAAAGGGCAACACTTTTGCATTGCCTTGGACCACAAGTCCAAAGAATTTTCTTTAATTTGCCAGAAGAAAAAGATACGTATGAAAAAGCAAAAGAAGCTTTAACTAAATATTTCACACCACAAAAAAATATTGTATCAGAACGATTTAAATTTAGGCAAAGAAAACAAAATACAGATGAAAATATTGATTCATATGTCATTGCCCTAAGAGAATTAGTCAAATCCTGTGAATTTGGAAATTTAGAAGAAGACATGATCAGAGATCAGATAATAGAAAAATGCTATAATAGGCAATTAAAAGAAAAGTTGTTGCAACAAGAAAATTTGAATCTTCAAAGAACAATTGAGATATCAAGAATGTTTGAAACAGCCAAAGAAGAATTTAGAGTATTGACAAATGAAGATATGACTTCAATAAATAGAGTAAACTATAAAAATAATTTCCAAGCAGCTAATGAATCAACTGTTAAAGGACCAAAGGCTCATAATGTGTACCATCAAAAAGGAAGCACCTCCAAGGTAAGTGCACCTAATTTGGAAGAATGCCATAGATGTGGCTTAACTACACATCCTCCATATAAATGTGGAGCTAGAAATATGAAATGCACATTTTGTAACAAGATGGGTCATCTTAATAGAGTTTGTAGAAATAAAAATAAATATAAAAATATTGAAGGAAAGAAAAGAAATATTCAAAATATTTCAGAAAATAATGAAGACTCAGATGAATACACTTTCTTTTTAGGCTCTGATAACAAAGAAAATATCTATATAGATGGAAAGGAAATAACAATGACTATTGATACAGGTAGTGATACAACATTCATAGAACTTGAAAATTTGAAAAATATTTTTCCTAAGTCTCAAATGCCAACTTTAAATGGTACAGAAAGGAAATTTTATGCCTATGGACAAACTTCACCTCTTCCATGTTGTGGATATTTCTTTGCAGATGTTTCATGGGGTGAAAGGTCTATAAAGGAACAGATTTTTGTGATTGAAGGTAAAGCAGAACCTCTTTTAGGAAAGAAAGCAAGTTTCGAATTAGAAATTATAAAGCGTGGAACAAAAATAAGGAATATTCAACAGGAAGTTATTCCGAAGGATATATATAATTTGATACAAGAAAACATGAACCTTTTTCAAGGTCAAGGAAATGTGAAGGGTTATAGTCAAAAATAACTCTAAAAGAAAATGTTACTCCTGTAGCTCAGAGAGATGCAGACATTTTCCATATAAAATGGTAGAAGCCATCAATCAAGAGCTAGACAAAATGATAGAAGATGGCATTATTGAGGAAGTCCATGAAGCTTCTGAATGGATCTCAAACATTGTGGCAGTTCCAAAAAAGGGTACTGAAGAAATCAGACTATGTGTTGATCTGAGAGAAGTGAATAAAGCCATAGTTAGAAAGAGAATTGTTATACCAACAGATCTTAGAAGAAATATTTTAGACTTAGCTCATGAAACTCATCAAGGGATTGCTAGAACTAAACAAATTTTAAGAGAAAAATACTATTGGCCCAATATGGACAAATATATAGAAAGACGTATAAAGAATTGTTACATTTGTGAAGTCAATCAACCTTTAAGGCATGACCAACCTTTAACAACCATACCAATACCTCCTAGACCATGGTATAAAGTAGGAGTAGACTTAGTTGGACCAATTGATTCAAAATATATTTTGACACTTATTGATTATTATTCATCGTTCCCGGAAGCGATTATAATAAATGATATTTCTTCGAAAACTATAATTTCAAAATTAAAAGAAATTTTTGCAAGATATGGATTTCCCATTGAAATAGTTTCAGATAATGGTCTTCAATTTGTAAGCAAAGATACTGAGCAATTTTTTATGAAATCAGATATAAAACATATAAGAGTGTCACCATATTATCCTAAAAGCAATGGAAAAATTGAACGTTTCCACAGATATTTAAAAAAGCAACTTATTTCAGTAAAATTGCAAGGAAAGGATTGGAAAGAAGAACTTCAATGTGTTCTAATGGCATACAGGTCGACTCCACACCCTTCTACTGGGAAAACACCAGCATTATTGCTTTTTTCCAGGGAAATTAGAAATAAGCTCAATGATATAAATGACAATGATTCTCTTATGGATAAAGAAGTGATGGAGCATAATCAAGCCTATAAAGAAAGAATGAAGAAATATGCTGATAGCAAGAATAAGGCCTTGCCTCATGACTTCAAGAAAGGTAATATTGTTTATGTCGCAAACACTGAAATGAAAAGCAAGTTGACACCAAATTATGACAACCAAAGATTTATCATTCTAGAGACTATATCTCCAAATTCATTCAAGTTAGTCAATACTGAGACAGGTAGCTTTATCATTAGGAATGCAAAGCATTTAAGACATGCCAATGTCTTACAAGATTTTAACAAAGGAATTGATTTGAATACCACTTTGATTAAGACTCCAGAAATTAGAATGGAACTTCCTAGTACTTCAAGGTATCTACCAGAACAAGAAGCAACCTTAGAAGATATTGTACCAGAAGAGCAGATTGCTATATCTGATATGGACTGTTTATACCCAAATGAATCACCTAATGAGAATGAAAACAAGACTGTCATCACTAGAAGTGGAAGACAAATACATGTTCCTTCTAGATTTAAGGACATGATTAGATACTAACTAAACAAGGGAGGAATATGTAGAATAGTGTGAAATATATAAGTGATGTGAATATAAGAAATGGAATTAAGAACAATACACTGACTGTGTGTGTGTGTGTGTTTTGTAAATAGATAATTAATCTTTACTAAATTTAAATGTGTGCGATAAATAAATAATTATAATTAAATAATAAATATATAAGTTGTAGTTTATAAAAGATAAACAACACAACATATATTAATAAAATGCAAATTTCATAAGTGGTGTTCGCTAAAAACTTTCGTTACAATGCATCAATTTCAACCAAATTTTCAACATTTATGTAAAACGAGATGGAGCAGGTTTTGCTTAACATCAAAATATTTTTCCTAACTTTAACATGCGTAACTTCGCTGTTATCGATTAAATACAAAAAAAAAATCAACAGAGTTAATTTTATTTATATATAAATACAAAAAAAAAAATCAGCAATTCATTCAACTCAATCTAAAAAAATATTCAAAACAAGCAAGTTTAAGATAACACCATATGTAAAACAGTCGGCCAAGAAAACAACAACGATATTACATCTTTCTCACATATTCACACACAATCTTGATTAATAATTAAAACTAATCTTTAACATTGTTTATTATACTTCATAATATATAATATTCGTTAGGCAAACTTTCACTCGGATAAAACCCGGGCGAAGCCGGGTACACATCCGCTAGTATTTTTATAAAGAGATGATCTGGCTTTGTGTCTTCTGCTCGAATGAATATTTTTCTGTTAGAATTTTGTTCCTGCCTTATAAAAATGAACTGGCTTCACCCGTGGTCTCTGCTTTTTGAAATTTTTCTTGATATAATTTTGTATCTGATAATCAAATATGATACAGCAATATTGTCATCATCATTTTATGACTAAAAAAAACAACTATTTTTGCCCAGAACCTGTCAATTTCAATTTTTCTTGGCTAAAAATGCGACAAATATCTCTTCCATATTTTTTCTATGTCCTGTTAAAACACGTTTTACATGTACATTAGGTCAGCTGATATTACCTCCCAACTTCACCGCTAGAGGCGCTGCTTGCGAGCGAAAGAGCAAATTTGCAACTCAAATTTGCAAATAACTCGAAGAATATTCGGGATAGAGACCTGAAATATTCAATATAAGTTTTTCCAGATTCTACTATACATACTGCTAAAATTTCAGTCATATTAGTTACGTATTTTACGTATATTACGTAAAAGCATTCCATTCACAAAAGCAAACGATGACAGAATTGATGACTCTGATACTTGTATATTTTAATAATAATATAAATGAGTTTTAAAAATTGTAAAAAAAAAAAAAAATGCATCGGCTGGGAATCGAACCCGGGCCGCCCGCGTGGCAGGCGAGCATTCTACCACTGAACCACCGATGCTTATAAAAAATGGCCATATTTGGGTATTTATTCCATTCACAAAAGCAAACGGTGACAGAATTGTTGATTGATGACTCTGATACTTGTATATTTTAATAATCCAAATTGTGCCTTATTATAAAATCACAAGGTAATAAATAGCACTGTATGTGACATTTCGGTAACAGAGTTGTTACCATCTTCAGACAAGAGTACTAAACAGTACTATATTTACAGTACAGAAAAGTACTACATTCAGTACTTTTGTTTAATGATGGTAACAACGCTGTTACTGAAATGTCACACACTATTTATTTATTTGGATTTGGTCTTATTACCTTATATATTTTTGGATAGTAATGTGTTTTTTGAGTAACTTACTGAGGAGAAAAGACATGTGTGCCTTGTAAAGATTGAGAATGGATAAGATTCTAACTCAGAAATAAATAACCATAAAAGATTTCTTTAAAAGATGTTTTTTTTTTTAAATATATAATTTTTAGTCTACTTTTTAAAATGTATTCACTCTCTATCCAATACATTTATTCACTTGAAATAAAATGGTATTTTGTAATTTTTCCTTTGTTCAAAAAAATGTATTAATGCAAATTTATCCATCACTAAAAGTCTCAATGGTATCAAATTTACATTATTAATTAAAATATAACAAGTTTTTTTTCTATCAATATCATTTCAATTATATATTTGCTTACCTAATATGATAGAGCACAATTTGGATTATAGATTATAATACAAGAAAATAAGACCTAATCCAAATAGTGTGTGAGGTTTCGACAACAGCATTGTCACCATCATCAGACAAAAGAAGAAATGAGAAAAATATCACAGCAAGTTCTTAAATAGTAGTTATCAAGTCTAAAACCACACGATAATAGTTCTATTTAAGAACTTGCTGTGATATTTTTTCTCATATATTCTTTTGTCTGATGATGGTGACAATGCTGTTGCCTAAACGTCACACACTATTAAATTATTTGGATTAGGTCTTATTTTCTTGTATTAGGGTTACCTCTTATAAAAATGTCCACTAGCTATGAATATTGTTATGAAATCATCTAACTAACTCTGATTCAACCAAAAGCTCTGATCCCTTGGGCTGTCAAATTATTGAGGTAACCAATGGCTGATGTATGACAGGCTCAATTTACCAAGTGATATACAATAGAACCTCCCTGTAAAGGACAATACCTAGTTGTAGAGCAAAACTATCCTTTGTAGAGAGGTGTCCTCTTACCAGAGAGTTGTTAAATAGTAAAAATGGTCAAAAAAATAAAAGAAAATAAGACCTAATTAGCCTTTACAAACGTGCCATTGGTTACTTGCACTTACTGGTAGGGGGTTGGACTTTTGCAAGAATTGATGGCCATTGAAATATTTTTTTTTTTTTAAATCAATGTGTGATTAATATTTATTGTGATAGATGGTGCAAGTCATCAGAAATATTCAATTACATAATCAGGAAGTGATTCGATACAATTTGGACCATAGATTATTAACACAAGGTAATAAGACCAATTCTAAATGAATGAATAGTGTGTGACATTTCAGTATCACCAAAAAGTCATATGCTATTTGGATTTAGTCTATTACCTAATGGTTGCAGGGTTTTCCCACTATGTACTAAGTGCAATTCTCAGCCTGCAACCCCAAGACATATTATTGACTCATCCATTGATGAGCTCTACTCTTCCCCGGCAGACACCATCAAAAATCTCAAGCTTTACAAGCTTGATAACTTAGTGTGATTGAGTGGAGATAAGAAAGAAGAAGAGGTCTTTTACCTTGTGTTTCTTATTTCCACAATCTGATATCTATTACACTTTCTTTATACAGTAGAACCTCCCTGTAAAGAACAACACCTAATTGCAGAGCCAAAGTGTCATTTAGGGAGAGGTGTCCTTTTACCGGAGAGTTGCAAAATTATAAAAATGATAATTTTGCAAATGAAAACTGTCCTTTGTGGAGAGGTGTCCGCTAGCGGGATGATAGCTAAAGGGAGGTTCTACTGTTTAATGCTCCAATTGCCCCTGATTTTTGCAAAAGTCCAACTACACTAGCAAGTGAAAGTAACCAAACTGCATTCTGGCACACTTGTGAATGCAAAGTTGAACTGCTTTTCACATGTGTAGACATGTGGTGCACTTACAGTAAAAGCAGTCGCCAACTTCTACCCACCATGATTATCATGGCCTGTACCACGTGTACTTGGGATAAAAAAAATAATTCTATATACAGTTACGAGCGTCATGGCCTCTGTCACGGTTTGCCGGCGCCCTCCTATTGGTCGGCTACGATCATGCCACCTCTGCCCCCCCCCCATCATTTGGTGCCGCCAATGCGCGAGACACTTCTGTCACCGTTTGCCTTTGGTTCAGTGGTAGAATGCTCGCCTGCCACGCGGGCGCCCCGGGTTCGATTCCCAGCCGATGGTTTGGGGCAGGACGTTTCACAAGAGTGACATCTAGGGCGCCAATTTATAATTGTAACGAATAGTATTTGAATAAAAGCATTTAATCGGGTAAAACACGGGCGTTGCCCGGGTCATTCGGCTAGTTCTATATACAGTTACGAGCGTCATGGCCTCTGTCACCGTTTGCTTTTTTTTTTGGAATGGCGCTCTCCTATTGGTTGGCTATGATCACGCCACCTTTGCTCCCCCCCCCACTCGCTTTTTGGTTTTTGTAACTTTTGTGTTGGAGCGGGTTTTCTTTTTCCCAGTAAGAGACGCCTACGGAAGCCAACAGTACATAGACAGATAAAGCACATAGGCTATAGTTATTAACTAATATATGCATTTATTTAAGGCGCCAATTTATAATTGTAACAAATAGTATTTGAATAAAAACATTCAATCGGGTAAAACACGGGCGTTGCCCGGGTCATTCGGCTAGTAGATTATAAACACAAGGTAATAAGACCAAATCCAAATAAATAAATGGTGTGTTGAATAACTTCTTAGGTCCATTTATTTATTTGGATTTGGTCTTATTACCTTGTGTTTATAATCTTGATATCTTTTTGTACTTAAAAATAATGTTTTTTAAATAAATGTGAGGTTTCAAATAAAAAAAAAAAACACAGACAAAAAAAATTCCTTACAAATTTCTTTATTGATTCAAATTATATTAAGAGAGAGAGAGATAGTAAAAAAGTTTTTCAAAAAGGCGATAGAAAAAAACATATTATAAGGCTTTATAAAAAAAAGATCATTAATATTGTATATATAAAGATAGGCAAATACATGAGGAAATAATACAACAAGCGGAGCAATGAGATTCATTAATACATGGAGAGAAGGTAAAAGCTCATATTATATACTGTTGATACTCCATATAAAGTAGGCTTTGGTTATATTTGGCAATATGGTGATTAAGGTAAAAAAAGCTTGTGCTAGTTGCATGAGTAAATATACAGTAGAACCTCCATGAGAGGACACCTCTCTATAAAGGACAGTTTTCATCGCCAAAAATACCATTTTTACTATTTAGGAACTCTCTGGTAAGAGGACAACTCTCCCTAAAGGACACTTTGGCTTCTACTGTACAATAGAAACCTCACTTGGACCCAAGATATTCATGTTGTTATAACTACTGTCGAAACAATTGACATTTAAAACATGGAACTTATAATTATGATGTTATAATACCTTTATAAACTAACAAAAAGTAATAAAAATAAATAAATAGTGTGCGATGTTTCGTTAACAGCGTTGTTACCATCACTTTTGTCTGATGATGGTAACAACACTGTTACTGAAACATCACACTATTTATTTGGATTATATTTGTATATATTACCTTGTGTTTATAATTTATTATCTAAATTGTGTCTTATCATTATAAACCAAGTTGCTGTTATATAAAAAAAAAAGACCTTTATAGCGAGGTTCCATTATAGTTAGATGTAATTTTAATCAAATACAAAAATTGAAGTTCATAAAACAACAAAAGTAAAACATGAGCATTGCAAAGTAAATTTGTCACATCAATTAAGTTAAGATTTCAATTGAAGAGTATAGCAGCATACACACAACAATTCAAATGTATCATATCATTGGTTAAATAAAAATTGGTAAAATTTTGGTAAGTATTGAAGAAATTAAGAGCACAAGATGTAAAAAAATAAAAGATTTTCCATTAATGAATGGATTAGAAATATTTTGAAAAAGAGATATAAATTCAAATTTTATAAAAATATATTATACAATATATAAAATAATAAAGAAAATGATGAATTAAAGATTGACATTCTGTCCATGTATATAGAAGTTGTGTTTCCAAGACATAAACATTCTATATTATAATTGAATTCTTCAGCTACATCCTCTGTTAAACTAAATTGCTGAATGTAGGGGGGGCAAAGTCTGAATGTCATGTGGTTAGATAACCAACCAGAGCAACTCCCCATCATGGAAACTTATGGACTAAAAAAAAACATAGTTAAAGTAAGTGAAACGGTGTCCAAGCCTTATCCAAACTATGACTGAATAAAGGCTTCTTGAATTGAAAGAAAGGATAAGTTAGAGCCTGCAATTCTATAGAGGGTAATCTAATCAAAGATAAGTTACACAAAATTTATCAGTCAAGTGTAGGGTTCAATCATTGAGGTGGTTTTATAGTTGTAGGGCAAAGTCTGACTGTCATATGGTAGATAACCAACCACAGCAACTTCCCATCATGGAGACTTATGGAAAAAAAAAGGTAGTCAAAGTAAGTGGAACTGTAGAGTGTCCAAGCCTTATCCATACATGACTGAATAAAGAAAGGCTTCTTTAATGGAAAGAAAGGATAAATTAGAACCCACCCCATTTTATAGAGGGTAATCTTATCAAAGATAAGTCACACAAAAATTTATCAGTCAAGTATTAGGGTTGAAATCTATCTGCCTTCATTGGGGTGAATTTATAGTTGAAAGCAACTACCCTCTTATGTAGTATTTCATGCAATTGAAGAAATAATAACAAAATCTACTCCACTTGCCCAAAATGTAGCTTGGCACCTACAGCGCCAGAACACATTTTGGCTTGTATTAGATGTACTAAACAGGACCTTTGGGAGGGACTGCTGCTTATCATCAAAATGCTCAAGAAGCATGGACTTGTGGAATTTTTGTAATCTTTAGACAAGGGGATAAGAAAAACAACATAACAGGATCTTGCCTTTTGGTTTTTGCCTTTCCTAGCATCTTAAGGTAGTCATCCTTTTCTTAGAACAAAAATTTGTTTACATAGATAAAGAGGAAAGAATTTTGTATAATAATCAAAAATTCGCTAAGTTCTTATTATGTAAATATTTACCTGTATATAAACATTATCTTTCAGTTTCTTGAAAAGTTGCCTGTTGAAGGACGTAAAAGTCCGAAAGCTTGCCGAATTTACAACTGTAATAAAAGAAACTTGTTGCCGTTAATTTTATTTATTCTTCAAAGTATCTTGCTGAATTGATGCTACCCTGAAGTATCAAGGGCCATTGCCCAAAACCATGTTGTTGACCACCTTACTTATTTATCAAAGTTGACTCATTCTAATTCATCAGTACTACTATAAGGATCAATTGGGAGATTGAACAAAATGGAAGGATACACTTGGTAGAAAGATGGGACAGTTAGACCAAGGAAGTATCGACTTAGTAATTTTTTTTTTACAATTTCAAGAATATTTATTTTACTGATATGTAAGCAAAAAAAATCTTTGGTCCTTATCAAAAATAAGGTATAAATATAAAAATATTGGGGGAAAAATAATTTTTAAAAAATTCTCGAAAGATTTTGCTTGGTTTCATTAAATTTGGAAGAAAACGAGAGACAGATTTAGAACTATCATAAATGGATAGGCTTGAACACCTCCTTTGATCCCACATAGCCAGAAAGAACCTAGACAAACTCTTATACAAGACTTTACATAACAGAATAGATGAGAAAACCAGGAAGACATGGATAACCAGCTGGATGCTAAACCATCAATACAGCGTTTAACAATCTCGGTTCATACTGAGAACTATACATCAAAGACGGAAATTACTGGAGATTCTATGTCGGAGGAGGAGGACTTGAACCATTTTATATGGATGATAATAAATGAATGAAATAAAGGGGGGGAAGGAGAGCAAGAAACTTGAATGAGCAAAATTTGATTCTACACTTAAAATGGCTTATCTGCAATTTCTCTTTATAAATGGACGATTGAAACAATAGAGAGAAACTAATATGTAAATATTAAATGTGTCTACTACATATATATATATATATATAGATCTGAAAAACTCTACCATATTTTAAAAATATAAAATTACATAGAGATTTCAAAAAATATTTCTATATGAAGGCAAAGCTTTGGTTAATAGCATTATGGCAATATCTTAGGCACATTCCATTGGAATCTTTATAGGACAATTTATCTCTATGCCATATATATATATATAGTTTGTTCCCTTTAAAGATAAGACAGCACATTCATACTACTCTAGAGACGTGTTGATCAAAAGTAGAGAATTTAAAAGGTAGTAAGGGCAGCAATACCAAGTTTGGTGTAAAACTGGGCAGGTTTGATTCAGCTGTTGATAATACCATTCCAAGTAATCAAAACTAAGTAGATTGTTGCAAAAAAAGCTAAATATTTAAGAAAAATGGAAAAATAAAGTAGAAAGCCTAAAGCTAATTATAACCACAATATTTCTATGTTATCATCTACAATATAAAAGCCAAATTTCTCAAGTTATTGAACAATTTGTGTGAGACTTCCACAATTATCAATAGTCAAAATTAACACAAATAGGCATTTAGAAACAAAAGGTAACAATATTGTTTTCATAATGTCACAAACATTTCAATAATTTGCTCTTGTTATTTTTGTTTCTAATCTATAATCCACAAAAATTATACCTTAGGCAATTTAGAATAGGCATTTAAAATACTCATTATCTCTCACATTCACAAAACATTTTTTATTTGCGGACTACTGATAAGCGGGACGAAAAATTTTACTTAGTGAAAGCTCCAATTAAGGATGATATTTGACCCTATATTCTAAGAGAGAGAATAAATATTCCAAAATACTGAATATTTTAGCTCATTTATGCTGTTGAATACAAAATTTGAGAAAACTCCAAATGGCTAAAACAAAAAGTTGACACTATATTGCTAAGGAATCAAGAAAAACTAGCAATATATTTCTTATCTCTAATATATATTTTCTAAGATATAACACAAAATGGACTTTTTTTATGATAGAAAAATATCAGAAATAATAACAAAAATCATATTGGTGCCTATACATTTTTTTTGCTCTTTCTATGTTGTAAATTGCATTGTAATCAAATAGATAAAATTTGGAGCTTAAAAAAATATAGAATAACAATGAGCATAAAAAGAAATAAAAGTCTAAATGATAAAATTTTTTGATTCCAGATCCACAAATATTCAAAGGGTCAAGAAAAAAAAAGACCTAATCCAAATAATTTATTAGTGTGTGACATTTCGGCAACAGCATTGTCACTATCATCAGACAATTTATTTATTCTTTTGTCTGATGATGGTGACAATGCTGTTGCCGAAACATCACACACTAATAAATTATTTGGATTAGTTTTCTTGTATTATAATCTATAATCCAAATTGTGCTTTATCATATTCAAAGGGTCTAACACAGTCAAAGATCAAGTCTAAAATAAGAAAAATTTGAGGTGATGTTTCAATTGGTTTCAACAATGGTACCATATTAATATAAAGCAATAACCCATTATCTATATTTTAAGGAATAAAAGTATTTAAAGCATGAATGCATTCTTTTTCACACAAATCAAACTTCTACTCTCCTTACTGTGATGAAAAATATTGGAAGGGCTTGGTTCATCAGTGGTGAACTCTTCCTCTAGAGGTTATTTGGTAGTAGATATATATAGTTAGATTATTGAACAAGAGTTTGGGGTCTTATTACCTTGTTTTATAATCTATAATCCAAATTGTGCCATATCAATATAGGTAGATGTTATAATTAAAAAATATTTCAGATTTTTTTTTTTTTTCAAAATTTTCTAAATACACATATATGTCTTTTTATTATCTAAAGAGATTTAAATAAGGAATGCTCTATTTTTTTCAGAATATAGACATAAATCTATTCTTTTTATATAAATATTTCTTTGCCATTTATATTCTATTATATAAAAATTTATACTCCATAAAATATATAAAATTGTATTTTCACACAAGCCAATAAAATTAAGAGTTGGAAAATTTCTAAGTAAAAAAATTATTTTATCACTTTTTAAAAAAATTTATATTTAAAAAAAAAACTAACTAAATATATATAATGTTACTTTTTTTTCTTTTTTCTATATTCAAATATATATTATTATATCACAGTTATTTAACAAACAAAAAAAAAAGGTTATTATAAAATATATAAAAATGTCTTTTTTAAAAATTATATATATATATATATAATGTTATTATATTAAAAGTTTTTTCTTCAGTACTCCAAAACAAAAGTTATATATATTTTAAAAAATGTTACTTTGCACAATATATATATATAAAATAGATATCATCTTTTTTTATGCGTTACACTATAGCTTTAGAGGCATATTTTTAGAAAATATACAAAAAATTGAGTCCCAATTATCAATATAGTCCCAATTATCTATAACAGGGAGTTTAAAAAAGAACGGGTTATACTGAATTTATCAGCTCTTCTTCTTCTTTCTTATCTTCACACTGGATGAAGTAGAATGTGTCTGCCTTTGTCATTAAGACTGGGAGCACTACTCAGTGGCAGGCCGACTTAGCTCCAAAAGAAATGGCCGCCTCTAACATGAGGAACAGACGCCATGTGCAGCCACTCCTAACATGGAGTACAAATGCTGCTCATCCTGTATCCCTAGATTAGGAGCCCTTACAGGGTACTATCAGCCGGGCCAGCTGAACCCAGGTTTTTTACCGAGCTTGTTACTGCTCCCCCTCCTCCTTTTTCATCCGGGCTTGGGACCGGCAAAGGCTGATCTCATGGAATGGGGTGTAGAGATGCAGCTTTGGTTGATCATGGAACCATGATCCAGGCACACTTTAGTGAAAGTGACACTCTGAATCAAAGTGTAGCAATTTAAAAAAAAGAAAAATTTCTTTAAAATTATGACCAAATTATTCTTTTCAAATCGGACACCAGGATTCGAAGTAACAAAAAAAAGGTTAAATTAGAAAATGTATGTTGAATTAGTCAGTTGAACAGAAGATATGAAAAAGGTATCTCCTTATCATGCAAGTGAAAGTTGCTGATGGCTAGCGCCATCTATCGGAATAAATATCAACTATTCTCGTTGATTTCTTATTATTCCAGAATTGGCCAAATACCCATAGTCAAATGAAGATATATTGTTATAGAATATTGCAAAATATCCTATTTAAGATAACTGGGACTACTACTAATAATTGGGACTAGTGTTATCCTATTTAAGATAATTGGGACTAGTGTAGTTTTTTTTTGCCTCCCAGTAAATGTGAATTTAAATATAGTTCAGTCTATATGTATGCTATCTAGACACTTCTCCCACAGTTTTAATTATATTACATAAAACACATATACAAAGTACAATAAACATACACACAACATATACATCGTGAGTAAGCAAGTATTATTGTATGCAAAAATAATATTATGTACTACATACAACTTGAGATTTATATTGTTACATATACAATTCTTATTGGATTCTTATATTATTCTATATTATTCTAATTGGATTCTTAATTCAAGATCAAATCAGGGAACCTAGCAATTCTCCGACACTTTCTAAATAGAATTATATAAAAGGGCGTACCTAGATCTGTAAAGAAAAAATTTTTTTTTCTTAAAATATTTCGAGAGATTGCTCCCTCTTTATCAATTTATTATTTTAAGAAAAAAAAATTTTTTTTTTGTTTACAGATCCAAGTACACCCTTTTATATAATCTTAATTAATTGTATTTTATTTTGATCACCTTTTGACTCAAACTTTCAAAATAGTTTTTTTTAATCATATTATATATGGTATTTTTATAAATTCAAGGCTTATGACTTATTGTTTAAAAAATTAACGCTTCATTAATAAGATAATAAGTATCTTGGCAATATTGGAGGGCATTTTGGTCTCCTTTTTAATGCCATCAATTTACAAATTATAAAAAAATGAATTTGGATGGGGGGGATTTAAAAAAAAAATCTTGGGTTGAAAAAATCCAATTAGGACTTTATATACCAGAAACAATACAATAATAAAAAATAATAATAATTTTAGGAGTAGAAAAAAAAATCTTGAGTTTTATTAAACATATTTGGTCTCAAACTGGATAATCAACTGTATTGAGACACATAGTGTTAAAAGAGAGGCAATTTATATAAAAAACATAACAACAATAATTTTAAAAAATGCCCATGGTATATATATATATCGAGAGAGAGAAAAAAAAAAAGGGAAATGAAATATATATTTAAGAGCTATCACAATTTGGATAGATTTATAGTTTTTAGAAGGTATCAGAGAGAATTCATAGATAGGCGGTATGTAAATATGTGAAATTATAGTTGGATAAGGTAAATAAAAGCTCTTTTTTAAAAATTTAAATTGAGATTTATTATTTGGAATTGAGTGAAGAGAAAAGTAAAAACAACACAAAAATTGAAATATTAATACAGTCTTTATCCCTCTAAGAACTAGGCCAGAGGGAAAGAAATTTATTATAGATTATAAACACAAGGTAATAAGACACCAAATCCAAATAAATAAAGTGTGTGACGTTTCGGTAACAGCATTGTTACCATCTTCAGACAAAAGTACTGAATGAGAAATTTTTACCACAGCATGTTTTAAATAGTTACTGTTATCAAGTGTGTAAACAAGATAGCAGATAAGAAGAAGATAGAAGAAATGTCACACACTATTTATTTATTTGGATTTGGTCTTATTACCTTGTGTTTATAATCTATAATCCAAGTTGTGCCTTATCACTTATCCTTATAGTCCATATAGGGTTAAATCAGATAGAGTTAAGATTTTCGATTGGTTATCAAAATTGTATATTTGGGATCACAGAAAAATCTCTCACTGATATCTGGAAGGTCTTGTATAGAAAAAGAGAGACTGTATCATTTCCAATTATACTTGTTGGTTCGAATGAAAACCAATAAAAAAAAAACAAATTGAGATTAGAAGCACAAAAGTATTAATAAAAACTAACCAAGTAAATATAGAACAAAAAGGAGATTCAAGGATTTAGTCTTATTACCTTGAGATTCAATTAATAAATGAAAGAAAAAAAAAATTAGGAGTAATAATAGTCAAGAGAATAATAAAAAAAGTCATACAAAGAGAATTTGAAAATTAAAAAAAAAAAGCAATTCAATAATTTGTTGAATAGTTTGATCTTCAAAAACATAAAAAAAAAAAAGATTAAAAAATAAATATAGAGAGAGCCCCAAAAAAAAATTTTGATTTAGAACTCGGTAAAAAAAAAAAGTGACTCAATAAACAGAAAACAAGAGTTTTTTTTTAAAGTAAGAAAGATAGAGAAATGATTCAAGATTGTGAGAATAAACAATAAGAAACTAAAGAGTGAAAAATTTAAGAAAAAATTAAAATAGAAGAAGAAAAGAAAGATGAGGCAGAGAACTTAGTGGGGCATGCCTCTACAAGAGTTGCTCTAAAGAGTTGGTAGAGTTGATCTAAAGAAAAGAAAAAGAAACACAAGGTAATAAGACCAAATCCAAATAAATAAATAGTGTGTTACATTTCTGTAACAGCGTTGTTACCAAAACATTACACACTATTTATTTATTTATTTGGATTTGGTCTTATTACCTTGTGTTTTTAATCTATAATCCAAATTGTACCTTATCAGAGATTAATTTTAAAATAATACAATGGGTATCTGGAGATGTGTTTCTTTTCAGTTCTATTAATGTAATCTCAAGTTTTCACGTATTTCTATGTATCCTTCTACAGGTGTACAAAAGGAAAGCTTGAGAGATTACATTAATAGAAATTATATTACGATGCACTAGCACGCCATCTGTTATCAAATTACAAAACTATTTTAGACGCTTAATATTCTTTTTAAAATAAAACAATTTCTACTGCCCTTACTGCAATGGAAAAATTAAAGGGAGGGCCTGGCTCATCAGTGATGAACCCTCCCAGCAGATTCGCTAGTTTAATCTACCATACCGCTGTTATATTGCATTTTTGGAATTAATAGAAATGAAAAGAAGCTCATCTCCATAAAAACCTGTTGTATCATACAATTTTTCTATCCAAGAGATTCAAATTCAAGTAAATAAAAGATTATTTAATAATAAAGTAAATGACAACAAACAGAGAACAATATATTCAGAAAGAAAGAAGGTAAAAAAAAGTCACTTTAATACTTTGATGTAAATCTCAAAAAGGTTGCCAAAATGAGAAAGAAATGATAATATAAAAAAACAAAAAAAGGTAAATTAACAAAGCAAACAACAACAACAACAGAAAATAGATCATTTTAGAGAGTAAGGATGAGAAAATACTGGAAGTAATAGACAGAGAGAACTGATAGTTTTTCATAAAAGCGCAACAAAGTTGTAATAGAGAAAAAAAAGAGATAAATGATTTAAAAAAAAGGTGACAGAGCGCAACAACAACGATGAGGAGAGTAATTTAAAACGAAAGAAGGAACATAAAAACAGTTACTTGAAGAGCTGACAGAAGTCAGAGTTCTGGGCGGGATAGTACCCGGGCGAGAGGACATTCACCAAGATGGCGGCGGCCATCAGTAGGAAGAAGAGGACCAGAGCGACCCAGCCCAGTTTCACCTCCCAGGGTCGGATGTGGAGGTTGCGCAGGGCTACCATACCCACCAGGAGACCAGCGAGAGCTCCCCCAATATGCGCTGCGTAACTGGTCCGGCTGCGTTGGTCCAGCCAGTAGCGAACATAGAGGGCAGTCCCGATGTCCATTCCGCCAAACAAGAGGAGAGTGAGCAGTCTCACCCAGCCAAAGTCCATCTCCTTGAAGTTCTGGAAAAACACAACAGGACATTCACTCTTTCCATCAATTAAACACCTCTCTGGGAAATTCTGAAGAATTCATGAACCTCTTGTCTTCTTCTGTCTTATCTCCACTCAATCACACTAAGGTATCAAAGGTCACTAAGATTATCAACAGACACAACCAAAAGTCTCAAGCTTTGCAGGCTTGATACCCTAATATGATTGAGTGGAGATAAGAAAGAAGAAGAAGAAGAGACACTAAGGTATCAAGCTTGTAAAGCTTGAGATTTTTGATGGTGTCTGCCGGGGAAGAGTAGAGCTCATCAATGGATGAGTCAATACAGTCAATAATGTGTTTTGGGGTTGCAGGCTGAGAATTGCACTTAGTACATAGTGGGAAAACCTTGCAACCATAGAAGCCCTTGTGAATCTTATAAGGCACAATTTGGATTATAATACAAGGAAATAAGACCAAATACAAATAAATTGTAGGAAGAATAACTTTTCTTCCTACTTTACCATTAGTAGACCCTATTTATTTATTTGGATTTAGTCTTATTTCCTTGAATTTATGAAAACAAAGCCTGCCCTGAACTGACAAGGGCCATTAGACCTGAAACAATAGTTTCCAGGTGGGCATTGTGATGTTGATTGGTCATCAAACCCAATTTGCTAGCTTGCAGAGATGGTTAAAAGCTAACACATAGTTTTGTATCTATTTTGACAGAAGAGGTGATCTCTTCTATTTTTATAGAACACAACAAAAAGAAGTGTTTTGTGTCCCAATGGATTTTGTTAAAAATGTCTCACAACTTTTTAGTACACCTAGATGTGTGTTTAATCATATTTTCAAATGAATTAGACAGTTATATACATTTATAGAGTCAAAAAAACATATGGTATAACAAATTCACTTTGGACCAATATATCAAGTTGTGATAATCATGTTTTTCTAATCACTGTTTAAAAAAATGGAATTTAAAACTTGGGACACTTTATAATTATGATGTTATAACTACAATGTTGTTATCACAAGGTAATAAGACTAAATCCAAATAAATAAATAGTGTGTGATGTTTCGGTAACAGTGTTGTTACCATCTTCAGACAAAAGTACTGAATGAGAAATTTTACCACAGCATGGTTTTCAGTACTTTTGTCTGAAGATGGTAACAACGCTGTTACCGAAACGTCACACACTATTTATTTAATTGGATTTAGTCAAACAACAACAAAAAAGCCTTTATTTAGGGTCACTGACCCTATACAGGATTCACCAGAGGTATGCATAAGAACAAAGCAGTGAGACAACGGAAATAGCGATATATACAGAGTAAAAAGAGAAAGAAAAAAAAAAAAAACAAGAAAAGGAAAAAAAAAATAATAATAATAAGAAAGAGGGAAGCAAGAAATCAACACAAAAAGAGTAGCAGTAAGAAAGTGAGGAGTGAGTATCACTTGGCCTTCTTCTGAGATATGGACTTGTGGAAACCATAAAACGCCGTAGCAATATACTTATTCTGGGTCATATTGTCAATTATTGATGGAAGTGAAGCACAGAGTTGCCCAGTTTTGAGCATAAGGGTTCTTCTTTCTTCTTTCAGAGCAGAGCAATCAAAAATATAGTGAGTGATTTCATTTTGTAGTTTTGAATTACAGAAGGTACAAGTCGGGTCCTCACCGCAGAGCATCTTGGTGTGGTTTTCTCTAAAAAAACTTGAAAGTATTCTAACTTGTGCGAGTAGTCTTACAACCGGGAAAGGAAAATCCCCTAAAAGGTATCCCTCCGTCATGAAAGATATGTGAATGTCTTTGTAGTGAGAGTATAGCTTAGATTTATCCATTCTTGTAAGGTCGTTTTGTATAGATTGGTCTGCCGCTGTTATTAAGAGCCCTGTAATCGCGCTCCTCAGCGTTTCAGGGTCATCACAGGAAACAAGTGCAGGGGATCCATTATCGTTAAGCAGATTAGTGAGCTTTTTAATGAAACCGATGGGTGTTCCCGAAGCATTAGAGAGTTCCCGTGTTCTATTAAAACATATACGTGGCAATCTGTCACTGCTCATATTCAACACCCGCAGCCAATACTTCAGGGTTAATTTTAAGGCTGTTACACTCAATGAGATACGACCGGTTTCTAATCTGATTAGGTAACCTGGAGTGTATCTGGGCAGATTCAGGAACCTACGGATAAATATGTCTTGTATATTGTCCAGTAAGTCTTTATGCTCTGTTGCCCATAATGGAGCGGCATACATCAGGACAGCTCTCACTATTGTATCAAAGAGTTTGATTGATAAATTTATTGACTTTGCTTTTGATTTTATTAATATTGGGTGTGTGGCGTTAATTGCTGTAAGTGCTTTTCCTTTAAAGTAATTTGCCGGGTGAGTAGTTGTTATTGTTGGTGTCAGAGGGAATCCCAAGTATGTATATCTTGAAGTTATTGCTATGGGTTTATCATTCCAGAACCATCTATCCTTATTTGAGGGTTTACCTCCATTACGGAACACCATAATCTTTGACTTGGACTCATTTAGTGTCATTAAGTTCTCATCGAGATATTCTTTCAGTATTTTGATCTTCTTTTGGAGGTTTATCCTGGACTCACCTATAATTGCTATGTCGTCGGCGTACAGCAATAAATGGATATCTCCAAATTCTGGCAAATTTACACTCGGCAGGTCTGAGTTATTATAAATTTCGATTAAGTCCGTGATAAATAATATAAATAGCAGTGGGGAAAGTGGTTCTCCCTGGAGGACTCCCGAGTTTATCTTAATACTTTCCGTAAATGATCCCTTCCATCTGATAGCTATAGTTGCTTGTTCGTAGTAACTTTTGATCGTACTTATGAATTGGTAACTTATGCCTAGGTTGTAAAGTTTTTTCCAAAGTAGTGAGTGGGGTACAGTATCAAATGCCTTCCTTAGATCGACAAAAAAGACATATAGTTTTCCCCTCTTTTTTCTTAATGATAGTTGGATTAAAGTAGTTAGTGTAAATATGTGGTCAATACATGATCTTTCTTTTCTAAATCCCGCTTGGTTTTCGGGTATAACCCTTCTTCCTTCGACCCATTCCTCCAGTCGTGATCTTAGGATTGATGTGAAAAGCTTTGATACATTGCTAATCAGTGCAATACCTCGGTAGTTGGAGGGGCTGTTCTTATAACCATTTTTAAAGATTGGGTGTATAGTGGAATTAGTCCAAATTGCTGGGTATTTTCCAGTCGTCATAACACTATTGTAGAGTTGTTTCAACAGCAGTATGTACGAATCAGGGAGTGTTTTTAATACTTCATTGGGGATGCCATCGGGCCCGCATGCCTTGTTACTCCTCAAACCAGCTATCTCCTTGTATATGTCTGCATTGGTTATCTCTGAGTCCAATATAGGATCGTTCTGAGAAATCACATTATGTAAATTACAGATTCTCAAATTTTTCTCTGTAGTCATTAGTTCGCGGTAAAAGTTCAGCCAGTCCTGTATAGATATTTCTCCTTGGATTATAGATGTGCTTTTGTAGAGCGCAATAGTTTTCCAGAAGGTCTTTGAGTCTTTAGCATTTCTGAGTATTTCCTGTTTTTCATTATCAAAGCCTTTCCTTTTTAGATCCAATAAAGCGAGATATTTCTTTCTGGAAGAAGCATAACATTCTCTGTCTTCCAATCTATTTGTTTTACGATATTTCTTCAGACTTTCTTTTGCCAGTTTTTTCATATCATAGCAGTCCTTATCGAACCACGGCTTAGATTTCCTGGGGCCGCCCTTAATTGAGTAGGTTATTTTTGCAGATGACATTGCTTCCAAAATTCGCTGATTGAAAGTGTATACAAGGTCATCGGAGGCTGGTATGTTTTTTTCCCGCAATTCTTCCAGTTTCATTTTAAACATTGCGAGTCCATCGGCTGACCATCTATATCTCGTAATATTATAATCTTCCCGTTTGGTTTTTTTCTCATTGAAGTTTTGGCCTTTTATCGTTAAAACCAAAGGATGGTGGTCTGAGTACAGTTGGTCATCGACTTTGAAGTCCAGTAAAATTTGTAGTGAACCCTGTGAGAGTATGCAATAGTCAATAGTTGAAGAGCCTCTTTCGGATATGTATGTAAAATCTCCATCTTTATCACCTCTAGATCTTCCATTAACTATTGTCAAAGAATTATCTTCCAGGAAATCAAGAAGTTTATTAGACAGAGATGATATTATAAGATCTTTAGCCCTTCTTTCCGATGTTAGGGGGAGCTGGAAATTAAGTGGATTGTGTAGTCCTCCCAACTTCCCAGTTCTGATGTTTAAATCTCCAAGTAAAATAATTTCTTTTCCATCTGCTATTTGCTTTTGAATGTATGTAAACAGCTTATCTAAGTTATGCAGCTGTATTTGGTTTGGAGGAAGGTATACAAATATTAAACAGATAACATGTTGGGGGGCTCTTGTGTTTGTTGATAAGAAAATAGATAACCAAGTGCCATCCTTTTCAGAACTCTCTACTCTATATTTCCCGCCTTCCCTAAAACCGACAATTATACCCCCTGACCCTCTTCCCCTTCCAGATTCTTTGGTGGCAGGTAATTCGATAATTTGATAATCTTTTAGTGTTATGTTAGTCCTGTTCAGGCACCATGTTTCAAGTAGAGCAAAAATTTCGTAGTTCTTTATGTGCTCGAGGAGTGGAAATATCGAAAGAATCCTATAGAAACCATTTATATTCCAACATATTATTTTTTCGGCGATGTCTCGCGAATTTTCAGAAAAATTTGCATTGTCATCGTCTTGAGAATCATATTTACATGTATTTATGTCGTAGTAACTTTCCGTTATTTGATTATGGGGCGGAGAATTAATTTGTGATTTTGATGTCGTATTTCTTCTATTTACACAATTGTTTCTACAAGGTTTTTGCTATATAGCAACTCCTGTGCTATCAACAACTTGGCCATTCATCACTTTACAGACTTTATCATTTACCAAAAGCTTGTTATCTCTCAACTTCGATTTTATTCCCCTTTCACCCAATTCTTTCCTTTTTGCAATTAGGATGCGCCGTTGCTCTCTAACATTTTTACTATAATCTTTACTTATCGAAATTTTAGTATCTCTGAGTTTGTAGGCATTTTTAAATATTTTTGCTCTATCAGCATAATCAGGCACCACAACAAGAACTGGTGCATTGGATCCGCGTGAAAGTCGGTGACATTTTGTTATTTTTAAATCATCTCCGATTTCCATTTTATCTCTAATTATGTTTTGAATCTTTAAGTTGCAATCTGCCTGATTTTCGTCACCCTCCCTCTCAATACCATAGAACACTAGATTGGGCTCACGCAGTCTCGTCTCAAAAAATTCGACTCTAGCCTCCAGTTCATTTACCTTTAACGAATTACATGAAGCCAGTTTTTCGGTAGCCTGTTGAGACTCTATACATTTGGTTAGCTTCTCCTCTATATTGCAGAATCGCTTATCCCAATCATCCATTCGAGTCTCTATTTTGGTAAGTCTGATGTCAATTCTCTCTCCTAGACTCTTTATTTCCGTCGCCATGTTCAAGATTAGCATTTTTAGCTCGTCATCTATTGATTCTCTCTCTCCTGAGTGTACTGACGCAGTCAAAGTAGTTTGCTTTTTGGTTGGGGGGCCTGGGTTTTGTTCAATGCCTGAGATAAATAATAGAGCCAGAATGATACATAGCAGTCTTTTTTGGTTACCAGATATATTCCCAGATGGTAAGTTTATATTTAGGCCACATTGTCTATCATTATCCCTTCGTACTGAGTTTTTTGCATAGTGCGTTACCTTGAGTAAATTTGCATATTTATTGTTGCATAACACGAGTACTAAGAGTGACAGTATTATCCCTTTCATAGTATAAGGCAAATATACACTGAAATATTAGTAATATAAACTATATTTACCGGAGCGGTGCTGCACGTGTTGTTTATTGTCCGGCCACCTAGCGGCGAATGATTGGATTTAGTCTTATTATCTTGTGTTTACCATGCTGTGGTAAAATTTCTCATTCGGTACTTTTGTCTGAAGATGGTAACAACGCTGTTACCGAAACGTCACACACTATTTATTTATTTGGATTTGGTCTTATTACCTTGTGTTTATAATCTATAATCCAAATTGCGCCTTATCATTACAATGTTGTTATGTAAGGTGTTGTTGGGTTGTCCCTTTATTCCCCACCTTTGTCAATTTGGAACCATCACAATCGATGTAAATCTCCTTTTTGTTCATTTTGTATTCCCGTAGAAAGGTGGAAATGCTCTAAAAGCTTGAGAATGCAATAATAAAATCAAATGAAACTCTTCAGAAACCTGTTGCATTATTCAATTAATTTGACTAGCCTCAAATTACAGGCAAAAGTCAGACTTTCACCAAAGTGTGCCTGGATCATGGTGCCATGAAAAACGAAAGATGCACCCCTAAATCCCATTCTATGTGAATTAGCTTGAGGAGCATGAACTCATGGAATTTATGTATTCTTTACACAAAGAGATAAGAAACAACAATGCTGTGTTATAAAAGAGGCTGTCATAACAAGGTTCCATTATATATAGGAGGGATATAAATCCTGTGGCAAGCATACAGTAAAGAATCCAAATTAAAGTGGACAGGGCACCATAGAGAAACCAGATGGAAGAAGAGGGATGGAGGAAGGCAAAGTCCAAAGCAGAAAATGAAGATCAGGTAGGTGCGAGCTGTGAAGGAACAGAAGAGTTCAACAAGGTTTCCTACAGATTCCCCAACTACTGTACACTGTCACTAAACCCATCAACAAACTGAGAGATCACATAAGAGATCACAATGAAGTGTCAATTTTTTTTAATATTATTATTATTATCTCTAGCATGTGTAGTACGTGTGTAAGGGGGTCGATGGAAGGATGGTCTAAACCATTGGTTTTCGACCGCTTCAACCCGGGTTCGATTCCTGCATTGGGCACTTTTTCTGATTAAAAAAAAAAATGCTCCAATGGCCCCGATTCTTGCAAAAGTCCATCTCCACCAACGAATGAAAGTAACCAAACGGGGCTCTGGCACATTTGTAAGAGCAAAGTCGAACTGCTTTTCACATGTGTAGACATGTAGTGTACTTGCAGTAAGAGCAGTCGCCAACTTCTACCCACCAAGATTATCATGGCCTGTACCTCGTGTACTAGGGATAAGCAAAAAAAAAAAAAAGTGTGGTACAGCCATGATAATCATTGTGGGCAGATAGCAACTGCTTTTACTGTAAGTACACCACACGTCTAAACACATGAAAAGCAGTTCAACTTTTGCACTTTAAAATGTGCCAGAGCCCCATTTGGTTAGTTGCACAAACTGATGAGGTTGGACTTTTACAAGAATCGAGGGCCCATTAGAGCTTTTTTTTTTTTAATTACAGAAAAAGTGCATAATGTGGGATTTGATCCTGGGTTGTAGAGGTCAAAACAACGACCCTCCTTAGTGGTAAATTTGAAAATGAGAATTCTTACAATGATAACGTTGGCCAGATGAGCGGCAATAAGAGCGTAGACTCCACCGGAAGCTCCAGCCAGCAAGGTACCAGGGTCAGACAAGGAGGCAGCTAGGGATCCTGTGCCACAGCATTCAGTCTTTAAATTGATTATATGTGACAATTGAGATGTCTATCAGAACCAAAGATAACTAAGTATGTTTGTGTGCGTGCTGCCACCATATAGAAACACACACACTTATATTTTGAAAATAGAGCAATCCATTAAAAAATCTTTAATTAAAGAGGCATATATTGGATCAAAATATCATTTATTTTGCCAATATTTCAGTTGGCTGAAAATAAATGATATTTTGATCCAATATATGCCTTTTTAATTAAACACACTTATACAGTAAAACCCCGCTAATATGAACCCTGGATATAACGAACCCACGCCGATTCCCAATTCCATTCCATTGAAAATACCATCGTTATAACGAACTTTGCGATTTTTAGAATAACGAACTACCCCTATAACGAACCTATTTTCGGTCCCAAAATAATAAAATCTAAAATACTATGCTTATAATGAACTTAGAATTGTAATTAAAAAAAAAATTAAAACAACAAAATTTTGAGCATGTTTCAGCTCGCGGATCGCGATTTCAAAACAATAAATTTAGCGGCATTGTTTGTTTTGAATTTTGCACTTTATTTTTGCTGTATGTTGTATAAATTTTAACACATTATACTTTTTATTAAATAGAATATATTTGCATCCATTAAATTTGAAATATAAAAATACAAATGGCTTCCAAAATGAAGAAAACAAAGGCATTTTAAAAACAAAAGCGTTATTTCTTTTTTAAAAAAAGGCCATTTTCAGAACTTTTCAAAGTGAAACAACACAGGCAAAATGTTAAGAACATATTAAAATAAGAGAATATAAATTTTCTATTATAAAAGATAAAATATAAAGCTATTAAAAATTGTTACAAAGAGGAATCAACCTCAACTTTTGCCGCGATTTGTTTTAGGGCTAAAAAAAAATCCAAATAAATGGTCCAAGTGATGAAACAAAAACTATTTTTATGCCATTAACTATAGTGATTTTAAAGTCAGCAATGTTTTGCATGACAGGTTAAAAAAAACGAAATCTAGACCTAGAAGAATATGTGGTAAAATGAAATGGAAGAAAAACACTTAACTTTATTTGAATGGTGCAATGCTTGAAGAATGCTTTGAAGCAACAAGGTGTTAGAGCCATTTTTCCAATTAAATAATGTATTATATAATGATGTTTTAAAATCATTTTATATCTTTGAATATGTATTTAATAAAACTTTGCCTAGGATTTGTTTTGATTTTTAAATTAGACATAGAGGTACATGTATGTTAATGATAAGAAGAACCTATCATCTAATGATTTCTATTATTATTCAGTATTAATGTAAGGAAATTGGTCAATTAAGGGAATTAAAACAAAGTGACCACTATTAAGAGGAAGCCTCTTCTTGTGTGTATGGCTGTCCTTTAATTATAAGGTCTAAAAATTTTGAAAAGTAAAAAAAAAATAGCCAAACCGTGGCTATAGTGAACCAAAAGCTCTGTCCCATTGGGGTTCACTATAGAGGGGTTTTACTGTATATATATTTTTATAATTTATAATAGAATTTTTATAACTATTTAAAGTGTGGAAGAAACAGTGAGTGAAAAAAGGATTATTTTGAGTAATAGTCCGAAAATTATTTCTACACTTTTACTATATATATATACCCTGACAGATGTATCAAAAAGCAGTTTCATTATTGGAAGAATATGTCTAAAAGATTATCAGAGAGCATGTAGAAAGCCAATTCAAGTTACTTCAAAAATAGAAGAATTTTATTACAGTCGAACTTGGATAATTCGAACCCCAAGGGACCGTAAAAAAATTCGAATTATCCAAAAATTCGAATTAAAGATGTTTTGAATAAAGGCTTAAGGCTTCTAGGGACCAAGAAAATATTCTAATTAAAGAGGTTTTCGAATTAAAGAAGTTCGAATTATCCAAGTTCTACTGTATTTGGTAATTCAAATATAAAATGTTTGTGATATACAAAGAAGGACCTACCAGCTACAACTCCGGCGATATAGACCAGCGCAACCCTCCACCACTTGTGGACCATCTCCAGAGGTATCCCCAGCACCAGTTGAATCAGGAGGTTGAAGAAGATGTGCACAGCGCTGCATCAATCCACTCCCATCAAACAACAAGTGCATGAAGGAGGTATAGACACACATCCACATACCAATCTCTCTCTCTTTAGATATATATAAATCTTTAAATAAAAAGGCATATATTGGATCAAAATATCATTTATTTTACCAATATTTATGAATTGCTCTATTTTCAAAAAATATATATATAAATAGATTTAAAGGTTTATACGAAAAACTATAATTTTTGAATAAGGTCATATATGTACCACTCTATAAGTCACCTCTGTATCACCTTTTTTGGTTTCACTTTATCACCGAAGATTTTAATAAAGAATATTAAAGTGAGAGAGAAAGAGAGAAAAAGGAATTAGACCCAGTACAGTGGAGAACCCCATTAAGAGGACACTCACGTTGAAACACACTTCTCTACAAAGCACACAGTTTCCATTTTCAAAATGGCTACTACTTAGCAACTCTCCAATAAGAGGACACCTCTTCCTAAAGGACACTTTGTTGTTGTTGTCGTGTCCAAAGAAGAGTCTCAGATGTCTCCATGCACCTCCATCACAGCAGCAGCAATATCCACTATCTTGGGTGTGTAAAGCGGCTGCTCTGGGTCTAAGTCAATTTTCTGCAAGGCTGCGGCCATTGCTGGGCATGAGAATATGTGAGTAGGTGTTAGTTCCACACCAGGACAGTAAAGGACACTTTGGTTCTGCAATTAGGTGTTGTCCTTTACATGGAGGCTCTACTGTAAAGAGAGAAAGATGTCATTCCTGTTGTTATCAATATGAATTACCTAAAATATTATCAGAGAGTATTTTTGTCATTAGTTGCTGGGATACCATCTGTATTCTTAATCATATTTATGTTTTCAGTTTGTGGTTTGGCTCTGTCAATTTGTTTTGCCAAATGCCAAAGTTTTGTATTTGGGTTTCTTTTAGTCTCTATATAAGGGCGTCAGCACCAACATGGGCTGATAGGTTGAGAAAGATTAAGGAGGGATATTTGGAAGGAAGACCAGAAAGGGAAAAACTAAGAATAGAATTCACAGAAAATAAGACCAAATTTATTTATTTGGATTCGATCTTATTACCTTGTGTTTAGAAATCTTCTTCTTCTTCTTCCTTATCTCCACTCAATCATATTAGGGTTTCAAGTTGTGACCCTTGATGGTGTCTGTTTGACAACCATCATGACTGGGTGAAGTAGAATGCCTTTGTCATTAAGACTGGGAGCACTACTCAGTGGCAGGCCGACTTAGCTCCAAAATAAATGGCCGCCTCTGACATGAGGAACAGATGCCATGTGCAGCTTCTCCTAACATGGAGTACAAAAGCTGCTCATCCTGTATCCCTGGATTAGGAGCCCTTACAGGGTATTATCAGCTGGGCCAGCTGAACCCAGGTTTTTTAGTGAGCTTGTTACTGCTCCCCCTCCTCCTTTTTCATCCGGGCTTGGGACCAGAAAAGGTGGAGTTGTGTTTAGAAATAAAAATAGACAATGATGTCATCACAAAAACATAATCAGTGTAGGAAACATATAACTGTATTGAGAGCTGCATTTTCTTCTCAAATGAAAACTTACAATAGATATAAAAAAAAAAAGAGAGAGAGAGAGAGGGAGACGACAATTTTCAAAAGGGAAATGGAATACCTGGTGGGTTCTATACTCTCTCATGTCATTGAGGATGCAAAATATCAGGTTTGCCTCAAGGATAGCATGTCAAAAGCAGAACTTGATTATTCACAAATTGGAGAAAAAGTTAATATAATGTTTCTGGGTAATATATATTTATATGAAAAAACAATAGAAAAAAATAAAAGATAAGTGGGTCAGGTGTTGATATTAAAAATAAAGAAGGCACTCTGCCATCTAAAAAGCACATGTGCTCGTGGTCAGGAGATGCCTTCTTTATTTTTAATATATATATATATGACATAATAAAAATATGATTTTTATTATTCATAAAATAATTAAAATTCTATAATAACAGAGTTAAATTTTAAAATGAAAAGGAATTCTTAACAAAAGGAATATAACCTAATATTATTTTTTTTTTTTTGTAAATAGATAAAAACATTGTTAGTTGTATGTATGCAAAAACTGTTTGCTTTAAAAAATAATCAAAATAATAAATATTTTTTAGGACAAAAGTTATCATTCATTTTTACCATCCACGACTGCATGAATTGGTAACGTAACTAGAATACGTCTTTTTTTTATGACATATATATATATATATATAAAGATCTGCCAAATCATGCCATTGGTTAACATTCTAAGGCCAAAATCAAGAATTTCAACGGTATCAATTTCAAATTTACATAGGTGGGGTCTAACCATGTCCTCATATCGCTTCAAATTTGGAATCCGAGATCATGGTAAAATGTAAGCTTCTTATCACATCTGTCATGCTAAGAAATGCTAGAATGGGCCAATATTTCTGTGGTATACCTGGATGGATGAAGTTTTGAGAAAGGTCAAATTCTATATCCAGAAAGAAACACAAGGAAATAAGATTGATGAGGCACAATTTGGATTGTAGATTATAATGGTCTTATTACCTTGTGTTTACAAGGAAATAAGGCACAATGATAAGGTACACAATTTGGATTATAGATTATAAACATAAGGTAAATATATATGGGATGTTTTATCTCCTTGACCAATTGCACAGCTTTCTTTTCTCAATTATTGTCTAAAGGCCTCTGAAATATAGAAATTCCTCTAGATCAGATAGGTTTTGCACAAGTAGTAGAATAGACATTGACCCTTTATATGGTTTTAGCCATACCACAGGCCATCAAGAAGGACTGGTTCCCCAATCATCAATTATGATTTCAGTTTCTTGCTTGATGGAGAATATTTTTCTAATCTGTCAACTTGAGGCTAAGTTATTTTGCTCATCAAGCGAAGGAAGAATTGAAAGGCTCTAAATGTTAAATATTGGAGCCAATAATGAGAGGGACCAAAGAGTGAAATTACAAACCATTCAAACTTTTGAATCGGCTTCTCATTAAAAATATATATATATATGGTGGAAATATGAGAAAAGTGCTTGTAATCAAGAGAAGGCTTATTTGAAGGAAATTAGAGAAGGGGTACAAAGGGTACATACAGTTGAACCTGGCTTCATCAACATCACCTGGGATGTTGACAAGACCAAAAATATATATATAAATCATGCATAATGTTTTGTTAAAAAAAATGTTGTTAGCAAACTTCACACACAATTTATATGATTTGGGTCTTGCTACCCTATATTAATAAGGTATAATCGGAATGGTACCTTATCTCTTTTGGAATATAACCTCATTGTTATAACCATGGTTAAAACAATTGTCGCTTGCAACATTTAGAATTACAATGCTGCTGTTATAAAAAGATGCTGCTATAATGAGATTCTACTGTAGATAATTTTAAAAAATAATTGTCTTCTTCTTCTTCTCTTCTTTCTTATCTCCACTCAATCATATTAGGGTATCAAGCTTGTTGATGGTGTGTGTTTGACAACCATCATGACTGGGTGAAGTAGAATGTGTCTGCCTTTGTCATTAAGACTGGGAGCACTACTCATTGGCAGGCCGACTTAGCTCCAAAAAAAAATAATTGTGAAATGTTTTTATTCTTTTTATATGGTTGTTCCACAAATTATCGCTTGATATAAAAGGGCCTCAAGACTTCTCACTGCAAAGACATAACTGGGTCTGACTGAATCACTTCATAACAAGCTCTAAGGAAGAAGCATTACACAATTATATCAGTGGGGCTTCAAGGATAAATCTAAGTGTTATTTTTTTTTATCATCTATAGTACACGTTGTTCAGGCCATGCACTTAGAAGTGTACCAGAGTCTCTTTGTTTAATTACTTGCGCTTACCGTTTGGGTTGAACTTTTTCCAAGAATCTTAGAACCGTTGGAGCAAATCTTTTTATCAGGAAAAAGTTAACAATTTGGTCATGGCTGTTAAAAATTAACAGTTTATACCACTCTAAGTGCGAGTGTGAAGAGTCCCATATTGGTTGTCAACCTCAGGGTGAAACTTACATTACACTACTATCGAAGCTCTGTCTTGACCGAGCTGACCTCCATCCATTATGTAAATAGGTATGTTGAACATAAGACATTAGAGAGTCACCTATATATATATTTTATATTATAATATTATTTTATTTAAATTTTTTTTTTTTTTGCTTATCCCTAGTACATGTGGTACAGGCCATGATAATCATGGTGGGTAGTTAGCGACTGTTTTACTGTAAGCGCACCACATGTCTACACATGTGAAAAGCAGTTCGACTTTGCACTTACAAATGTGCCAGAGCCCCGTTTGATTACTTGCACTCGCTGGTGGGGTTGGACTTTTGCAAGAATCGGGAGACATTGGAGCATTTCTTTTTTAAGCAGAAAAAAAGTGTCCAATGCGGGAATCGAATCCAGGTCGTAGTGGTCGAAAACCAAACGGTTTAACCAGCCTTCCACCGACCCCCCTTTATTTAAAATTATATTTCATAGATTCAAATACTGTGTTAGATTGACCGCCAGAGGTCATGCTTCCCCTATAAAAACTCATTGTTGTTGTTTTCCGATGGCCTGGCTTAAATCTTTTGTACATTATGTAAATAAGTTTTTCATTTTTTTTATTCTTATGCCTTAAGCCAGGCAGTACTTTTATAAAATTATGTTTTTTTATATATATTCCTTAGCTCAATTAAAGAAATCACTGATCAAAACCATTTTTATTATTATATTTTCAAGATTTTAACCACGACTGCATTGCCATGACATAATCCTCAAGATAATCAAAATCAAGCAGAGAATCTCTTTATTTTTTATATAATATATATATATGATTTTTTTTTTAATATAACATAGCACTAAAGAGTGATACAAGGTAATAAGACCAAATCCAAATAAATAAATAGTGTGACGTTTCGGTAACAGCATTGTTACCATCATCAGACAAGTGTACTGAATGGTAAGAACAAATAAATAAATTGTGTGTGACATTTCGGTAAGTCATTGTTACCATCATGAGACAAAAGTACTGAATGAGTAAAAAAATATCACAGCAGTCTCTCAAATAGTTGTGTTTTAAATAGTTTTAAAAACATGCTGTGTTGTGTGAATTTTTTCTCATTAAGTGATGGTAACAACGCTGTTTGGATTTGGTCTTGTTACCTTGTGTTAATATCATCTTGTAGCTTAAAGATGAAAGAGCTGATAAGTGAGCAGCATTCACAAGTAGGAAGGTGTCAGCAGCTGCCAAGGTCAAATAGTTTTCAAACAAAGGTGGAAATAAAGTGGTGGAGATGACTCACCGCTATTACCTGCCTCAGCAACAGATCCTGACTGGTTAGTTGGAGTTTAGTGCACAGAGAGATATCCTTTTTTATAACACAGACACACTTATCTTGATTCTAATACAAGAAAATAAAACCTAATCCAAATAATTTATTAGTGTGTGATGTGTCTTCCTCAAGGGTTTAAACAAGAATGCAGATTCAATCTGACTTACAAAGAATTATGGCACACCCTTATTTCTGATTAATATGTGGATTTAACTGGGAATTCGATAAAACAAAGATAACAAACTCTTTTCTCTACTCCGGTAAATGAGGTATGGCTGCATATAGACAAATCTTAATAAATTAGGTTTGATGATTATTGCTGTGAGAATAGTGAAGTCAATTGTGGGAGTCATTTTTTAAAAATTCTTTTGTCTGATGATGGTGACAATGTTGTTGCCGAAACGTCACACACAAATAAATTATTTGGATTAGGTCTTATTTTTGTTTATTATAATCTATATTACGATGCACTTGCGCGCCATCTGGTAGATGGTAAATGGTAGATTAAACTGGCGAAACCGCTGGGAGGGTTCACCACTGATGATCCAGGCCCTCCCTTTAATTTTTCCATTGCAGTAAGGGCAGTAGAAATTGTTTAATATCAAAAAGAATCTTAGGCTTTTAAAATAGTTTAGAATTATAATCTATAATCCAAATTGTGCTTTATCAATTTTGGGAGGTTCTTGACAACGGGACAGATTGGATTAGGGAGATTTGAGACTTACCCGGCATGGATAAACATGTAGGTGAAGTAACGCCAGGCCTCTTTGCGCAGACAGGGATTGTAGATGAGAGAACTGTAGTAGGGTACGGGGCCGGAGATGCTGATTTCCTCAAACTTTGCACAGTAGTAGATGAAGATGGCCGCCTGCGCAACGCAAGGTTTGTCAGAGACTGCTGTAGACGGGGGTAGATTGCTCTTACTCACCTCCACTACACTGATCAGTAACATGAAGATGGGGGGAGGCACGCAGTTGTATTCCTCAATGTACCGGCGTACCGTGCTGGTACGCTCCGTTGCTGGCACCACAGCACGTGCAGCCAGCCACACCAGTCGCTGGAACCTGGGCCTGGCGTGGCCCAACTCCATGGCATACACCTGGCAAAACCACATTGGGGGAACTTTACACATAATTACCAGTAGAGGGTTGCTCAAATGGTTTGAAAGTTATTCAGGTGCAAGCATTCACCTGAAGCAGTATAGAAACACAAGGTAATACGACTAAATGCAAAAAATATATAAATACTATGTGACATTTCAGTAACAGCGTTATTAACAAAATGTCACACACTATTTATTTGGATTTTGTCTTATTTTCTTGAGTTTCCAATCTATAATCGAATTGTACCTAATCAAGAAGCAGTATAAATTAAGAAATATAAGAAACAGAGTTTTAGAAGGTGAAACTGAACATTCATGTGAAGCAATCAATATGCAAATATGGTGTCATTAAAATGGTTTATAGATAGAAAAGTTTGTATGTAGCTGCTACCCACAACCTACATGCAATGCCACAATTTAGAAAGTGAACATTGCAATTCTATATTTTCAATAAATCTTCCCTGATATTGAGTTCAGCAGTAACCTACAAGAGGTGGAGTTGAAGAATTTTGGAATCACTCTGACTACAATATTCTAGGCATCTAGCAGCTATAAATGTAGCTGAGCAAATACTGACCATATCAAAAATATTGGAAACATGGCATGAAGCCATTTTAATGGTTACAACACAATGACCTCCATGATATATGGAAGAGAAATGGAGAAACCATTACTTTCGGAACTCAATCTAATATTCAAATCTGATCAATTTTATGGGGCAGTGACCTATTTTTTTTGTGGTTTCTGTGGAAAATTTGGATTAGAAGCCCAACATGGTTGGCAGAAATAGGGAAAAAATTGGAAACTTTTATTGTGGTTTCAAATAAAGATTTAAAATAATATTTATAAAAGGGAGGGAGTTATAAATGAGGTAAAAAGGGGTGGGGGAGGCTGGTGTTCCATTTCCTGGAAATCACTTGAGAATTTTGCCGAATCATCTTCACATCCCTCTCACCTCATTTTGTTACTTATTTTACTGGCTTTTTATAACTTTTTTAAACATGGTTTCTACTTCATCACTTGCTATGAATCTCCTTTTTTTGATGATTCTTTATCAACTGAAAGTGTTCTTTCTGATTCTAATATTAATATTAGTTCCCAAGTTACTGAAATTTACAAATTTGAAGAGTCAGGGGAATAATCTTGAAGAGCTAGACGTTTCCATATTTTCATGGATAGATTCTACACAAAATTTCAACCTTATTGAAGAAATTTATAGAATGCAGAGTTTACTTATTGGGACTATTATGTTCAAACTGACAAGGAATGTCATAGGAACTGAATAAAAATAAATGACTTTCAGTGGGGCATACTCTTGCCTTCAGAAAGAAAAATAGACTTGCATTCTGTTGGACGAACAAGCATTTGGTCCATCTTGCCTCTTCATTTCACACAGCTTCAACACAGCTAGTCACTAGGAAAACCAGACGTGGTATAGAAGAAATTCAAAGGCAAATGCCATTATAGACAACACTTCGAATATGGGAGGTGTGGATGTTTCTGACCACAATTGTACAACATACAACTTTCTCAGAAAAAAGTAAAAAAGTGGAGAAATTTATTTTTCTGGGGTATAGAAGTGGCTACTGTCAACTCATACATCATATGACGGCAGAACATCCGGAAGGCCAATCAGCCATGAAATATTTTGTGAACAGTTGGTGGAAGAGATTGTAGAGCCATGGCAGGATCAAAATCCAAAACATATGAAAGCTTCAAGTTCCACAAGCTTGGAAAGAATGAGCAATCGGTTCCACAATGCTAATATTAAGACTTTCAGATACTTCAAGATCTGTTCTTTCCAATCCACACCTGGTAAAAGAAAAAAAAAATAGTTTTTTTTTAATTGTGAAACTTGTAGTGACAAACCAGCACTTCATTTGGGGGATTGTTTCCAGAAATACTTTAAATTACTTTGTTGTTGTTTCCAATGAAGAGCCTCAGATGTCTCCTCTCCATGCATCTTTATCACAGCAGCAGCAATGTCCACTACCTTACTTTATTGAGAAATATAAATAGAAAAATCTATTATTTCTTTGTGATTTTTTATATAATTTTATGCACTAATAAATACATTTCCATTTGTGAAAGCTTATTTTATATTTGATAATATGGGAATTTACGGGCAGATGCACGAACAGGTTGTATTAGGTGGGAAGTAGAAGGCAAGCTCTATGCATATGTAAGCAAAGTGGGGTGGACAGAAAAGGGTTAATTATTCCCAAGCAAACTTTTCTGATGATGATGGAAGTTGTGTAAAATCATAATTTTTAAAAATTATCATCCCTCGTACACGTGGTAGAAGCCATGATAATCATGGTGGGTAGAAGTTAGCAGCTGCTTGTACTGTAAGTGCACCATATGTCTTCTAAACATGTGAAAAGCAGTTTGAATTTTGCACTTACAAATGTGTCAGAGCCTCGTTTGGTTATTTGCACTAACTGGAGGGTTGGACTAAAATCATCATAGAAAGTTTCAATCTAGCAATCAGGGGACAGAACTCTTCAGATTAACCATTATTATAGAAGTTGAAAAACAGGGCTCTGGCACATTTGTAAGTGCAAAGTCGAACTGCTTTTCACATGTGTAGACATGTGGTGCACTTACAGTAAAAAGCAGTCGCCTACTTCTACCCACCATGATTATCATAGCCTGTACTACATGTACTAAGGATTAAAAAAAACAAAACAATTTCACATGTGTAGACATGTGGTGCACTTACAGTAAAAAGCAGTCGCCTACTTCTACCCACCATGATTATCATGGCCTGTACCACGTGTACTAGGGATAAGCAAAAAAAAAAAGAAGTTAAAGAGACCCACCATCCTGACGAACTCGTCATAGCTGAGGTAGCGGTTGTTGTCCCAGTCAGCTCTCTCCAGCACCTCGTGGATCACATCAGGTGGGAAGTCCCGTCCCAGCTGGTCATTGTGCTCGTGGAGTCTCTGTTTGAGTTCGTCCAGAGGGATCTGACCATCCTGGTCCCTGTCATACTGCACAACACACCACAGAGTTTGTACCCAATTTTCAGAAAGAATGATTTAGATTTGTTGGTTAAAACTGGGTCTTTTAGCCTTAAGCTAGGAGGAATGAAACAAATTGTAAGGCATTCATGATTGAATGAAAGATGTTGTTTCCATCGTGATAAACATTTGTAAATTTCTTTCAGTTTTCTATACAAACATAGGGAGGGGTGACCATATGTGGCCAAAATAGTTTGAGTCAAATGGATCTCCTTTTGACTCAAACACCACAGAGTGTAAATTTTTTTTTTAATAAAAGCACAATTTGGATTATAGATGATTATGAATACAAGGTAAATAAGAACAAATAAATAAATAGAGTGTGACGTTTCGGTAACAGCGTTGTTACCGAAATGTCACACACTACAGTCGAACCTCTTTAATTCAACACCCCAAGGGATCAGAGCTTTCGGTTGAATTAAAGGAAGTGTTGAATTAAGGTTAGAAGATTAGCTAATCATCTAACTAGCTAAAATAATATATATATATATATATTTTTTTTTTTTATAAATAGCTTTGTAATATAAATTAATGATATTAATTGAAACCATTGTGTGTGTACTTTTTTATATTTATTTTTTTATTTTCATGATTAACTTTTAGTATCTGGGACAAAATGGCAATAATACATATTTTCGAAACAAATAATATTTTATTCCAATTGAATAATAGTTTAAAGAAAATTAATATGGAAAATAAAAAGAAAATTAAAAAATATTTTTGAAAAGAATCAAGATAAAAAAAAAAATATTTTATAGATGTCTGTTTTTTCTCTGAAATCCTATTCAGGATGTATTCCAGATAGTCTATTTTTAAAAGACATGCATGCCTTTCTTCCTCAGAAATGTCTTTTAAATAACAAAGAGTTTTTATTGTATTAAAGGCATCCACTGCTGCTGCAGGTGTTATTGATGTTTTGTTTAAATCTTTTTCTGTTGGCTCTACCTCTTCATCTTCTTCTTTTCCCATTACCTCCTTTACAATTTCTTCAATGGACTGTTCCCCAGCAACTTGCACATCTTTATCAACTTCCAAGAAGTCAATATAGTTGACATCAATGGCTTGATGTTTTTTTAATGCCTCAAAACATCTGTTCATTTATTCTTCAACAACTTCTTCCATTGCTTCATCCATCACAAATCCTGAATGAGAAAAACAATTTTTTATTGTGGAAGAACTAACCCCAACCCATGCAGCCTCTAGCCAGCTAATTGCAAAGAGTAAATGTACTTGAGCATTTCTTCCATGCAAGTGAGAAGATACGTTATCATTCGTTTCCTATATTGGTCTTTTAGGGCTTTAATGATACCCATATCACAGGGTTGTAATGCACTTGTAGTTAGGGCGGGCAAAAATCTTATTTCAATGTTCTGTAACCCTTCAGGTATTTGGTGGGCTGGGCAATTATCTAAAATTAATAAAAATTTTCTTTCTCTTCTTTTGAATATTTGGTCCAATTTTTTCAGCCAATCCGTAAAAATTGCCCCGGTCATCCAGGCTTTTTTATTAAAATGATAATTTGAGGGAATATTCATGCCATGGAAGCATCATGGTCTTCTATATTTCCCAATATAAAGTAACGGCAGTTTTTTACTTCCATCCATATTACAGCATACCAACACTGTAATTCTCTCTTTAGACTTCTTACCCCCTTCACATTTCTCACCTCTGATAGTCATTGTTTGATTAGGCAAAAGTTTATAAAATAACCCTGTTTCATCAGCATTGAAAATGTCCTGTGTGCTGTATTTAGCTAAAAGTGAAGGAATAATCCCACCTTTCCAAGTGGCTACACTATTGGCATCCACACTTCCAGCTTCTCCATGAAGTCGTTTAAAAGCAATATTCCTGGCCTTAAAATTATCTTGACCCATTTTCAAGGCCAAGAGTATAGCCTTTTCTTTCAAGATATTGCCATTTATGGCAAGTTTCATGGCATTTGCCTGCCTTATCCACCTAAACAGGGCTTCTTCAATCTCTGGGAATTCCCCGTCACGATCACGTTTCAAGGTAGAGCTAAAATTAGATTTTAAAAAGGCAGATTTTATGGCGAATTTATTTTTTATAATTGTGCTAATGGTGGACCGTGGAATATTTCTCTCTCTGGAAACTTGACTATGTGATTTTCCTTGTTCTATTTCTTCTATAATTTTCATTTTTTCCACATAAGTGAGCTAGTGATACTGACTACGTTTCCAATTTTTTTTTGGCAAAACCTGACATTCTTGGCCCACTCATTTATTCAAATTAACACAGAATATTGAATTAAAATGTTATCATAACAATTGTTGGATCATTTTATAAAGATTTATTTATTTAAAAAGAAATTATTTATAAATTTAAAAATAGCTAAAATATTACAATGTTAAAAATAAAAAAATAAAAATTATTATTAGTTAGCGCATGATGCCGAAATTCCCGCGTAAAAAAACAACAATAACATCCGCGAAATTGCGCAACGGCACTGCAAAGTGAAACTTAAACTAACCAGAAACCAAAAGTGCGCAGGCGCGATCGTATCGGCGCCCGCCGATGCCGATCGTCGCCGCCGTAATACCGTTTAGCGGTAAAGTTGCATGTAAAATAACATTCAACTGTCGAAATTCGAATTTTAAAATGGTCGAACTATCGGAACTGTCGTATTATCGATACTGTCGAATTACGGTTTGTTATTTGATAGGCCGGAGGTCGGGACATCGGAACATGGTCGAATTATCGCCGAGTGTCGAATTGGGGTGTGTCGAATTAACGAGGTTATACTGTATTTATTTATTTGGATTTGGTCTTATTACCTTTGTGTTCCTAATCGGATATGAAAAATTATATGGATAATTAAATTCACAAAACAAAATATATAAACTCAAAATTTAAAAACACTTATTGTAAAATTTTAAATATATTTCTTAAAATATGAACAATAACCAATATATGATAAGGCACAATTTGGATTATAGATTATAAATACAAGGTAATAAGACCAAATTCAAATAAATAAATAGTGTGTGACGTTTTGGTAACAACGCTGTTACAGAAACATCATACACTATTTATTTATTTGGTCTTATTACCTTGTGTTAATAACCAATATATTTTAATCTATAGAGGTCGTCTCTTCTATCTAAATAGAGGCTAAAAATTAGCACCATCTATTCACAGTCTCCGCAAATTTGCAGATTCGGGTAGGAGAAAAAGTCACAACACCAGTATAGAGCTAAATATCTCAATGTTGATATTTTCATTCTAATACTCCTTTTTTCAAGTTTAACAAGAATTGATAATGAGGATGCAGGAGGAGAAAAACTCACCTTGTCAAAGATTGGTTTCCATTTCTGTAACAACAAAATAAAGTGTTAGTTAGCATTCAAATAATATAGCATGGGGATTATAATGTGTTTATTTTTGATGTTACCTATCCCAAGCCTTTGATAACATAGTGGTAAAATGGCTCAATGCATAATACATTATAAACATAAGGTAACATGACCAAATCTGAATTAAACTAGACGAATGGCCCGGGCAACACCCGGGGTTTACCCGAGTGTGAATATATTTTAAAAACGTTGACTTGGGTGAAGAGTGTTTTTTGTTGCATCATGCTGTGACTCACACGATGACCCAAGGTCAACAGGGGTGGCGCAGCAAGCTTAAGCCTATCACCGTCTGGCGGCGCTGCTTGCGAGTTATATCTACAATTCTGCAAATAACTCTAAGGATATTCAAGATATTCAAGAAATTATTTTTCGAAAACCTTTCCGGGGATATACCTAATAATATCCCAGAATTTCATGGCGATTGGATGTATGGTTTTTGAATAACAGGGTTGTCTAGAGGGGGGCAGGGAGGACACGTGTTCCCTGTCAGCCAATGAGCGCGCAATCTATCCGTGAGCTTCAGACAAACAGACAGAATAAGGCAAATATATAAGTAGATGTATGTGGCATTTCAGTAGCAACACTGCAACTGAAATGTAATTTGAGTAAAAACATCAGGAATCCAGAAAAAAAGTATATTTTCGAAAACCTTTTTAATCTCTTTTTTTTTTTTTTGCTTATCCCTAGTACACGTGGTACAAGCCATGATAATCAAGGAGGGTAGTTAGCGACTGCTTTTACTGTAAGCGCACCATATGTCTACACATGTGAAAAGCAGTTAGACTTTGCACTTACAAATGTGCCAGAGCCCCGTTTGGTTACTTGCACTCGCTGGTGGGGTTGGACTTTTGCAAGAATCGGGGGCCATTGGAGCATTTTTTTTTTTTTAAACAGCAAAAAGTGTCCAATGCGGGAATCAAACCCAGGTCCTAGTGGTTGAAAACCAAACGGTTTAACCAGCCTTTCACCGACCCCCTTTTTAATCTCTAGCTTTCGAGAATGAACGCCCTTCTACTGGAGAAAACATGGTATAATGATTTGCCAATAGAACACGAGTTAAATATAATCGGATACTATTTTACATTCTTTTAACCATGTTATATTATACCATTGATAAGGCACAATTTGGATTGTAGATTATAAACACAAGGTAATAAGACCAAATCCAAATAAATAAATAGTGTGTGACGTTTCGGTAACAGCGTTGTTACCATCTTGACACGTTATCACACGTCTACACATCATCACACAAATTCAGTACTTTTGTCTGAAGATGGTAACAACGCTGTTACCGAAACGTCACACACTATTTAATTATTTGGATTTGGTCTTATTACCTTGTGTTTATAATCTACAATCCAAATTGTGCCTTATCAATGGTATAATATAACATGGTTAAAATAATTTTTATAAAATAATGTAAAACAGTATCCGATTATATTTAACTCGTGTTCTATTGGCAAATCATTATACCATGTTTTCTACTGTAGAAGGATGTTTGTGCCTGAAAGTTAGAGATTAAAAAGGTTTATGAAAAGATAATTTTCCCTGGAAGACTGATATTTTACACAATATTAACACAAGGGATTGTTTTATTGAATTGAAATGTTATTTAGTAATTTGTATGTAGTCTTGTTGCCATATTATTCTAATTATTCTTCAAATATTATGGCTTATTAAATATATTCAATCTTTGAAGCATCTTGGATAACCCATGACTGGTAGAGATCAGAGGGAATTGGTATCAAATCTGTCCTCCCAAAAAGCACAGCAGTTCTTGATTTCCAGACCTAAGTATTGTCACCTAGGTACAATGACCATCCAAATATTTTCCCACAATGTACCAAGTCCAACTGCTAAATCATCTACTGCAGTGACAAATCCATCAAAGAGCTCTATTCATCCTCAGCAGACACCACAGGAAATCTCAAGATCCACAGACTTGACACCCTTGTATGATCATGTGGTGATAAGAAAAAAAAAATGAAGAAAGAAGCTCATTTTAGAGTCTTCACTCATAATGGTTATCATGAAGATACAAAGGTCTTCTGGATGTGATGAAATTCCCAAGTTTTTACAGATTAGATTATAAAATCCATCATGATATTCCTTATACACACACACACACACACACAAGCCTTTTTATTGGGGCATCCAGCCCTATACATGATTCCCCTCTACAGTATTTAGCAAAGGAAGATATTTCAAAAATAAAAACTAAAATACAAGAAGTAACAAGGAGAAAGAAAAGAGAGAAGAAAGAAAAAACAAACAAAAAGAAATATAGCCATATATACAAAAAAATAAACATACAGAGCAAAAGGAACCATACATGATTAAATATTCAAATTAAAGTACCAATGTTTAGAATATGTCGAGATTAGGATATCATTGAGAGGGCTAGTGTGGAATCAGCCGCATTCAATCTTCGCTTTCTTCCTCCAAGCAAACCACGACATGCGGCGAATCCATTATCCTCCAACAGACATTGACTGCGGCCTTGTAGAATTTATATAAACCGAAGGAGAGACCCCGATCAACCATCAGTGTGTTCATCCAGCTGCAAAATTGTTGGCAGTCGGGTTGAGACCAGGGTAAGTCACCCAAAATTTCTTTCCTCTGTTTCTCTAAGCAGGAGCTTCCAAATATTATATGCATAATTTCGTCTTGGATTCTGTTTTTACACAGATCGCAAGTTAGAGTCAAATCAGTCTTCCAGCGCTTTGAGCGATTTTCTGGGAAGATCGTCCATAGGAGTCTCAGTTGTGCAAAAAATCTTTTAATTGCTAGAGGAATAGTTGTGAATAAATATCGTTCTGCTGTTATTGAATTTTTTAGGTATTTGAAGTGACTGTAATGTGAAGTATTTAGGATTTTCGCCATGTCGTTTTGGATGCTTTGTTCGGTTGCTATTCGAATAATAGCAGGGATTTCAGTCAGTATTGCAGTGTAATCCGGACAACCCTTCAGGAACGAAAAACCGTTTGAGTCTAAAATGGTGGACAGGTTTTCAACAAAGGTTAAACCAGCCCTTTGATTGCTGTGTAATGTCCAGAGGTGTGACAAACATGCCCGGGGCAACCTACTCTCTTCCATTTTCATAATCCTCACCCAAAATCTCAGGACCTGTTTAGTTATGTTAACTTCCTGTGATACTCGTCCACACTCCATTCTTAGCATAAAGCCCGGAGTATACTTTGGTAAATTTAGGTAGCGTCTTAGGAATATATTCTGAACCTGATCAACTACCTTTACTTGGTTGAGTGCCCAGCGATATTCCTTATAGAAACATGAAAAAGTAAAACTTAGTTACAGAACCAAAATGACCTTTAGAGAAAGGTCTTATCAGAGAGTAACTAATTAGTAAAAATGGTAATTTGGGTGATGAAAACTGTCCTTTGTAGAGAGGTATCCTCTAGCGAGAGTGTCCTCCCATACTTTTTTCCTGACAAGGACAAAGGATTTTTTGTAGAAACATTGAAAAAATAAAAACAATTTTCTGGCCAGAGAATATTTTATTTTAAAGAACTGTACTGAGAGTTATTAACAAAAAAAAAAAAGTCCAATGTGGAATTCACACAATCCCAGGATCCATTCAAGGATTTTAAAAGGCATTCCTTGTTGACAGATTCTAGTCTTCAAAGGAAGGAGGGACTCTTCTTCTTTCTTATCTCCACTCAATCATATTAGGATATCAGGAACTCCACCTTTGCCGGTCCCAAGCCCGGATGAAAAAGGAGGAGGGGGAGCAGTAACAAGCTCACTAAAAAACCTGGGCTCAGCTGCCCCGGCTGATAGTACCCTGTAAGGGCTCCTAATCCAGGGATACAGGATGAGCATACTCCATGTTAGGAGCAGCTGCACATGGTGTCTGTTCCTCATGTCAGAGACGGCCATTTCTTTTGGAGCTAAGTCGTCCTGCCACTGAGTAGTGCTCCCAGTCTTAATGACAAAGGCAGACGCATTCTACTTCACCCAGTCATGATGGTTGTCAAACAGACACCATCAAGGGTCACAACTTGATACCCTAATATGATTGAGTGGAGATAAGGAAGAAGAAGGGTATCAGGCTTGTAAAGCTTGAGAAGGAGGTACTGACTCCTGGTGATACACATGATATTGGCCAAGGCCTTCCACACAGAGGATGTCCTCTTGATAACATTTAGAGCACTTGTTTTGACCACTTGTCGGCAGAAATGGCACCAGAGACATGGGATAATGACGACATCAGATCCTTGGAGCAATCTTGGGAGTTGCCCAAGCTGTAATTACATACATTCAATCATTATATCTGTGTTGAAAGCCTTCCCTGACTTGTGTTGCTACTGAAATGGGTATTTTGATGTTAACATATACACTCATGAATGGAAGTTTCATATCTTGATGTTGCCTGTCATCTATTTTTTTGAAGAAGATGAGACAATTTTGTTCGCACTTTGTTATCTCGTGTGTCTTCAATAAAGGTCACTGTAATATCTTTCAGAGTTATTGTCTGAATCCCAATATACACACATGCTTTAAAAGGTAAAACATCCTTAAGTTTAGTCCCCATGTGTGTATACAAACTTGAATTAAGTTAGCTTTTACTTAGTTCACCAAGAGATGATATCTTGGGCTGTCTTTGACACCTGACAAAATTTTTCTTTGGTTATTTTAAATCTATGGTTCATAAAAATGTGGCTCTAAAAAATAATAGGCAAAATTTAAATGTTGCAAATTGTAATTCATACCAGATGAATTTTTTTGAGTGATGATACATTTGATACCCAATTTGGTAAGATACTCAATTCTGCGGACCACTGGTGGCAATATGGCTCCAAGTAAAACTAATAGTTTGGTTATGTCTGGTTAGGTTAAGTACAAATAGGTTAGTTTAGGTTATCTTATGTTTGGTTAAGTTGTTTTAAAAACACAGAACTAGTTTTGTTTAACACAAATAGGCCTTGCCGGTTCCAAGCCCGGAAGAAAAAGGAGGAGGGGAAGCAGTAACAAGCTCACTAAAAACCTGGGCTCAGCTGGCCCGGCTGATAGTACCCTGTAAGGACTCCTAATCCAGGGATAAAGGATGAGCAGCGTTTGTACTCCATGTTAGGAGCGGCTGCACATGGCATCTGTTCCTCATGTCAGAGGCAGCCATTTCTATTGGAGCTAAGTCGGCCTGCCATTGAGTAGTGCTCCCAGTCTTAATGACAAAGGCAGATGCATTCTACTTCACCCAATCATGTCTCAAGCTTTACAAGCTTGACACCCTAATATGATTGAGTGGAGATAAGAAAGAAGAAGAGGCCTTGCGTTGAATAATACAACTGCTGATTACTCTGCAGAAATAAAAATCTACCCAAAATTTGAAAAAATTGTTTTGAAAAATGCCATTAAGAACAATTAACAAGTATATGTACTTAGTCTTTTTTTTTTATTTGTATAGTGTTTGGTTTTATAATAAGGTATAATTATAGATTAGAATCAAAAGGTAATAAGACTAAATTCAATTTATTGAAATGTTTGTGACATTTGGGTAATAGAATTTTTATCATCATCAGATAAAATACTAAAACAATTTTAGTACTGAAAAACATTTTTCGTACTTTGTTTGTTACTAAAATGTCACAAGCATGTCAATAATACGATTTGGTTTTGTTATTTTTTGTTTTGGTGTTAATTTAATTGAAGTAAAAATAGAAGACAAGATAACAAAATGATGTACACTAAAAATAAAATAGACATTATTCTCATTCAATCGACTATAATTCCAATCAAATTATCTACTTTAATTGAGCTTAATATAATTCAACACTGACTTTAATTCAAGAGGAAGTATCTGTTCCTTGGGTTGAATTAAAAGGGTTTGAATTTCTGTAATTATTATATCTCTTAAAAATAGTGTTCATTGTGGAAAGAATTTCTCGTCAAATGTTCTATAATTAAAATATTTAAGGTATCAGTTTTAATAAGTATTTAAAATAATGAAACATGCGCACATGAGACAAGTGTTAAATTTAAATTTATGCCCATGTCAAAAAAAAAAAAATGTTTGGCATTATCAAAACAAAAGTTTGTCTACTAAAATACACTTACCGAATACATCTCAATAACATCTTGATCTTGAACTTTTCTTCTGCTACTACTTTGACTTATTCGCGACATTTTTGACAATTTGCGTCAGAATTTGCAAGCGACGAGGAAGAATGAGTTTGTAAACATCAAATTGTAAGCTAACTTAATGCAAGTTTATTGACCTCGGATCCATTCATTTTATATAAATAAAAAAGTAAAAAATATATTTATTTAAATTATTTTTTAAAACTCTCTATTTATTATTACAATTTTTAGAATTTATTTCCTGAAAAATATTTGAAACTTTTTATTTTCAAATCAAAGACTTTTTTTTTTATTCAAATTGAATTTTTGACCACGATTTTATTTTTACTCTTTCCTAAAACCGCTTTAGTTATAGCTCTTGTTTTTAATCGTCTGAAAAAACAAAAATTTTAATATTAAATCATTTCACTTCCATTCATTAAAATTAAACTAAATACAAGAAAATATGGCCCAGATTATCGATATTAATTCAAATGAGGAATTTGAAAAATCTGTTGCTGACAACAAGTAAGCATTTATTTATTTATAAAAGCAAAACTAATTGATTAAAATTATACTCATGTGCGGGTTTTCCTACATTTATTTATGAACAATTTATTATATATTGATGTTTTTTTTCGAAATCTCTATCTCTCTCACATTTATCATAACCTAACTTACCTTATTTCCTTTCAGATAGCGAGATATTTCATGTTTAAAACTAATTTTATATTAAAATGAATGGCTATGGTCACCAATATAGGCAATAAAGAATTATTTTAATGGCATTTAAAATAGCTTATAATAATTCAATTCAGGAGAAGTACATTTAACAATGTTATACAATTGATACTCATGTGATAAGGAAAATACACATTGGTAGATATATTTAAAGCCTACCTCAATGTTTACTACTTGTAAGTACTATATATACTCTGTAGAAAAAAAAAAATTGGTAGAACATATCTTTAGGCTCCCCATAATTGTTGAAGCTACTGATAAGGAATTAGCTCTTCAATTTTTCTAATATGTTGGGTAGGAAGATTTATTGATTAATAAAGGGGACCTTAAACACATTATTTGCTGTGAAACGAACCTCTAACATTAAACAAAAGGTAATAATACCAAATCTAAAATAAATAGTGTGACGTTTTGGTAACAGCGTTGTTACCATCATCAGACAAAAGTACTGAATAAGAAATTATACTACAGCATGTTTTAAATAGTTACTGGTATAATTTTTTTTTATATAGTACTTTTCTCTGATGATGGTAACAATGCTGTTAGCGAAACATGCTAAATTATTTTTAAAAATTTTCTCATTTAAAATAGAAGGCCATTTAGACAAAAAATATATATATAGTGCCAATATTAAGTAATCACAGGTATTTAAAATTTTAATAATTAAATATTGTTTTTAAAAATATCTTTATCAGTCGAGGTAGTGACGCGTACAATGAACCAATCATAGCCTTTGTTTACATCGCACATCACTGTGATGTCATGACCAATGAGAGGCTAGTCTCAGATTGGGCCAAATGTCACGGACTCACCCACACCTTGTGTTTATAATCTATAATCCACAGATTGTGCCTTATCAGAACCTTTTTATCTTCTTTCATATATTTTAAAGCACTCAATATTACTATAAGATGGTAGTTAACATAGAACATATTATTATCATTAAAAAAAAAAAAAAAACGACATCAAAATCATAAGGTAACAAAACCACATAATAGTTCAAATAAGGTTCACCCTTTATTTATTTTTTTGGATGTGATCTTGTTACCTTATGTTTTTAATCTACAATTCAAATTGTACCTTGTCAGAATTAAAGACAATTTTCACCAATAGATAATCATGATATGAAAAAATAGTACAAAAATGTGATATTGTACTGGGATTAGGTTCATAAATTATGAAAAAGACATCTCCTTATTGTTCAACTGAAAGTTGCTGATGGCTTGCTCCATCTATCGGAATAAATATCAACTATTCTCGTTGATTTCTAATTATTCCAGAATTGGCCAATTACCCATTCTTGATTAATCAAGAAAAGCGTATATATAATAGTATATTTTTAGGAGAAAATAACAAAGCCTCCGAGGTTGTGTTTCTTTTTGTATATAACGTTTAATAATGCTCTAGCTTTCGGGTATGGTGGCCCTTCTACAGGAGCAACACGAATGATGGTGAATCGTTAGTAGCTGCTATATATTTACCTAATATATTTACATCTTTACAATTTTTTATAAAAGAACTATTAATTTCTTGATATATGCTAAGTATCCAGAATATTTACATCTTTCTAAACTAAGGTAAAAACTATTATATAATAATTTAACTTATGAGATTTGAATTAGCTATGGGACAGAGTTATGAAACAAGAGTTATTGTATTAAATATGGGGAAGTGTACATTTTTTAATTGCTATTTATGAATTCTGTATATGATTCTGGAATTTCAATGTGCCTATTGATGCTTGCGTGTTTTAATGATAAAAAAGCTTCTAAGTACAGTCTTTTCTGTTTGTTGTTTATATTGGTATAAAAAGTTTTTGGGTTACTTAGGTTGAAGGTGTGACCTGTATTTTGAGCGTGTTGGAATAAAAGGGATTTTTTATCTTTTCTATTTATGGATCTGGTGTGCTCATTCATTCTATCTATTACTTGTCTGCTGGTTTCGCCTATGTACATACTATTGCATTGGTTGCATTCTATTGAGTATATTGCTTGATTGTTGTATATTGGTGAGTTATGGCTATTGTTTTTTGTTATGGTATTTCTGACTATTGCGCCTATGTTGGGTGTGTTTTCGTAATATGTCTTTATACCATATTTTCTAATTTCTCGGGCTATTAGGGGAGTACGGTATGATGCAAATAGATTTGTATGTTTGACTATTGTTTGTGTTATTTGGGTTATAAAAATGCCTTAATATGAAATTCTTTGGGTATCCGGCTGTGGTGAGATATTGAATTATATTTTTAGTTTCTATTGCTTTACATGTGTTGTTGGAGCAATGTGTGTGTATCCGTTTTGTTAGGGTTTTTACTGTGTTAATTTTGTGGCTTAGTGGGCAGTATGACGAATATTGTATGAAATTGGGTTGGAATGTAGGCTTGTAATATACTGTGGAAGTGTACTGTGAGTTGTTTTTAGTAATGAGGATGTCTAGGAATGGTAAGGAATGATTGTTTAGATAGATGACATTTTTTGCATTTGCCAAACAGATAAAATTAATGATATATTAACTGAAATAAATAGCCTCCATAATGAATTAAACTTTACCATAGAAAAAGAAAACAATCATTCCTTACCATTCCTAGACATCCTCATTACTAAAAACAACTCACAGTACACTTCCACAGTATATTACAAGCCTACATTCCAACCCAATTTCATACAATATTTGTCATACTGCCCACTAAGCCACAAAATTAACACAGTAAAAACCCTAACAAAACGGATACACACACATTGCTCCAACAACACATGTAAAGCAATAGAAACTAAAAATATAATTCAATATCTCACCACAGCCGGATACCCAAAGAATTTCATATTAAGGCATTTTTATAACCCAAATAACACAAACAATAGTCAAACATACAAATCTATTTGCATCATACCGTACTCCCCTAATAGCCCGAGAAATTAGAAAATATGGTATAAAGACATATTACGAAAACACACCCAACATAGGCGCAATAGTCAGAAATACCATAACAAAAAACAATAGCCATAACTCACCAATATACAACAATCAAGCAATATACTCAATAGAATGCAACCAATGCAATAGTATGTACATAGGCGAAACCAGCAGACAAGTAATAGATAGAATGAATGAGCACACCAGATCCATAAATAGAAAAGATAAAAAATCCCTTTTATTCCAACACGCTCAAAATACAGGTCACACCTTCAACCTAAGTAACCCAAAAACTTTTTATACCAATATAAACAACAAACAGAAAAGACTGTACTTAGAAGCTTTTTTATCATTAAAACACGCAAGCATCAATAGGCACATTGAAATTCCAGAATCATATACAGAATTCATAAATAGCAATTAAAAAATGTACACTTCCCCATATTTAATACAATAACTCTTGTTTCATAACTCTGTCCCATAGCTAATTCAAATCTCATAAGTTAAATTATTATATAATAGTTTTTACCTTAGTTTAGAAAGATGTAAATATTCTGGATACTTAGCATATATCAAGAAATTAATAGTTCTTTTATAAAAAATTGTAAAGATGTAAATATATTAGGTAAATATATAGCAGCTACTAACGATTCACCATCATTCGTGTTGCTCCTGTAGAAGGGCCACCATACCCGAAAGCTAGAGCATTATTAAACGTTATATACAAAAAGAAACACAACCTCGGAGGCTTTGTTATTTTCTCCTAAAAATATACTATTATATATACGCTTTTCTTGATTAATCAAGAATGGGTAATTGGCCAATTCTGGAATAATTAGAAATCAACGAGAATAGTTGATATTTATTCCGATAGATGGCGCAAGCCATCAGCAACTTTCAGTTGCACGATAAGGAGATGCCTTTTCCATAAGATAATCATGAGACAAAGAGAAACTTTACAAAAAAAAAACCTCTTCGCCTCACGATTTTCCTCTTTTTTATAACATCCTGATCCAGGCAATTTTCCAACTTAAAATTTTCACCAGGATGGTCACAACAAAAAAAAAATAAATACATTTATTTTGCCATTAACATAACTATAAAACTATCTTTTAGAAAGATCTCTTATTTTAAAATAGCTACAAGAAAATATGTTTTGGTAACAGCGTTGTTATCATCATCAGACAAAAGAATAAATGGTAATGATGATAGTAACAGGGCTGTTATTGAAACGTCACACAAAATTTATTTGGATTAGCTCTTATTTTCTTCTATCTATAATCCAAAATGTTCTTTATCATTGTTTTAAAATACTTAAACGGCTGTAGAAGAGGTTTTTAACTAAAGCTTGCGAATATTGATAAATTGGTGGAGAAATCTTTTGCAGAGTATTTGATTAAGTTTCTTTAAATATTTTCTGCAATTTTCAAAGGCGATGCAAGTCACTAGAACTCTCTAATCTCAATAGATAAAACTAAATCTGCCTATTATGAGATTACTGGAAATGAGCTAGCAGACTCCCTGGCAAAATCTGGAGCTCTTGGCTATCCTGAGATCAGGAAATCTACCACCCTACTAGATGAAAGAGACCTCCTCCGTACCATCAAGATCCAATGCCTGCAGGAATGGAGTTCTAATGCTGCACATGACTGGTACAGAGCAGGAGGGACAAGTTCTGTCCTCCCAAGGGAACAACAGTCCTTGATTTCCAGACTTAGTCTCGTCATCTACGGACAATGATTTTCCAGAATGGTTAAAAGGTTTTCCCACTATGTACTAAGTGCAATTCTCAGCCTGCAACCCCAAACTACATCATTGACTGTATTGACTCATCCATTGATGAGCTCTAATCATCCACAGCAGACACCATCAACAAGCTCTACAAGCTTGATACCTTGATATGATTTAGTGAAAATAAGAAAGAAGAAGAGATTACTGGGCTATACTAATGCACTTTACCCACTTCTACAAACTTATGGGATCAAACACTGGGCTCTTCCACAAATAATTCCAATATCAATCTTAATACCTAGACCTCATATTCCTAGATAATAACAATTAACATAAATTTTATTCATATCTTGTCAATACATGCAAAAGTGCACAATCTGCACTATTGTTTTAAAATTATAATTATATGCATAACACAATGTACATGGCGCCTCTGCCACCGCTGCAGAGTTTGGTGGAGAATGGCCAGTGGGTCTCCAGCGACAACACTTATTTTGAAATCTATGAAGAATCATTCTTCTTCCTATCATCATCTTCATATTCCTAATATTGATTCTTGAAACTACTACCAGCAGTGACTGTAACAAATGTTGTCGCACACTAAACACAAGGTAATAAGACCAAATCCAAATAAATAAATAGTGTGTGACGTTTCGGTAACAGTGTTGTTACCATCTTCAGACAAAAGTACTGAAGTTGGTACTTTTGTTACTTGAAGTTCAGTACTTTTGTCTGAAGATGGTAACAACACTGTTACCGAAACGTCACACACTATTTATTTATTTGGATTTGGTCTTATTACCTTGTGTTTATAATCTATAATCCAAATTGTGCCTTATCAGTTCTCACACACTATTAATTTATTTGGATTAGGTCTTGTTTTCTTGTAGCTATAATCTATAATCCAAATTGTGCTTTTATCTTCTTTCAGAGTTATTGTGTGAAACTCAATATACATGCTAAAAGGTACAACTTCCTTTAAATTTTGTCTATGAGTATATACAGTAAAACCCCATTAATACGAACCCTGGATATAGCGAATCTTCCCTTATAACGAACCCACGGCGATTTCCAATTCCATTCCATTGAAAATACCATCATTATAACGAACTTTGCGATTTTAAAAATAACAAACCTATTTTCGGTCCTAAAATGATAAAATCTATTTAAAATATTAGGCTTATAACGAACTTAAAATTATGATTTAATGATTTTTTTAAATGACAAAATTTTGAGCATGCTTCAGCTCACGGATTGCGATTTCAAAACAAAAAAAATTAGCGGCCTTGTTTGTTTTCATTTCCATTCTATTTTTGCTCTATGTTGTATAAATTTTTTACACATTATACTTTTATTTAATAGAATATCTTTGCTTTCGACAATTTTGAAATAGAAAAAATATATAAATGGTTCCAAAATAAAGAAAAGAAACAAAGAATGGTGTTCTAAAAAAATAGTGGCAGCATGCCCTTTTAGAAGCCTTCTATATCGAGCTTAGCCTAGGCTAAGAAATAATTCCAAATAATTTTAAAGCCAGAAATGGTTTGAATAACAGGTTAAAAACAAAATTAAAAATATACTTCAGAAGAATATGTGGAAACTAGAATTGGAAGAAAAAAAAAAACAGTTCCCCTGTCTCATGGGCCACAAACAAATCAACTTATAAATTCTCAAAAACTACCACTACAGTTCTATTTTTAGAATGGAAGCCTTTTTAGGTATATGACTCATTCAGGGTTTGCGGATATTCCCCCTGGCCAGCTGTTTTACAACCGATTTTGTGTTTGTAAATTGGCATTTTTTATTCGCAATTTTACCGATCGCGCTATCGTAACGACATGTTTTGCGTCCGATTTTTCTGAATTGGGTACTTTTGACTCATCTTAAATTGATTCAGAATACACAGAGCTTTATTCCTTTGATGGAAATATCTATATTTTAAGACAATTCAGATTTTTCACTTTCAAACAACAAGGTATTAGAGGCATTTTTTTCAACTAAATTTAATTTATTATTTGAGAAAGATATTCTAAAATACTCTTATACCTTTCAAATATATAATTAATAATGTTTTGCCTAGGGGTTTCGGCTTAATTTTTAAATTATACATTGAGGTTTATATATAAACATGTATGCTAATGATAAGAAGAACCTATTATCAAATGACTTCTTTTGATATTCAGCATTACTGTAAAGAAATAGGTCAATTTAGGGAATTAAAACAAAATGACCATTATTAAGTGGCTGCCTTTTTCTGTGTGTATGGCTGTCCTTTAATTATACCGTCTAAAAATTTAGAAAAGTAAAAAATAAATGGCCAAACCGTGGCTATAGTGAACCAAAAGCTCTGTCCCATTGGTAGTTCACTATAGAGGGGTTTTACTGTATTGTGGGATTGAGAAACAATAGAACAGACACACTTATTCCTTTAAATAAAAATATAAATATCTGGTGTGATATGAGTACCAGGGTTGAAACTCTGCGATGTGTCTGTCCCAGGGATGTGACTGTTATGGCGTACTTCTGGGCCAGCTGGGTGCCTCAATGCCAGCAGATGGACGAGGTCCTGACAGAACTGGCTAAGATTGCAGACAGTTCCAAGATTGTCATCCTCAAGGTAAGAAAAGAGAATCCGAACTGGAGGCACCAAACCACTTGTGGTGTTTTCCCAGGTGCACGCTGAGAATGCCCCGGACATCTCCAAGAAATACAACATTCAGTCAGTGCCAGTCTTCATCTTCATCAAGGTATGAACTGTGTGAACATCTCCCTTCAGTAGAACTACTCCTGCAAAATACAGTAGAACCTCCCTGTAAAGGACAACACCTAATTGCAGAACCAAAGTTTCCTTTAAGGAGAGAGAGAGAGGTACCAGAGAGTTACTAAATTGTAAAAATGGTAATTTTGCAAATGAAAACTGTCCTTTGTGGAGAGATATCCGTTAGCGGGGTGTCTGCTAAACAGAGGTTTTACTGTATATCAGATTTTATAAAATCTACAATAAAATAAGACCTAAACCAAATAAATTGATAGTGTGTTACATTTCAGTAACAGCGTTGTTACACCATCATCAGACAAAAGAATAAATTTATTTGGATTAGCTATAATCTATAATCCAAATTGTGCTTTATAATATTATAAAATATCTTTATGCTCCTAAGGTATTAAGACACCAAATCTACAAATAAATATAGTGTATGATGTTTCGGTAACAGCATTTTTACAATCATCCGACAAAAGTGCTGAATAAGAAAATATCATAGCATGTCTCTTATGTCTGATGATGGTAACAACGTTGTTACCAAAACATTTATTTATTTGGATTTGGTCTTATTCCTTGTGTTTATAATCTATGATCCAAATCACTTTATACTCCCGTCAAGTACCAAATCTAATTATTGAAGAAAGAACAAAAAATAATAGAATTGTGAAAATATACCATGAAGATTGTTATAAACACAAATTCTACTTTTTTTTTTTCAAGATATTTATTATTATCAGCATCAAATGCTCCTTCATACACTAGGCCTCACCTGCAACAACTTCATCAGATCAAGGAGTTCTAGACGTGGATGCAACCTCCAAAAGTGGGGCTGTTGTCACATGCGCTGTGTGGTCCAGAATGGCAAAGAGCTGGAGAGGTTGGAAGGAGCCGATGCCCCCGGACTCACCAAGAAGATCAGGTGCATCTCCTCCCAAGCCAAAATGGATGTTCCCAGGGAACAGCCAGTCCAGGTATTGGTGCTCTCTGTGATATCATTAATTTTCTCTCTTACCATGTATTAAAAGAATGAATATATTTCTATTGAGTTCCCTCTGTTTTAATATGGTAAGGTATATATAGGTATAGTAACATCAGTGGGAGATCCAGTAGAGTGACCATGGCTGAACATAGGGGTCTATATTGGAAGTAGTCTCTCACCAGAGACTGGTTCAGGAGACAAAAATCTCTATGATTTGGCCTGGCATGATGACAGTCTCCGATAAGAGATTACCTCCAAGAGATGCCCAGGTTTTGTCTTTGGTCTCTCATGGGAGACTCAACATTAGAACTAGGGTTGGTTGGGTCTACAAGATGCCGCTCTATAAATGGTCTGTGTGCTCCTCCAGGATATCGATGCTAAAATCAAGAGGTTAATTGACGGGGCGCCGATCATGTTGTTTATGAAGGGAAACTCAGTCAACCCCCGCTGTGGTAAGAACAACAGCCATCCCTCTCTTGCTCTGGGCTGATGCACACTTCCTACAGGCTTCTCAAAGAAGGCTCTAGAAATCCTGTCAAGGCATTCCTACAAGTTTGCAACCTACGACGTCCTCTCCGACAATGATATCAGAGAAGGTGGGTAGTGCCCCCCTGCTTCCTGATGTGTTTGGTTGGCTGGATGGGTGGTGGTCCCAGGACTCAAGGCCTACTCTCAGTGGCCCACATACCCCCAACTCTACGTCAAGGGCAACTTTGTAGGCGGAGTTGACATCATGGCTGAGTTGGACGAAGCTGGTGAACTGGAGAACGAGCTGGCCAAGTCTAAGGCAGGAGGACAAAGCCTGGAAGATAAGTAAGTTTTATACTCCACACTTTATGTATCATCTTTTAAAGTCGAACTGCTTTTCACATGTGTAGACATGTGGAGCACTTAGAGTAACGCTAACTCCCCCAATGATTATCATGGCTTGTACCATGTGTAACTAGGGATAATAATAAATAATAATAATCATCTTTTATTAGAAGACATTAGCACATGATGGCATAAAATTTGAAGAGAGCTAAACTGAAACTTTTTTGACATTCTCTCTTCACAACTGTTGATAGCTAAGCTATGAACAAATCAAATAGGGTTTAAATGACAGCTAGATATCTGTGGGAATTGTGGGAACATGTATTGACAACCAGTATCTAATGGCCCATATTCTTCCATTTCTTTAATGCCTAAACCAGTAGTGAGCCATGGAATCAAAGTGTATTTTAACCAGCTAGGTGTGTTGTACCAGGTTGAAAGGACTTATCAACCAGTCCCCTGTGATGGTGTTCATGAAGGGATCCCCCAACCAACCAAGATGTGGCTTCAGCAAGACACTAGTGGCCCTGCTCCAGGAGGTGGGGTAAGTCTGGTGGGGTGTCTCTGACTGATCCTTGATTGAATATTGAGCTTGTTTCTTTTATATGTAGTCAATACTTACAGTAGAACCTCCATGAGAGGACACTCACGCTAGAGAAACCTCTTTTCATTACCATTTTTTTACTATCCTCTAGTTCTTGTCTATTTTTTTTATGACAACTGTCTCTATTTGTTTAAAAGTAAGTTTATTATTCCATGGCAATAATGCTACAAAGGTAGTGGTGGTGAAGAATGTGCCACCGCAGTGTTGTTGTTGTTTCTTATTCCATTGTGTAAAGATTACACAAATTCCATGAGTTCATGCTCCTCAAGCTGTTTTATGATGAGCAGCGGCCTCTTCCAATGGTCCAGTTTAGTGCATCTAATGCAAGCTAAAATGTGTTCTGGAGCTGCAGTGTAACCTCTTTAATTCAACAGGAATCACTTATCCCTTAGGGTGTTGAATTAAAGACTGTATAGAGTGCTTGATAAAAAAAAGTATATATAAGTGACTTGTTAACATAGTATAGCTCTCTATTGCTACAATAGTAAAGTGTTGTATATTCTAGCTTGGAGCACAGCTTAAAGAATAACTAAAACTTCTCTAGCCACCAATAGTAAACAGAATGTTTTAATAAGCTCTCTAAAATATATATATATATAGTTTTGACACCAACATTTTTGAAAAAAATAGAACACAAAAGTGAAATTGTACTGGCATCTGCTGGATAAATTAAGAAAAAGGCATCTTCTCCTGATCGTGCAAATAAAAGATGCTGATGGTTTGCTCTGTCGGATTAAATATCAACTATTTGTTTATTGTTTAATTATTCCATAATTGGCCAAATACCAATTCTTGATAATCCTGATAGCTTTTCATGATTATTCAAGAATGAGTATTTGACCAATTCTGGAATAATGGTAAATCAATGAATAGTTGATATTAATTCTGACAGATGGCGCAAGCCATCAGCAACTTTTAGTTGCATAATCAGGAGATGCCTTTTCCTTAATTTATCCACTAGATACCGGTACAATTTCACTTTTGTGTTCTATTTTTTTTTTTCAAAAATGTAGGTGTCAAAACTTTATATATATATTCCAGAGAGCTTATTAAAACATTCTGTTTACTATTGGTAGCTAGAGAAGGTGTTTTAGTTTGTTGCACGATCAGAAGATGCCTTAACCTATATTTTTGTTTGTGTAGGGTCCCATATGGTCATTTTGACATCCTCCAAGATGAAGTGGTCCGACAGGGACTAAAGACCTACTCCGACTGGCCCACATATCCCCAAGTGTACGTCAATGGCAGCCTTATAGGTGGCCTGGATATTATCAAGGTAAACTCTCACCTACATTTCATTTATGCAAATCGAAATTGCTGCTGCATGTGGCCATTTCTTTTGGAGCTAAGTCGGCCTGCCACTGAGTAGTGCTCCCAATCTTTAATGACAAAGGCAGATGCATTCTACTTCACCCAGTCATGATGATTGTTGTCAAGTCTCAAGCTTTACAAGCTTGATACCCTAATATGATTGAGTGGAGATAAGAAAGAAGAAGAAAATTGCTGCACAAATCACTTATCTACATATTGTTTCAATAAGGTTGGATGTCCACTTAATGTGTGGTAAGAAAGAATGAGTATATAGCAACAAAACAAATTTATTTTGTCATCTAAAAACAATGTGTGCATTGATTGCAGCTGGCAGCTCTTATTGGTCTAATTGCCATGCTCCCGATAGGTCATGTGACATCTGTCAGTCTGGTGCCAGGAAAGCTGCTATGAATCTGTCAAATTCTTGTATTTCTACCCCTAATGGGTTTGAAGAATTTTTTCAGACAACATTTCTGCCTCTCAATGTTTTATACACTGCCATTTTTGTTCCAATCAACTGTCATGGAATTAATCATTAAGTTGTTTATTAAAAAAAAAATAAAGGTCACTTTTCCCATCAAAATAAAAGCTAATTGAACCTCTACAAACTAGCCGATTTGGATGGAAAATTTGTTGGAAGGATATTAATATGTTTTGATGGGAGAGGTAACCTTTATTTTAATAGAAGACTCGGGCCACTGACAAAGCCACAACACCAGCTTTGGTGGGCAGTCACAAGATGATTCTTAGTTTTAGCATCTATTTTGGTTCCAGACTTTAGTCTGGTCATCTACGGAAACCATGCTTTCCAGAATGGTTGCAAGGTTTTCCCACTATGTTTTTTTTTTTGCTTATCCCTAGTAAACGTGGTACATGCCATGATAATCATGGTGGGTAGTTAGCGACTGCTTTTACTGTAAGCGCACCACATGTCTACACATGTGAAAAGCAGTTCGACTTTGCACTTACAAAGTACTAAGTGCAATTCTCAACCTGCAACCCCAAAACACATTATTGACTGTATTGACTCATCCATTGATGAGCTCTTCTACTCATCCCCAGCAGACACCATCAACAAGTTCTACAAGCTTGATATTCTAATATGATTGTTCAGTGGAGATAAGAAGAAGAAAGATCTATTTTTGTGGGAGAGGAGGTGACTCCTTTATTTGTATAAATCTATCTCCTCCCAGCAAACTTTGCATATCTACAAAGTTGTTTGGGAAAGTCAAAGTTGTTGTTGTTGTTTCTTATCCCCTTGTGTAAAGATTACACGAATTCCATGAGTTCATGCTCCTCGAGCTGTTTTATGATAAGCAGCGGCCTCTCCCAAAGGTCCTGTTAAGTGAATCTAATGCAAGCCAAAATGTGTTCTGGAGCTGCAGGTGCCAAGCTACATTTTGGGCAAGTGGGGTAGATTTTGTTTTTATTTTCTATCTTCAATGGCTTGAGATGGCCTGTTCTAAATCTTGTTAGTGTTGTTTGATGCTGTCTATTTCTGATGTTCAGAGCTCGGTGGAAGGCTGGTTAAACCGTTTGGTTTTCGACCACTACGACCCGGGTTCGATTCCCACATTGGACACTTTTTTTCTGATAATAAAAAAAATGCTCCAATGGCCCCCGATTCTTGCAAAAGTCCAACCCCACCAACGAGTGCAAGTAACCAAAACGGGGCTCTGGCACATTTGTAAGTGCAAAGTCCAACTGCTTTTTACATGTGTAGACATGTGGTGCGCTTACAGTAAAAGCAGTCGCTAACTACCCACCATGATTATCATGGCCTGTACCACGTGTACTAGGGATAATTAAAAAGAAAAAGAGCTCCTTCTGGGTTCACCAAAAGTGATGTGTGTGTGTGTTCAGGAACTTCATGCTTCCGATCAGCTTGCGTCAACCCTCCGAGGAGAGAGTTGAGGTTGGACTCTGTATAGTTAACATCATCCACTCTGCCTACTGCTGTTATTAAAGTGATCTAAAGGAGATTTGACACGCCTTTTCTATCATCTCGGGGTATTCTTTTAATAATTCTTTTTCACTCAAAAAAACTAAGCACCTATGCTCACTCGTTAGGTTTTTTAATATCAACATCTGACCTTTTTTTTTCCTATTTTAAAAATATTTTTCCATGTGTTCAGCGTAATTATTGTGCAAATATTGTCTTAAATATCCATTTTCTTGATTTTTCAGGAAGCCTTTAAGAACAAATATTGGGTAATTGAGGTACAGCTTATATTATGCTAATAAAGGCCAAGAGTCCAAAACACGTTCATGGTTGACTTTTCTTGATTTATTATATATATAAAAAATGGATTGGCCACATATAATGGAAAAAGCCTAAATTAACATTTCTCAGGCCAAGAGGAAATCTATCTGATAAGAGGACACCTGTCCCTAAGGAACATTTTGGCTCTGCAATTAGGTGTTATCCTTTACAGGCAGGTTCTACTGTAATTTGGAAAAACAAATGGTTACTGCCCCTACCATGACTACACAGAGAACAATTTTTATTAACAGCTTTATTTACATATTCTGGGGTTGAAAAATATTTTTGTTCCACTAGATGGCAGACTCAACAATATTAAATTCTCATGTGAGGGGTCAGGATATGTCTTTTTTTATTTTTAATATGAACCCCTGACCTTTTTTTATTCTTCATATTTTTTCATATATATATATATTTGAGAGAGAAAAATTAAGAAAGAAGAAATGAAATTGTCAGGAAAATAAAAGGAATTCAAGTAATCTTTACACAAGGGGATAAGAAACAACAACAACAGGAATGAGCTTTTTAGAATGTAAAGCACCACTTTCTGGACAAAAATCAATGATTTTTTTTAAACTTTATTTCCATATATTGACCAACCCAGATAAGTCAACCCCAATATAGCCACGTTGGCATATATATTAGAATAAATTTAAAAATTAATATATAGTTAATATTTAGTATGAAAGATGGCGCTTTGCCATTTGAAAATTTTTTGAGCCACTCTGAAAGTGTATTTTTGTGGTAATATAAGGTGGGAAGAGAAATAATCACATCACAAGTTGAAAGAGGGCCCTAGACAACCAGGAGAGAGAGAGATGGGACTGCCACATCCGGCCGGCCATTCGTGTCGCACACAAAACACAACTGTGTTAAAAGTCCCGAGATGTTAACTGACAGACCCCAGTGGTCGCCCCTTGGAATGTCGCTGGTGTCTCAAGTGACCGGATTTTACCCGCCCGTCTCCGCCTGGGTTATCTGTAGGTTGGCTTTATTGGTTCCTAAAAGAATAGATATTATGACATATATATATACCTTTTCATTCATATTATATACAGTAGAACCCCTCCATTAGAAGACACTCCTACTAAAGGACAGTTTTCATTACCAAGATTACAATTTTTATTATTTAACAACTTTATTGCAAGAAGATAACTCTATCTAAGGAACACTTTGGCTCTGCAATTAGGTGTTATCCTTTACAGGCAGGTTCTACTGTAATTAGGAAAAATAAATGGTTACTGCCTCTACCATGACTACACACAGAACAAGGCTTATTAACAGGTTTATTCTGGGATTGTAGCAATGATCTCTATACAGTATTATGTTAGCTTCAATAGGAATATTGGGTATGGCAATTCCTTTTGAAACTCTTTGATATATGTAGCTTCTTCTAACTTAAATATTATGGGATAGGTTTTAAACACAAAGACCAAATCTAAATAAATATTATTTTTAATTATTTGGATTTGGTCTTATTATCTTGTAGTTCAACTCCGCCTTTGCCGGTCCCAAGCCCGGAGGGAAAGCAGTAACAATCTCGCTAAAAAACCTGGGCTCAGCTGGCCCGGCTGATAGTACCCTGTAAGGGCTCATAATCCAGGGATACAGGATGAGCAGCATTTGTACTCCATGTTAGGAGCGGCTGCACATAGCGTCTGTTCCTCATGTCAGAGGTGGCCATTTCTTTTGGAGCTAAGTCGGCCTGCCACTGAGTAGTGCTTCCAGTCTTAATGACAAAGGCAGACGCATCTACTTCACCCAGTCATGATGGTTGTCAAGTTTCAAACTCTACAAGCTTGATACCCTAATATGATTGATGGAGATAAGAAAGATTTATCAGGAACCTTTTTTTTTGTATGAAAAAAAAAAAACCTAATAATAAGGCACAATTTGGATTATATATTATAAACACAAGGTAATAAGACCAAATTCAAATAAATAAAAATAATATTTTTTAGAATTTTAAGTCTACTTCAACATCAAAATGCCACAAGCAATTTATTGATTGGTTACTTTGTGTTTCTAATCTATAATATAAATTGTATACTTGTATTGATAAATGTTTTAGAAGAGGTTATCACACATTTAATGCTAATGCCATTATTATTGATCCTTGCGGATACAAGTGATAATATGTAGTTGTTTAGTTTATTGTTATTTATAGTGTGTTCAACAACAAAAAAATAATTGTACTAAGTTTCTAAGAAAACTATCTTCTTCTTATATCTGCTATCTTGTTTACAAACTTGATAAGAGTAACTATTTTAAACATTCTGTGATTTTGTTTTCTCGTGCCTTTGGTTAGTAGCCCTTAAAACCATATTCTCTTTTTTGTCTCATTCAATACCTTTGTCTGTAAATGGTTACAATGCTGTCACAGAAACATCACACTATTTATTTATATTTGGATTTGCCCCGAAACGGGGCACTGGCATATTTGTAAGTGCAAAGTCGAACTGCTTTTCACATGTGTGGACATGTGGTGCACTTACAGTAAAAACAGTCGCCTACTTCTACCCACCATGATTATCATGGCCTGTACCACGTGTACTAGGGCTAAGCAAAAAAAAAATATTTGGATTTGTTCTTATTACCTTGTGTTTATACTCTGTGACAAAGAGGTGCTCAGCGAATCAAATCCAGGTTTATGATATCTGTTGTCCTCCATAGCTATGTAAGATTCTCATCTGTTCTTATTTACATATCCAAGTTGAAAGTATTCCTTCATCACCAAGGGTCTAATACATTAGAACTTTTTAACTGGCAAAACCACTGAGAGGGTGAAGATAGAAAATAACAACAAAATCTACCCCACTTGCCCAAAATGTAGCTTGGCACCTGCAGCTCCAGAACACATTTTGGCTTGCATTAGATGCACTAAACAGGACCTTTGAAAACAGCTCGAAAAGCATGTATTCATGGAATTTGTGTAATCTTTACACGAGGGGATAAGAAAAAAATAACTGGAAGGGTTTACCACTGATGAGCCAGGCACTTTCATTAATTTTTCAGTACAATAGGGGAAGTAGAAAATTATTATTATTTAAAATCGTACGTGTCAAAAATGGTTTAAATTTCTTACCTTAGAATTTCCATGAGAGGATACACTTACTATAGGATATCTCTCTAGAAAAGACATTTATAATCGCCAAAATTACCATTTTTACTAATTACAGACTCTCCAGTAAGAGCACACCTCTCCTTAAAGGACACTTTGGCTCTGTGTAACTAGGTGTTGTACTTTTATAATCGCCAAAATTACCATTTTTACTCATTACCGACTCTCCAGTAAGGGGATACTTCTCCCTAAAGGACACTTTGGCTCTGTAACTAGGTGTTGTACTTGACAGAGAAGTAATTCTACTGTATATTGATATGCTTGGAGATACAATTTGGATTATAGATTACAGAACACAAGGTAATAAGACGAAATAAATAAATAGTGTGTGACGTTTCGGCAACAGCGTTGTTACCGTCTTCAGATAAAAGTACTGAATGAGAAATTTTACCATAGCATGTTTTAAATAGTTACTGTTATCATGTGTAAAATTTCTCATTCAATACTTTTGTCTGATGGTAACAACACTGTTGCCGAAACGTCACACACTATTTATTTATTTGGATTTGGACTTATTTCGATATGCTTGGTTGTTAAAACCAGTTCAAGAAATACACTCTTAAAGAAGGAATCAGAATAAACTTGTCGCTGTAAACTTTGATTCCTTCTTCAAGTCTGAGGATTCCTTCTCTTGTAATTTTAAACACAAGGTAATAAGACCAAATCTAAATAAATAAATAGTGTGCGACGTTTCAGTAACAGCATTGTTACCATCTTCAGACAAAAGTATTGAATGTTGTACATGTACATTCAGTACTTTTGTCTGAAGATGGTAACAACGCTGTTACTGAAACGTCACACACTTTATTTATTTGGATTTGGTCTTATTACCTTGTGTTTATAATCTATAATCCAAATTGTGCCTTATCATTCTTTTGTAATTTAAATACACTCTTTTCCTTTAGTCTAGTGTTAGTATAGATTTGTAATTTTGATAAGGCACAAATTGGATTATACATTGTAAACACAAGGTAATAAGACCAAAATACAAATAAATAAATAGTATGTGACATTTCGGTAACAGCGTTGTTACCATCTTCAGACAAAAATACTGTAAAATTTCAGCGTTAAAACGCTGTTACCGAAACGTCAAACACACTATTGATTTATTTAGATTTTTGATCTTATTACTTTTAGATTTGGATATTTTTTTCACCAATGTGTGGCAAAGATTTGTGTTATGATTTCAATAAAAGAATAAATAGCCAGTAAGTACAAATTTATATTCAAGTTTTACATTACAAAAATAGCTTTTATGAAAATATACACAAGCCTCACATATAAAATTTATATATTCACATATTTATATATTATTAAGGTATATTGAGAGAATAGGGTTATTATAAAGAGGGGGGAGGTTATACTAGTTGTTATTTGAAATATATGCATAGAAAAAATAGGCTCCATATTCACGAAGGTATTCTTTGGTTAGCTTATAGGTTTGACATATCTAAAAATTTCTAGCCTTCAAAATCTTTTTAAAACTTAAAATTTTCAAGTTTTTGGGGAGAAAATAAAAAGATATCTAATATCTCTATATATAATTTATTAAATAAAATACACAACCGAGTATCTTAAGACAGCCTTCAAAAACAACCATAAAGTTCACACATGCCATATATATATATTTCAACTCTTAAGTACTTAAATGCATATTAGGCTGCTTATGCAAATTTCGTTTGTTCGAAAGCAGTAAAAAAAAAAAACTTTTTACTTAATTTTTTACTTTTTTTTTTTACCTTATTTTTTTATTAACCAAAAATTTAAATACACACAAATATTTTTTTTTTTTAAGAGAAACGTAAACTGAATATTAAAAAAATAACAACAAAGATTTTTTTTTAATAAACAAAACATATTTGCATTTATATAATAATTTTAAAAAAGAAAGAAAGAATAAAAAAATTTGTACCTTTTTGTTCACTTTTAACGACGCTTTTTTAAAAAAAGAAATGCACAAAGTGTGATTTATATATATAAAAATTATATTACAGAAGAACAAAACTATACACATTCACAAAGTGGGTAATAACTTAAATGAAACATTTATACATTCTTTTTTTTTCCCAGTTGTTTAAAAAACAAAATGCCATGCAAATTTCTTTTTTTTTTTTTACAATGAAAAGAAAAAAAAAGAAATGGTTGGTGACTTTTCAACCGGTGGGCGACCAATGATAAAAAAAAAAGTAACAACATGTGTGAAATGTGTTGAAGATATAGAAAAAAAAGAAAAGTATATACACCAGTATTAAACATCTTATCTTCCGTGGCGTTAAACATATGTTTAAATGTGTTCTCTTCATAACACATGAATTAAAAGACAACCCAACAAAAACAAAACCATGAGAATAAATACATAAGGGAGTAAGTAAAAATGATGGGGGGAGGAAATGACAGGTTATACATTGAGAATGGATGGCTTATGGGATTTTTTGAGTTTCCTTGAAGTTTTGTGGTTCTTGGATCTCCTTTCTTGTTCTCTCTGTCTCCATTTTTTCCATTTGCTTTCCATACTGCGGCGGTGATTGCGGAGTTGGGATACCTTGCTGCGTAGGCTGTCTAGGATGACTGGGACGGTGCAATCAGGGGCTTCCATGAGGGCATGAAGGAACTTGGGAGAGCTCTCTCCATAGAGCAGTTTGAGAGCCTGCCCAGGGATGAACCGCGAGGAACCATTGAGAGTGGCATCCATCTTCATCTCGTTCCGTTCTTGTAAGGTGAGATGATCCAGCTTGTGTTTGGCCTTCAGGAGAAGTTCCTCAAAACTCTGAAAGATCTCCAGGTGGACATCCATGTCGCAGATGTAGTCCTCGTACAGGTGATATTTGCAGTTCTTCTTCTGGGGGATAGCTTGGGTGACGGGAGCCAGAGTCCATTTGTTGTTGAGGACCTCCTTGCACAGCGCTGTCTGCCCGCTGCACACCTGGGACTTGCGGTCCGGCGGAAGTGGGAGATAGGAGACATGTTGTTCCTTCTCTTCCTTCTTCTCTTCAGGTGGGGGCTGCTGCTTTTTGTTCTCAATGAGCTTGTCGATGAACTTGTGGATCCATGGATGCTTCCTGAGGAAATCTATGGAGTAAGCCGTCATGTATGGACGGGTGATGCCTTGGAAGTTGTAGGTACGCATCTTCTCAATTAACTCGTGGAAGTCATGGTCATCCCCCAACAACGTACGGAGTTCCCCCATGAAATTGGGGATGTTGATTCCCCCGTTGGATTGTGGCATGGGATCTCTTATTGGACTATCCAGGGCTGCCGGCTTCAGCTGCAAAACAACATCCAGGTGACTGAGACAATCAAAGAGAGAGTGAAGAGTATTTTCAATAAATCCAGAGATGTAAACAGCAGCTTTGTTAATGTTATCTGTTTGGAATATTTGAGAAAGCCTCTCTTGTTCAAATCATCTCATTAATAGGAGAAAAAAAATGATAGGCAAAATTTGGTTTATAGATTTTAAAACACGAGATAATAAGACCAAATCCAAGTAAATTAATAGTGTGCAATGTTTTGGTAACAATGATATTACTGAAATGTCACACTATTTATTTATTTGGTCTTATTACCTTGTGCTTACAAAAAAAAATGGATTAGAGAAGGAAGAGAACACTTTTAAGAAAGGATTAATAGAAAAAAAAAAACTGTGTATAATTAAGTAAAATGTCAACATAAAGATACTATTATATATATATATATATATATTTTTTACACGTGTATCTTTTTTTTATTTAAAAGTCAAGCCTTCAAGTGAGAATCACTCTTCTAAAGGCTTATTTATTAAAAATATATTTCTTAACACTTGGTGTTTTCATCACCAAAAATTATCGTTTTTAACAATTTGCTGCTCTCCAGTAAGACAACTACTCTTTATAAAGGACATTTTGGCTTTGAACTAGATGTTCTTTAGAGAATGAGATGTTCTACTGTGTAAATATAACAAAAGTTGTATAGGATTATAATTAATAGAAAATTTAGTTTTATTTTAATTATTCTTTTTTTTATGTATCTGGTTCACAGAGACTTGCAAATGGTATGGACCATAGTTTCTTGGCACATCGGTTGCGGAGCACTGCTTCATGAGACTTCAAGTTAACAATAATGTCTGGTATTGTATGTCAATACAGTCTATTCACCATTTAAGACCAAGTCAGGGAACCTGAGATTTCCAAGTCTTAAATCATTTTTTATGTACAATTTCACTTTTGTACTAATTTTTCACATTGTTTGGCGTTCTGACGCCCATCCAAACCCATATACCTGTTTCATGGTTTTTCAGGAAGCCCCTAAAAACCAGTTGTTTTGGATATTGGAAGTACAGCTTGCACCACGCTGATAAAAGCCAACAGCTCAAAACGCATAGTTAGTTTTTCTTGATTAATCAAAAGAAAGAGTCTTCTTCTTTCTTATCTCCACACTGTGTGAAGTAGAATGTGTCTGCCTTTGTCATTAAGACTGGGAGCACTACTAGTGGCAGGCCGACTTAGCTCCAAAAGAAATGGCCGACTCTGACATGAGGAACAGACGCCATGTGCAGCTGCTCCTAACATGGAGTACAAATGCTGCTCATCCTGTATCCCTGGATTAGGAGCCCTAACAGGGTACTATCAGCCGGGCCAGCTGAGCCTAGGTTTCTACCGAGCTTGTTACTGCTCCCCCTCCTCCTTTCTCATCCGGGCTTGGGACCGGCAAAGAAAGAGTATTTGGTCAATTCTGGAATAATAAAAAATCAACAACTAGGAGATATTTCTTCAGACAGATGGCACAAGTCATCAACAAACTTAGTTGCACCATCAGGAGATGTCTTTTATATAAATTAAATTCATTTCACAAGCCTTATTTCAGCCTCCTGTTTACCAAGGAGTTACTCCCCAATATAAAATGGCGCTACAGTAGAACCTTTCAGTAAAAGGAAGACACCTAGATGTAGAGCCAAAAAGTTCTTTAGACAATTAACAATTTTATTGGCATCTTGTCAATACATGCAAGAGTCTGCACTATTGTTTCAAAATAATAATTATATATAAACCACTATTAGATAATAAAAAGGCATATATTGGATCAAAAAATCATTTATTTTACCAATATTTCAGTTGGCTGAACGCCAACCTTTATCAAGGTGTTATAACATTTTAAAGTGTGTCAACAACATAAATTAAATTCTTTTGTTCTTCTTTCCAGTTATATATTGAAGTGGACAACACTTATCAAACTTGTGTGTAAAGATTTTACTGGCTGACGTTTTGGCGGCCTATTGTTTCCATTTTAAAGGTAAAAAACATGCTTGAAAATGGTGACAGTGGGATGTTGGTTGGTAACATCTCACACAGCATGAGGGTTGACAAAAGCTATCTTCATCAACATATCAAAAAACCAAGTTCTAACTATGATTTTCTCTTTCCAATTATATTTATCACACTAGAATTGTATTCAGAGACCCCTCCAACAATCTTAAATGTGATTTGATCTTAAATGCAGATTGAAAAAAAAAAAAACTCCCTTTACCAATAGGCTCTATGCGATTTAGAAGTAAAAGTTAATCAAAATAAAATTATAAACACAAGGTAATAAGACCAAATCCAAATAAAAAAATAGTGTGTGACGTTTCAGTAACAGCGTTGTTACCATCTTCAGACAAAAGTACTGAATTTTCAGTACTTTTTTACAGCCATTCAGTACTTTTGTCTGAAGATGGTAACAACGCTGTTACCGAAACGTCACACACTATTTTTTTTATTTGGATTACCTTGTGCTTATAATCTATAATCCAAATTGTGCCTTATCTAAAATAAAATTACTTTTTTTTTTTCAAAATCTACCAGGCATTTGATTTTTTTTAAAGTGGTTTCTTATTCAAAATGAAGTGTCAGTTCTGACTGAATGCCACCAAATAACCCACCTTGTTGTTAGACAATCATCTACAGTATTTTCTAGGATCAATAATACCGTACACAAGTAGCAAAACATCATTCTTTGAAGACAAATGGAGTTGGCATCAACCGTTTTAAATTTTTTTCTGAAGATTTCTTGGTAACTCCCTGTCATCTTCCTTGGAGGAAATGTGAATTCTGGCTTCAACTTATGTGGAAACTAAAGCAGAATTCAATAAACATTTCCCTGAGGAAGGTTAGTTGCTTTATTATTATTATCCCTAACTCCGCCTTTGCTGGTCCCAAGCCCAGATGAAAAAGGAGGAGGGGGAGCAGTAACAGGCTCGTTAAAAGACCTGGGCTCAGCTGGGCTGGCTGATTGTACCCTGTAAGGGCTCCTAATCCAGAGATACAGGATTACTCCATGTTAGGAGCAGCTGCATGTGGTGTCTGTTCCTCATGTCAGAGGCAGCCATTTCGTTTGGAGCTAAGTTGGTCTGCTACTGAGTAGTGCTCCCAGTCTTAATGAGAAAGGCAGATGCATTCTACTTCATCCAGTCAGATAAGAAAGAAGAAGATTATCCCTAGTACACATGTGGTACAGGCCATGATAATCATGGTTGGCAACTGCTTTTACTGTAAGTGAGCCACATGTAGAAAGCAGTTTGAATTTTGCACTTACAAGTGTGCCAGAGAACTTTTTGTTGAATCAGGGGCCATTGGAGCTTTTCTTAAAAAAAAAAAGTGTTTAAAGCAGGATTTGATATCCCGTCTGTTGAAAAATCAACATTTTATATCCCTCTTCCACTGAACCCCCAGTAAAATAAAAGAAACTTAAGAATGTTTGATGCAAACTTAAAAAAAAAAAAAATTCCCAAACAAGCATATTATGTTTTTACAAAACATCATTATTTACTTCCTTTTTTTTATTTTTTTAGTTTTACAAGGCTGTGCAAGAGAAGAAACATTGAGAAAAGAGAGCCATATGTAAATGAACGATGTATGTAAATAACTAACTCTTCTTTTCTAAGCAATTATGCAACTGGGTGAATCCTGTGTAGAGAATAGGTTCCCAATAAAAAGACTCGTCGTTGTTGTACTTCTTCTTTTTTAATTTAGTATGATAAGGCACAATTTAGATTATAGATTATAAACACAAGGTAATAAGACTAAATCCAAAATAAATAAATAAGTAGTGTGCGACGTTTCAGTAACAGCGTTGTAACCAAAACGTCACACACTATTTATTTATTTGAATTTAGTCTTATTACCTTGTGTTTAATTTAGTATCAAAACTTTTAAGCAATTTGAGACAGCTGAAATGAAACCCATTCCACCTATCTGACAAGCCTAAATTTCGCAAAACCCCAAAAACAACCTGACAATATTTAACCAACCTAAAATGCGAGACCAGCATATTTTTAGATGATTTATCATAGGAGGGTGAACTTTGTCGCGATGAGAAAAAATAGGATATATCTCGGTTATATCAAAAGTTCTGATTGGACACCTTGAGGACATTAAACTGGCATATAACCTATATGGAGTCGTACACAAGAGATCCCTGTACAGAGAACCAAGGAGAGTTCTTGAGCTTCTTTATGAGCATGACCTCCAAGATCTGGTCTAATTTAGACTAGAGGGATAAGTAAAAAAAAAATCTGAATTTGAGGACAGAGGGAAAAACGCAACGACGCCATTCCTTCAATTCAAAGGTAGCTACAGAAGTTTTACCTGACACTCAGGCGTTGTTAACGGGTTATTCTGTGGAAACGAAGCTGGGCGGCCATTTTATCTTCCGACAAGGCAAGCTTCCTGCTCACACTGGCGATAAATCTCACAAAAAAAAAAACGAAATGAAAAAAAATATATATATGGTAATTTAAACAAACAACCCTATATTGTATAATACTTATAACAAGATTGTCATGTTGTATATAGAAACACATCTATAAATAATTATACGCATGATTGACATGTGTCATTGCATCACCATATGTAATGTACTTTGTACAAACTGAGGATGAATAAATAAAACTATGTAATAGATTAAGAGCTGAGTTAAAGCAAGATTGAGAAGTTCAAAAACGTCTAAAATCGAGAGAGTAATCCAACAACCCTAAAGAGGAATTTGGCAAGTCATTGCCATCAAGGTCAAAGGGTGAAGGATGCCACAGCCACCCCACGCACTTTGGACCCATTCGAAGTCCAAATTCTCGCATATCTCCCCCCTCTGCAAAGGTATATAAAACCTCGGTTTTAGCCGTAATCAGAGTCACTTCACCATCGGCGTGAGCCCTCGTCGGTTGTACCCAGGACCACCTCATCGCCATGTAAAACAGTAAGATCTCTTCTATCTTCATCTTGCTCTTAGCTCGACTCTTATCTGTTCACGAAACTTTCCTACTACAACTGTGTCTCTTTGTTTTTTGTGTGTGGACATTCCAAGCTTTCCACTCTGCCTCAACCACGACTGCCTGTACTCTGTGAGAACTGTTAAAGGTCCTCCAAGGTGCAGAGAGGTACTGGAAAACTCTCCACGCTCTGACTGTCCCTCTCGGTTACTACAGGTTTGACCCTCGGTTACCACATATATATATTATAAAACTATTTTAGAGGCGTAATATTCTTTTTAAAATAAAACAATTTCTACTGTCCTTACTGCGATGGAAAAATTAAAGGGAGGGCCTGGCTCATCAGTGGTGAACCCTCCCAGCGGTTTCGCCAGTTTAATCTACCATTTAATTTTTCCATCGCAGTAAGGACAGTAGAAATTGTTTTATTTTAAAAAGAATATTACGCCTCTAAAATAGTTTTATAATTTGATAACAGATGGCGCTCTAGTACATCGTAACATATATATATATATATTAGATAATAAAAGGCATATATTGGATTTTATAAAATATTTATTTTGCCAATATTTCGGCTGGCTGAACGCCAACCTTTATCGAGGCATTACAATAATTGTAAATAATTGTAATGCCTCGATAAAGGTTGGCGTTCAGCCAGCCGAAATATTGGCAAAATAAATATTTTATAAAATCCAATATATGCCTTTTATTATCTAATGAATTAAATATGGATTGCTCTATTTTCAAAACAATATATATATATATGTAGGAATCGGAAATAGATATAAATGGATTTATTTTTAAGTTTACAATTTTAAAGCAAAATTTAAAAAGTAAAGAAAGTCTTCGTTTGTCATTGTAAACATGTCTACTGCTTTTCTTGGCTCCGTGTTGCCAGCTTTTTCCTAGTCAAATCCTACATATATATGCCTATTTTTTTATATTTTATAAGGAATATAGATTATAAACAGAAGGTAATAAGACCCAAATCCAAATAAATAAATAAATAGTGTGTGACGTTTCGGTAACAAAAGTTCTTCAGACAAAAGTACTGAATTTATTTGGATTTGGTCTTATTAACCTTGTAGTTTAGATTAGTTGATATTTATATTGAGGACAGATGGCGCAAGGCAACTTTTTGTTGCAGGATTAGATGATGCCTTTCTCGTAATTTATCAACCTGATCCCAGTACACTTTTGTACTTTCAGGGGGTCGGTGGAAGGCTGGTTAAACCGTTTGGTTTTCGACCACTACGACCCGGGTTCGATCCCTGCATTGGACACTTTTTTCTGTTTAAAAAAAAAAATGCTCCAATGGCCCCCCCAATTCTTGCAAAAGTCCAACCCCACCAGCGAGTGCAAGTAACCAAACGGGGCTCTGGCACATTTGTAAGTGCAAAGTCGAACTGCTTTCACATGTGTAGACATGTGGTGCGCTTACAGTAAAAAGCAGTCGCTAACTACCCCACATGATTATCATGGCCTGTACCACGTGTACTAGGGATAAGCAAAAAAAAAACTATTTTTTTCTTATAAAATAGATGGGTTTTGTGGGTTTTTTTTGTAACTCTGTGATATTGACAAACACAAGCTTAGATGTTAAAGAAGGAGGAGGGAGCAGTAACAAGCTTGTTGGGTTCAGTTGGCCCGGCTGATATTACCCTGTAAGGGCTCCTGACTAGGTATACAGAATAAGTATGCGTCAGTACTCCAAGTTAGAAATAGGTGAACATAGTGACTGCTCAACTTCCAATAGGGGAAATTGCTTGTTATCAATGCTAAGAAGATATAAACTCCGCCGGTCCCAAGCCCGGATGAAAAAGGAGGAGGAGGAGCAGTAACAAGCTCGCTAAAAAACCTGGGTTCAGCTGGCCCACCTGTAAGGGCTCCTAATACAGGGATTTAGGATGAGTAGCGTTTTTACTCCTTGTTAGGAGCGGCTGCACATGGCGTCTCTTCCTCATGTCAGAGGCGGTCATTTCTTTTGAAGCTAAGTCGGCCTGTCACTGAGTAGTGCTCCCAGTCTTAATGACAAAGGCAGACGCATTCTACTTCACCCAGTCATAATGGTTGTCAAACAGACACCATCAAGGGTCCCAACTTGATACCCTAATATGATTGAGTGGAGATAAGAAAGAAGTAGAAGAGAGCTAAGAAGATATAAAGCTAACAGCGACAAGTTTCTTTTACTAAGATCTTGGCAAGCTTTCAGACTTTTTTTTTTTTCCTCTTGTCCCAGGTTTGGACTTCAAGTCTAGACCAGATCCTGAAGGCCTCTTTATCGCCCAAAAAACACAGCTTTATCCAACCAGAAATATTTACAAAAACATAACGTCGATATTTTAGTAAGCCCGTTGAAGAGCGATTAACACTTGAAAGCTAGCGTTTTTTTCAATAAAAAGATACTCATTGTGAGAAAATATTTTGTAATTTTGAAACTTTTTCAGAATTTTATCACGAATAGATCAATTATATCGTCCCAGCAAAATTTCCATCTATAGATTTGACCAGGCCACTTTGCCAGCTAAACACCTCTTTGACAGATTGTTAAGATTCTATTAGATCCAGTGTGGATATCGTGGAATTAAAGTCCACCCTGGACTGACAAGGGCCATTAGCCAGAAACCATGGTCTCTAGGTGGATGATTCTCTGTTTGCCAAAGCTGGTGTTGTGGCTTTGTCACCGACCCAAGGCCACTAGTTTGCTGCAACGGTCAATAGATAGCATCTAGCTTTGACGTCTATATCTTTATAGATAAATAACAAGTGTCGGGTCAATTTCGCCCTCAAAACTTTGGAATATCCAGGAATTATAGCTTGTTCTGACCTCACAATTTCATATCTTAAAAGATACATCTTACATATGCATTACAGTATGGACAGGTAAAGACTCCAGAATGTCCAATATTTCACTTCTGGGAAAACGGTGATTATGGGGCAAGTACATTACTTGCCCTCAAACAACACACAAAATAGCAAGACAAATCTATTAAGAGTCAAAATTGACCTTTTGCTAAGAGGTTCTTTCATTTTAAGTTTAGAAAAGAAAAGGAGTTAAAATTTTACCTAAATGTTCTTTAATGGGTCTTATTTCCTTACTATATATGTTCAACAAGCTTTTGGTTGAATATTATTATTAATTGAAATAAATAATTTAATAAACTTTGTATCAAATTGAATTATAATAAGTGAATGAGGAAGATAAAATCCTGTTATTTTAAAAATTATATTTTTGATATTTGTATTTGCCCTCAAAATATTTCAAAAGTTACATTATCAAATGTATATTAATAAATAAGAAATTTTGACTTATTTTTGACGCATACGATTGCTTTTAAAATTTAATAAATGTCAGCTAAATACTTTAAATTTGAAATTATTCTTATGACCTACCTTATTTAAAAAATATTAATTTCTTTTGATATTTGTTAACTTAAATTTAAATGGAGTAAGATGAATTAAAAATCAAATTATATAAGATTGAAAGATTTACATTCAAAAATGTTTTAAAATTCAATTGCCTTTATTATTTAGTAAAATGAATTTCTATTTAGGATATAAATTTGTGAAGAAAACAAGGAATTTAAGATGTGTTTAAATTAATATCTTTAGAAAAAAGACAGCTAGATATATAAACATTCTAAAAATATATATATATTTTTTTTTATAAATTAAAGTATGCTTAATAGCTTTATAATGGATAATATTTCTGATATGCATAAATAAACAGATCAAAAAACCTGTAGACTAAAAATAGGCCTATAAATTAGGCTGTTGTGATTCAACTTGTCATACCTACTTGATTGTATGATAATTTAAAATTATATATCATATTAGCTTAGTTTATTTTAAAATAATAAAAATAGAGGCAAAATAAAATTTTAAAAACGTAATAATTAAATTTCTTATTGTCTTAAAATAAGAATAATTATAAAAATATATGATATCGTTCAAAATATAAATTCCAAACGATGTATAAATTTAAACATTAGGTTTAAGAATTGTTTACATTTTGACATTGCAATAATGATTTTCATGACGTTTATTATTATATATTTATTTATATAATATAGACATTTTAGAATAGAAAGAAACAAATTAATGTAAAAATCACCCTTTATTTATATTTAAAATTGATCCCGAAATTTTAAAAAAATGAGAACGAGGCTTCAATATTTACTAGTATGGTTTTACCAACGTATTTGTATTTTTTAATTATAAATTGGAAAAATTGAGTATTGAATATCATATTTTATCAATATGCAAACACTTACAATGGTTTGATTCATGCCGTGTTTTATTTAATCTAAAATAAGATTTTTTTAGTAAAATTTTAATTATAAGCAGACCTTAATAATCAAATTGTTTTTGTTTCAATAGTAAACAATGTTTGTTTATGCATGCTATTGAATTGACCAATCACAGACGTTTTTAGAGTCACGTGATAATCATGGTCAAATTATATTGAATAAATGTACCCAACATTTTTTCGTGAAGATAATAAAGCTAACAGGTCAAAATAGTGGCATAATAATAAAAATGAGGTCTCATATTTTTTAATATTGCTCAACTTTAAATAAACAAATGAAAAAAACGCTTTCATAAACATTTTGAATGTTATTGTTGTAAGATTTAGGTACTTACAGCTTGTAGGAAGGCATGAGGACGTTGAGGATTATATGATAATAATCTTTATTATCCATTTAGCAAGAAAAGCAAAGTTATGGTAGCGAACAGTTATTGAAGTATAGAGAAGAAGGTAAACAAACAGTTGTGATGATGATAGGTCCAGTGTGGCGCTAGCTGTCGTAGCATTCAGTTATCCAACAAATCCCCGGCATGAATGTGGAGACATCACGAGGTTGTAGCGTAACTTCTCAAATGTCGGCCTTGGTAGCGGCTTGGTCAGAATGTCCGCCTTCATGTCGCCAGTGGGGCAGTAGACCATTTTTATCACTGTCTTCTTCTGAAGATCCTTCAGGTGATGGATCTTGGTTGCGATGTGCTTGGTTCTAGAAGACACTTTTTCGGATGAACATATCTTGAGACATGATTGATTGTCTTGGTGGAAGTAGATTGGAGCTTTCTGTTCCAGTTCGAGATCCTTTAGCAAGTCGAGAAGCCATAACAGTTCTTGTGAGGCTTCAGCTGCGGAGATAAGTTCCGCTTCGGTGGATGAGAGAGATACGCAACCTTGTTTCCCAGTCATCCATGAGATGGGGTTTGATCCCAGTAGGAACAAGTTTCCGCTTAGTGATTTTCTGTCGGTGTTGTCGCTTGCCCATGTGGCATCACTGTATGCTTCCAGCGTGGGAGGTTTTTGGTTAGATATGCGTAGCTCGAGTTCTTTAGTAGTTTTTAGATATCTTACGATTCTTTTTGCTGCATTCCAGTCACAATTTCTAGGATTCTGGTTTCTGCTGCTAAGTATGCAGACTGGAGCTGCGATATCTGGTCTGGATACTACGCTTAGGTACAATAGTGAGCCTATCAGTTGTTGGTATTGGACGTTGTTTGGTAGAAGTTTTTCATCAGATATACCGGGATATCCGCTTTCCATGGGAGTGAAAGTAGGTTTCGCTTCTTGGAGATTGTACCTTTCAACTAATTCTTGGATTTTATTCTTTTGGCTCAGTAGGAGTTCACCTTCTCTGTTCCTGGAGATTTCTATACCAATGAATTGAGTGGGGTCTCCAAGGTTCTTTATTTCGAATTCTTTTTCGAGAGTTTTTACAGTGTTTTGGATGATTATTTCGGAATCGCTTGCAAGGAGCATGTCATCCACATATAGAATCAAGTAGATGGAATGGTTTTCTTCATTCTTGGTGAATAGGCATGGGTCTACAATGCTCTGTTTGAAGTTATTTTTAATTAGAGTGCTTGCAATTTTTGTGTTCCAAGATCTTCCAGCTTGTTTTAGACCGTAAATTGCCTTCTTTAGTTTGCAGACTTTGTTTGTTTGTTTTTTATGGAGTCCTTCTGGGAGTTCCATGTAGAGTTCTTTATCTAGGTCGCCGTGTAGGAACGCTGTCTTGACATCGAGGTGGTTCACTTTCATCCCTTTGTAGACTGATGCAGCTAGGAAGGCTCTAATTGTAGAATGCTTTACAATTGGTGCAAAGGTTTCTTCGTAGTCTCGGCCAAATTTCTGATTGAACCCTTTTGCTACGAGTCTGGCTTTGTACCGCTCTATTTCTCCTTTGGAATTGAGTTTCTGTTTATAGGTCCATTTACATCCAATGATCTTTTTGTCCTTAGGTAGAGGGGTTAGTTCCCAGACATTGTTCTTCTCAAGAGAATTTAGTTCTTCGTTCATTGCTTGTAGCCATTTTTCTCTTTCTATTTTTGGTAATTGTAGGACTTCCGAGTAGTTGGTAGGTGTCTGAATGTCTTGAGCTTCAGTTTTGTACAGCATGTAGTCATTTCTTATGGGAGGTATTCCCTTTGTTGGTCTCGTGGATCTTCTTTGTGTGACCACTTGTGTTTCTGTGCTAGTACCGGGTTGAAGGTAATCCTCGTTTTCTGAGTCCTCAAGGTTTTCGGGTTGTGTTCCTGGTTCCTGACTTTCCTCTGCATTTCCAATATGATTAGAGGAAGTTAGATCTGTAATTAGTACTTGTGGTGAAGTTGTTTTTGTGGAAGCGAGGTGAAAACCATTTTCTTTTTCTAGAAATTTTACGGATCTGCTGATTGTGATGTTGTCTGTGTCGTGCAGGATTCTGTATCCTTTGCTTCGATCATCGTATCCAAGAAAGATCCCTTCGATAACTTTGCCATCCAACTTGTTTCTTTTTATCTTGGGAATATAGGCGAAGGCTTTACATCCGAATCTTTTTAGATGCTTCAGACTGGGCTTCCTGTTGGTCCATAGTTCAAAAGGAGTCTTGTCTGTAGCTTTCGAGGGTATTCGGTTGTGTAGGTAATTAGCTGTGGTAACCGCTTCCGCCCATAGAGACTGTGGGAGTCCTGAGTCAAACAGCATGCATCTTGTCATCTCCATTAGTGATCGATTTTTCCTTTCGGCTACTCCGTTCTGGGCTGGTGAGTAGGGGACTGTTAGCTGATGTTTGATTCCGCTTTGGTTCAGGAAATCTTCGACTTGTCGGTTTACGTACTCACGACCGTTGTCTGTCCGTATGGTTTGGATATTTTTTCCAAATTCCGTGTGTGCTGAGATGACGTAGTCTTTTATTTTTTCATAGGCTTCGTCTTTTCCTTTCAGGAGGTAGGTCTTCGTGTATCTGCTGTAGTCATCAGTGAAGGTGATGAAGTATCTCTTACCGCTGAGAGAGTTAGTTGGTAATGGACCGCAGATATCACTGTGGACAAGTTGAAGCGTTTCAGTTGCTCTGTACTCTGTCTTCTTTGGAAATGGGGTTTCGGTGAGTTTTCCTTGAATGCACTGAACGCAGTCTGTGCTGTGCGAACAGTTATTTAGACTTAGTCCTCTTGCTAGGTTCTCATTTCGAATCTTCTTAATTGATTCTATATTTCTGTGTCCTAGTCTGTCGTGCCAGAGCATGAGGCAATTTTTGTTCTTGCAGTGGTTTTGTTTTGCAACATTTGCTTTGAATGTGCGAGTTTGGGGGTTGTCATCCAGGTGGAGTCGGTACATTCCATTGTCAAGTATACCGTTCGCGAGGGCTGTGTTGTCTCTTTCGATGGTACACCAATCTCTGTTGAACGTTACTTTACATCCGTTGGAGGTGGCCGCACTCACTGACAGAAGGTTGTCTGTTAGTTCCGGGATGTAGAGAACTTTTGTGAGAAGTAAGGTGTCAGTCTTTCCTTGGGGTGTGATGACTTTGATTTCTCCTTGTCCTATCCCTTTGACCTGCAGCTTATTGCCATTAGCAACCACAACATTTTGTGTTTGTTCTCTGTTAAGTTCAGTGAAGAAGCTTTCATCGTACGCCATATGAGATGTGGCTCCAGAGTCGATGAACCAGTTGTGTACACTTGCTTCTCGTTGAGTGCAATTGAGAGCTTTTGGGTTAGGTCCTTTTGTTGTTCTCTGATTTGTTGATTGTTCTTGGGTGACACTCGACTGATTTGTGTACTTTGGTACGTTTCCTCTTCTGAAGTTTTCATATTTGTACTCTTTGTTGCTGTTGTTTCGCTTTTGATAGTGCCAACATTCTTCTTTGGAGTGGTTTGGTTTGTGGCAGAAAGAACAGAATTTCTTCTCTTTTTCTCTTCTTTGGCTTGAAGCTCTGTGGAGGCTTTTTAAGGCTTTTGATTCGGTGCTTTCGTCTTTCGAGCTTTCTACTCTGCGTGTGTGTTCATCAAGGAGTTTGTTCTTGGTGAATTCAAGCGTTAGCTCGTCATCAGGCCTTGATTCCAACATCGTGATGAGATTGGAGTAGCTCTTTGGAAGCGAGCAAAGCAGTATAGCCGTGATGTGAGAGTCCTTTAGTGTTTCGCCAATGGTTCGCAGTTTGTCAACTAGTTCCATCATGGTAGTGATATGCTGTTGCATGTCTTTGTCTTCTTCGAGTTTTAAGCTGTATAGCTTCCTTAGCAAATAAATTTTTCCTGAGAGTGTTTTTCTTTCATAGATATTTTTAAGAGTGTCCCAGGTAGCTTTGGCTGTTAGTAGGTTTTTGACATGCACTATTTGTGAGTCGGCGATGCTTAGATTAATGATAGCTCTAGCTTTTGAGTCTTTCTTTTTCCATTCGATTTTAGGTTCATCTGGAATATTTTCGGTGACAACTTCCCAAAGATCTTCCTTTTGCAAGAGCATTTCAATTTTGAAAGACCATAGTGAGTAGTTATAGCCGTCGAGCTTATTTAGGGTTACATCGTGGCTCGGGAGTGACGCCATTTTTGCTAAGCCTTTTTTCTTTGTCCTAACTCGTTAGTTGAATTTCATGCAATATCAGTCTCATAATCTAATTGTTGTAAGATTTAGGTACTTACAGCTTGTAGGAAGGCATGAGGACGTTGAGGATTATATGATAATAATCTTTATTATCCATTTAGCAAGAAAAGCAAAGTTATGGTAGCGAACAGTTATTGAAGTATAGAGAAGAAGGTAAACAAACAGTTGTGATGATGATAGGTCCAGTGTGGCGCTAGCTGTCGTAGCATTCAGTTATCCAACAGTTATAATATGTGTGAAGCCTCTCTTTAAAAAAGTGTATTATAATTAAAGTATATTTTACTATTAAATTATGCTGATATATTACTTGCATATTATATTATAGGATTTCAAAATATAGAGATAAATACGAATATATTAAAGAATTTACAATATATCAACATTTTTAAGTTGAAAAAAAAAACTTTGAAAATCTCTCTTTGAAAGAAAAAAAAGGGACCTAAAATTTAATTTGAAAACGATAATTCTATTCTGAACACTGTGATTTTTTTCTTAAAATATGTTCTAGATTTAAAATATATCAATGGGCTATAAGTATTTAATGATTAAAAATCTCATATTCCCTAGAAAATACATCATGTGGACAATAATTTCCAGGCAAAGGCATCACTTCGAAAATTCACAACCATCATAAATTTTTGTAGGACCATTTTTATTAACGCGCTCATAAAAACAATCAATAATTGTAACACCTGTAAATTGAGACGAAATAAATAAAAAACAATCAATAATAAGAATTAATTTAGATGTTTTTTTTTGTAATTAATAATCTCTTTTAATCAAATAAAAAATCATCATATTGAAGGAAGCTATTTAACATAAATATCTCTTTTTTTTTTCGTTGAATTGAGAAAAATAGCTTGCAAATATTTGCAAACTTCGCAGCTGGCTATAAAGAAAATACCCTATCACAATAATGTTTTCACAATTAAAAGCTGGTTAGGGGTCAAGAAAGATCCCCCCATCAGAAAGAATGATCTGTTAAATTCTGGATAAGTTCATATAATGTTTCTTAAAGAATTAGCAGAAAGATCAGCTCAAAGAATTTTGAGTTGAAATTTTTCTTAAATGTGTCATATTTTAATTAATAGACCCATGGCCCAATTGATTAAAATATCCATAACTAGCTTTATAAAAGGCAACGCCCAGGTTTTACCAGAGTGCATTTTAACCTGAATGTATAAGTCATCTGACAAATATTCACTAGGGAAGAAGCTGGGTCATTTATTTAATATATATAATTATTATCATTCTGTAGCTCCAAAAAAATAATAAATAGCTTATATATTTGAATCTATATATTCATCTGAATTTTTGCATTATGTCTGATTGTTCTCTGTATTTATTAAAATGATCTCTCATATTTTAAATTTATTTAAAATTAATATTAACAGATTATGTGTACTATAGTATAATATTTTTGTAACATTGTCATTGTTTACATATGGAATATTTATTTTTGGAACGATAAGGGTGAGAAATAAACATTGAATATATTTGGAGTATATTGTTTTGTCATTCCCTTATTTATTTTTTTATTATGGCTGAAACACTATCTGTAAATATTCATGTCATGTATGAAGAAAAAAATTAAGACAGAACTGCCAAACCGCAACCTAGTGTGCAATATACATGAAAAAATTGCCACTGGTTTTTCAATGAATTTTGATGGAAAATAGTAGCAACCATTAATTATCTTTAACAGTATAGAAAAGAAACTCTAAAAGAAGATTTTAATCAACCTGATTTAAAAGATATGTACCAAATTTATGGCATTAATACGCTATGAAATATAGATTTGCTTTATAATAATTAAAAAATAATAATCTATCCATTTACCAGTATCACAACATTGTTGGCCTTGCCAACCAAAATTGATATTCAAATTAGAGACACAAAATTGTCAAAGAATGGAAAAGTTGAAGCATAGCGAAACCCTGTTCACCAATCCAGATGGCACTCCTATGGTGTTTTCCATGAAACCAGGTCAAGAACGCAGACGACTGGCCCAACTTCTTGAACATGGTGGAGGGTCTTTCATTTCAACGCGTAGACCAGGGGTCCCTCTGTTGGTATCATCTCCTGCAGAATTTTCTGAAAGATCTTCTGATGTTCAAGTCTTCTTGTCTACTTTCATCGATGATTGTGCTCGAGAGAACCGTCTTCTCGACCTTAGCAAGTATATTGTGGCGCCTGAGGAAGCTAGCGAACTAGATTTGCCTGTAAGGTATAGCGGACGTGATACAGAGCCTCTCTTGGATCTAGTAACTGAAATCAACAGTGAAATTGAAATTGATAATCCCTTTCTTAAAGGAAGGAGTGAATCTATAGATGAATCAAAGGTACGCGCTTATTGAATGTTTTTTTCTAAAATATGACCATATGGTGTAATTTTTCAACAAGAATAGTGTAATTCATTTTTAATTTATGAGAAAGGTGCGCTTTCCGCCTACTCCTTATTGAAATTATCAAAACCTTCAAACCTCATGATTTTGGAATTCAATTTCATGTAAGGGACATAAATAGATTTATTAAAATAGCGTGGAAAGCTCTCAGCCAAATTCGATAGAGAAGATATCTGTAAATAGAAGATAATTCCTGGGAGTGGAGAGTAAGAACATTGAAATACATTTTGTTATAAAGTTGTGGGCCCTAAAAACACCTAAATATATAGTTTTGTGAACGAAAAGAAGTAAAATAGAGGAAGGCATGGGATCAGGTCTCTGTATTTCTAACTCTAATCCTATGTTATAAAGCCACACGAGGTGAGGTTAGAATAGTTTAGGATAGAATATATTAGGGTTTGTTTCATTTGAGCTGATCCCAAACCTTCTCCATAAAAAAACCTAAAAATTATCTAGTTAAGCAGCTGATAGGTGTGTGGTTAAATAATTCAAAGTTTTCCTCTTTTCAAATATTTATCTCCTTTTAGATAGAACCTCGCGAATTTCTATGTTGCACACATGTGCTATGGGTCCTAGTTCTTTTTTAAAGTGGCGATGTTCCAGATCTCAGGGCTGAGCATCACCCAACTGTTCCACCTTGTCCTCTTCAGATGCAAGCTTGAAGAAAGAGTCAGACGAATTGTTCAGAAGCCTCAAGATACTTTAACTCCTGAAGAACATGCCGACCTTGTAAAATATCTTCTTTTCTATGACTAAATAGCAAGATTACCCCAATTATGTTGTTTTCTATGAAATTGATTTTATCTATTAAAAATTCCTTTAAAATGCTGATTAGTTTACATTGACTTTATGATTGAGAAAACAATATATTGTCACCTAGAAACATCAGGAAAGACAATCATGAGTATGACAAGGTAATTTATTTTGAACAAAAAAAATCCATTTCTTACATCCTTTCATTGAGACAAATTTGTTAAGACACAAAATATTTCAAATAATAATCTATTGAAAGATTGAGATTAATTTTAAAATATTCATTTACAAAACTCCTTCCCTATGGGAGCTATGACCCACAGCTCGCAAATCTTGTTGCTATTGACATGAACTTGCCGTTTTTCTGCCATGGATTCTTAAGGAGTCATTAAAATTTTCCCTAGTAGCTTTGTGTTCTTTGTTCTTGCATATAGAGAGAGCGGCTTTGTAGTTTCACCTTCTATAGGAAATCGTCTTCTTGGAGCAAAGCATTGACTTTGACATGGAAGTGGAATCCTAGAGTCTCTCGCTGAAAAATGTAGTCAAAAGCAGTTCCTCCAAAATACCAGAACATATTCAATAATAATTATAACTAATCTGTTTCCCACCCTTGAAAAAATTTAACCTCCCAAGTTTTCAGAACCTTTTTTTTCTGAGGGGTTTCAGATGGTTTTTGCCTTTCCCTACATTTTTGGTAGTCATTCTTTTCTCACAACTAATTTGTATACTTAGATAAAAGAAAAATATTTTTTACATAATAATCATTCATTTCATTAAAGAAAATTTCTAATTATGTAAATATTTACATGTGCACATATATTATCTTCTAGTTTCTTGGATAGTTGCCTGTTGAGCAAAGTCATAGTTCAAAGCTTGCCAATTATACTGCACAAATAAAAGAAACTCGTCGCGAAAACTTTAATTCCTTCTTCAAGATAATCCATAATAAATTGAGGGGATCCTATCATTACCCATTCTCTTTACTATTCCTGGCCACTATTCATTGTTGATTGCTCTCAATCGATATTCATTGTTATTAATGAGGTAAATTCTTTTTGCTTATGTGCCAGTACAGTTTCGGATTCCATTCCGCTGATAATTGATTTATATTTTGTAAGAACATGTTGTCTTGTGCATCCCGGTTTTGGGAGATTATCTTAATAAATTATATTTCCCCCCACATCTTGACAATATTCCCATTCAAGTACTTTATTGACTAATTTATCTAAAACTGGGGTTATATTAGTATACATGATGATGTAGTCAGGTCAAAGAACCTTCTTAATACAGTTAAGCCTGTCTATTCCGCACCTTCTAAATAGCGCCCGATTTTAAACATTAAAATGTAAACATTTTGCATTAAAAGTGACCTGTCTATAGCACCCCCTCTCTATAGGACCCTTGGTGAGTCCCAAGAGGGGGCGCTATAGGCAGGCTACAGAATATATTATTTCAAATTTATATACAGTTAAAAACATTGTTAAAACATTTTTTAAATTGAAAATATCAATTAAGAATGAAAATGTTGTTATTAAAGTGTTACGAGTTGTTATTAAAGTCTAAAATATGCTGTAAAGTGAGAAAGGTCATAAAAGTGTGAATTGTTTTATTAAAGTGTAAAATGTTTTTTTTTTTATAATCGCATAACCTATATGTATATTTTAATGATTAAAAAGAGGCAAGGCGTTTGAAGTAATGAGGTATAATATAGTTTTATTAATCATCATATGTGCACGAAATAATCTCTTTTTAATAGAGGTATCATTTTATACAAACATGTGTACGCACCTGCAAAATTAGTTTTTAAGGGTAAATATATCAAGTCTATATATATATTTTTTTTCATCTAGGAAAATTATCATCATTATGAAATCCAAAATATCACTCGGGTGTAGATAAACAAATGTCCATTTAATAATTTCTTTGGTGTCAGTTTGCTCGGTTTTGATGTTACGAGCGAACGTACAAAAATTATGATAATTTGTAGCTATAAAATAGTTTGACACTTTATTTTCTTTTTAGTGTGAGTACATTTTCATTTTCGAAAAATTTAAATAAATCAATATTACGTAGTTCTTGCAACATAAAAGTTGGGCAATATCTAAAGAAAAAGTATACTTATTTTTAGATACACCTAAAAGCCAAATTTCGAAATTGTAATATATTTAAATCTAGTTTATAGTTAAACTTTTTCTATCATGCATTGATAGAAATGTCACAAACATATGATATTGGATAATATAAAACTAAAATATAGGTTCATATTTTGAAACCAACTATTATAATGTGCTATGAATATTACTTCTAAGTTTCAAAATATTGTTATTTCAAATATATATGATGACTATTTATAATATAAAATATTATTTCCAACTAAACAAAAGTAATTTCATATTCAGATACTGATCAAATTATAATTTGGAAATAAAAAAAAAAAAGATTTCAATTTCTAAAAAAATTAATTTAATCATGTCAATATATATATTTTTAAAGGAATAACACGTTTAATTGTTTTTTAAATAAAAAAAAAAGTCATCTCTTTATATTAATTATAAATTTATTTTATTAATTCTGAATAATATTATAAAATAATTGTTTGAAAAAGTTAGAAAGTTGGCAATTTTCCATATATACATTTATATTAATGGAAATTTTGACGGGAAGAAATTGACCTTAATTTTTTATATATACACACATATACAGTTAAAACTGTCTATAGCGCCTCCTATAAATAGCGCCTTCATCTCTATAATGCCTGATTTTAAATACGTAGTACGATGCGATTTACATTAAAAGTGACCGGTCTATAGCACCCCCTCTCTATAGCGCCCGATTTTAAATACATAGTACGATGCGATTTACATTAAAAGTAACCTGTCTATAGCATCCCCTCTCTATAGCACCCGATTTTGGTGAGTCCCAAGAGGGGACGACAGGTTTAACTGTATATATAATATAAAGTTTCGGGAGGATGATATTCATGTAAAAAAGAGGCATCTCTCATTTTAATTATATATTAGAATGAGGTACTTGTTGATCACCCAAGTAAGACACTTTGTGATGATTGATAAGGCACAATTTGGATTATAGATTATAAAACAAGGTAATAAGACCAAATCCAAATAGTGTGTGACGTTTTGGTAACAGAAGATGGTAACAACGCTGTTACCGAAACGTCACACACTATTTATTTATTTGGATTTGGTCTTATTACCTTACTTTGTGATGATAAAAAAAAATTGCCACACAACAGCGGTTTTGTCAAATTCAGACAAAAGCCAACAACCTATATACCATATGAAAAAAATAGTACAAATGTGATATTGTACTGGGATAAGGTGCATAATTATGAAAAAAAGGCATCTCCTTATCGTGCAACTGAAAGTTGCTGATGTCCGTGGTTAACTTTTATTGATTAAATCAAGAATGGGTATTTGGCCAATTCTGGAATAATTAAAAATCAACAAGAATAGTTGATATTTATTCCGATAGATGGCGAAAGCCATCAGCAACTTTTAGTTGCACGATAAGGAGATGCTTTTTTTTCACTATATACCATGGTTTCAGGCCTTGGTTCTCATCAGTACAGGGACGGCTTCGATTTCAAAACATCCTACGAGATGGTTTATGAAATCAAAGCCAGTACTGATGAGGGTTGAATACGGGTTGGGCTTACCACGGTATACTGTTTGGCTCATGTCTGTATATGCTAAAACTGGTGTTGTGGCTTATTCATCATCATCATCATTAGTAAGTTTTTTTTACTTGGGAGATGAACATATTTTGGATGCATAATTAAAAGGAGATGTGCCTCTTTTGGTACACACACATATGGAATGGACACACATAGAATTTACAGTTAAACCTGAGTTCAACTGACCTGGTTGATGGACCTCAGCAATGGTCTCACTCCATGTATATGGAGGAGCTGCATCTGTGCTCATGTTAGAGTCGGAAGCAAAGGCTTCCATGTTAGGAACAGCCTCAAACTACAGGCAAAGTCAAACTTTCACCAAAGTGTTGCCTGGATCATGGTGCCATGGTCAACGAAAGCTGCACCCCTATACCCCATTCCATGAGATCATGAACTCATGGAATTCATGTAATCTTTACATAAGGGGATAAGAAACAACAACAGTTAAACCTGTCTATAGTGCCCCCTCTAAATAGCGCTTTCCTCTCTATAGCGCCCGATTTTAAATATTAAAATGTAAACATTTTACATTAAAAGTGACCTGTCTATAGCACCCCCTCTTTATAGAACCCTATTTTGGTGAGTCCTAAGAGGGGGCGCTATAGACAAGTTTAACTGTATATTAAAAATAAAGAAGGCATATCCTAACCAGGAGCACATATACTTTTTCGATGGCAGATCGTCATCTAATGGAACAGAAACAACTATACATTGATTTAGCCTGTTCCCTGATATTTGGCCAACCCATTTTCTTGATAAAAAAATATTTTTTTTTTCACATCTATATATATTTCAAAATATACCAAAAAAAATTTTTTTTTTCACTTTATATTTTTGCAACTTAACTCAGTAAACCTAAATGGTTATAAACACCTATAACCCAATGTATCAAACTCTCAATATAATGATAAGGCACAATTTGTATTATAGAATACAAACACAAGGTAATAAGACCAAAACCAAATAAATAGTGTGTGATGTTTCTGTAACACCGTTGTTACCATATTCAGACAAATTATTCAGTACTTTTGTCTGAAGATGTTAACAACGTTGTTACCGAAGCATCACACCCTATTTATTTATTTGGATTTGGTCTTATTACCTTGAGGATTTCTATAAATTAGATTTGGTCTCATTAACCATTACTTCAAACCATTAAAAAAAACCTAGAAACTCTTAAAGATGAACATGTATACTTTTATTAGAAGTCAAAAAGATCAATAGGTAATCAATACTGTTATGATTGAACTGACAAGTTGATCCGGCAACACGGCAGACTCGATTGAAAAACATGAGGATATGTAAATAACAATGATATAAAAAGGACATATGTAAAATAAATAGAGAATTTTGAGTTCAGTTGCATGCTGCGTGATCAAAGAGGCTCAAAAAACAACATAAACAACAAATACCAAATCAAGAAAGACAAGGTTAATAAGAGAAAAATCTACAAATTTATAAATAGGATTTCTATAAATTAGATTTGGTCTCATTAACCATTACTTCAAACTATTAAAAAATTACCTAGAAACTCCATAGATTCAATCTTCATAATCACAAAATATTGCCAATAGATGATGATGCATTTAGTGAACACCTCATTGTTTCAGTTGATAAGGAGATTTTGTTTTTATCCCTCTCTAAAATCAATTTTTTTGTTGCAGCTGAATCCAATCTGAACCCAACTTCAACTAATCTAAATAAAACCTAACCTAAATAAAAAAAGTAGATAAAAATAATTTTAAAATTGTATATACAGTTAATCCTGTCTATAGCGCACCCTCTAAATACCGCCTTCCTCTCTATAGCGCCCGATTTTAAACATTAAAATGTAAACATTTTACATTAAAAGTGACCTGTCTATAGCACCCCCTCTCTATAGCACCCTATTTTGGTGAGTCCCAAGAAGGGGCGACAGGTTTAACTGTATACAGTAGAAACTACATGAGAGGACCTCATTCTAAAAGTCACCTCTCTACAAAGGACAGTTTTCATCATTAAAATTACCATTTTTGCTATTTAGCAACTCTTCCAGTAAAGGGCTACCTCTCCCTAAAGGATACTTTGCTTCTTCAATTAGATGTTGTCCTTTCTACTGTATTAAAAAATAGCTATACTCTTTGGAGGATAGAACAGGTGCTTGTTCCTCCTGCTCTGTCATGTGCAGCATTAGATTTCCTGCCTGCAGGAATGGAAAAATAGCAAGTTTCTCCACTATGTACTAAGTGTCAACCTGTAACCCCAAAATACATTATTGAATGTATTGACTCATTCATTGATGAGCTCTACTGATCCCCAGCAGACTAATCAACAAGCTCTACAAGCCTGATACCCTAATATGATTGAGTGATGATAAGAAAGAAAAGAAAATAGTAATAATTACAACAACAACAACAACAAAAAGCCTTTATTCAGGGTCACTGACCCTATACAGGATTCACCAGAGGTATGCATAAGAACAAAGCAGTGAGACAAAGGAAATAACGATATATACAGAAGAAAAAGAAAAAAAAAACAAGAAAGAGAAAGAGGGAAGCAAGAAAAACAACACAAAAAATAGTAATAATTACAACATCCTAGTAAAAGCTTGCAAACCAGCATCGTAAACAATGAGTTGTCCCAGAGAATAATGTTTTACAAATTGTTTACTGCAAACAAGCCAATCAGAAATGAGCTTTTTTTTTTTCTAAATGGATGGGGATGAAAGTTGGGGAATGAATTATGGAAAGACATCTTCCTACCTCCCATATTAGCCAAAATGAGCAACAAATATCCAATCAGTGACCATAACAATGGATGAGCTAGACAATTTTGGCAATTAAAATAATTTTATTGACATCTTGTCAATACATGTAAAAGTGCACAGTCTGCACTATTTTAAAAAGATAATTATGTATACATTTTTACGGGGTGAGCATTTAAAAAATTGTATTAATATATATTATTACAATGAAATATATACAGTATAACCTCCTTTTAGCGGACATCTCTTCACAAAAGACAGTTTTCATTTGTCAAATTGCCATTTTTACAATTTAGAAACTCTCCAGTAAGAGGACAACTTTCCCTAAAGAATACTTTGGCTCAGCAATTAGGTGTTATCCTTTACAGGGAGGTAGTTCTACTGTATATATTTATATTAAAGTGTATAAGATGGCCAGAAACTTCTATATTGATAATAAGGTATAATTTGAATTATATAGCTTAGAAACATAAAGGTAACAAGACCACATTATCGAAAATAGATAAAACTGTTCGTGAAATTTTGATAACAATGTTGTTACCAAAAAGTCAAATACTGTTTTATCTATTTGGATATGGTGTGTTTTGTTACCTTAGGTTTAGAATGATCTGGAATTAGAAGCTACAAAGAGAGAAGGTCAAGAGAAGGCCTCAGAACAAGGTGAAATGATTTTCTATAATGGCACCCCTTTGTATCGGAGATGGTTTCGCTACAAAATCTTCTTCTTTCATATCTCAATTCAATCCTATTAAGCTATCAAATTTGTAGAGCTCCATAATGACTGGTTTAAATAGAATGTGTCTGCTTTTGTCATTAAGACTGGGAGCACTACTCAGTAGCAGGCCGCTTAGCTCCTATATGAAATGGCCGCCTCTGACACGAGGAACAGATGCCATGTACATCCGCCTCTAACATGGAGTACAGATACTGCTCATCCTGTATCCCTGGATCAGGAGCCCTTAAAGGGTACCATCAGCCAGGCCAGCTGAGCCCAGGTTTTTTAGCGAGCTTGTTACTGCTCCACCTTCTTTTTTCATCTGAGCTTGGGACCGGCAAAGGTGGAGTTGCGCTACGGAATAATGGTCTTACTAGAATTGTATTCTGCACTTTAAAAATGGGATTTTTGCCTCAAATCCACAATAATCCATAAATTGGACTGTGTGAGAGGCCAACAACATGGTTAAGTGAGCACCAAGCTGTGACAAATTCTTGCCATAATTAGATTAGATAGTCCACGTTGTGATAAGCACATCTAGATAATAGCTCCACTGAACCAACAAATTCATTTGTTTACCTTGTTAGTATCCAGCCAGCCTTGTTCCTTCCCAGCTTTTATTTTTTTCACCTTTTATGGGGGATTCTGAATTAAAATAGAAAAAAAAAAAGACTCATAATTAAGGCTGTAGATATTCAGCTTTAAGATTTAGAGAATAATAAGGCACAATTTAGATTGTAGATTATAACTACAAGGTAATAAGATCAAATCTAAATAAATAAATAGCGTGTGACATTTCGGTAAAAGTGTCTTTACAGAAATGCCAAACAATATTTATTTATTTGGATATGGTCTTATTACCTTGTAGGATTGAGAAAAGTAAAACTATATCTATTTTTATATTATTTTAAAAATTATTATCTATATATATATAAAAATGAATGTATGTGTGTCTGTCCTTTATGCCTGACCAAACCACTCATTGGAACGCCATGAAATTTTGGGAAGTTATGTATTTAGTATAGTACTGGGAAGGTTTCTAGCAAATAAAATTTTTGAAATAACTTTTCGCCTAAAAATAATCAAGATAAATATTCAAATTTATCTGTTATAATTCAACAATCTGCTCTAAATATTATCATGATGATACGATGATTTTGTAATGTAGAAAATTAGGAAAGACAAAATTCAGGATGACACGGCAATTTATTTGAGACAAGAATAATGATACAATTCCAAGGCAAGATACTATTCCTTTAACTTCCAATTACCGAGGGAACCAATTAATATTGATTTTATTCAACTTATCGAGTATTTTTATAGGGACCGGGAAAAATGTTCACTTTATCGAGAGATTCGTTAGACAAACCTTTACTCGGGTAAAACCCGGGCGAAGCCGGGTACGTCCGCTAGTTATATATATTCCAGTACATATGTGTATGGTAGTAAGTAGTTTGCTTTTACTCAAAGTGCAGCCACATGTCTACGGATGTAGAAAGCAGTTTGACTTTTTCACTTGCAAATGTGTTAGAGCCATGTTTGGTTACTTACACTTTCTGGTGGGGTTGAACTTTGGCCACAATCCCCCCATTGGAGGAATCTTTTTTAAATTATTGAGAAAAAGTGCTCAATGTGGGATTCGATCCCAGGTCATGACTGTTGGAAAACTGAGAGTTTCATCATTAAGGCTGGTTGTACTCCTCAGTAGCAGGTTTGACTTAGCTCCAGGGACAGGCTAACTATTAGTGGTCAATGCATGTTTCTGTCAACTGGTTGTCTACAGTAGCTGTGCTACAGTGTGCATACAGGTGTGCTGTAGCTAGGATGTGCCATACCATATGACCTCCATGGCCATTTTTATCAATTAGCTGCTCTCTAATATATACTATAATATAATAAACTCCGCCTTTGCCGGTCCCAAGCAAGGTGAAAAAGGAGGAGGGGGAGCAGTAACAAGCTCACTAAAAAACCTGGGCTCAGCTGGCCCGGCTGATAGTACCCTGTAAGGGCTCCTGATTCAGGGATATAGGATGAGCAGCATTTGTACTCCATGTTAGGAGCGGCTGCACATGGCGTCTGTTCCTCATGTCAGAGGTGAAAATTTCTTTTGGAGCTAAGTCGGCCTGCCACTGAGTAGTGCTCCCAGTCTTAATGACAAAGGCAGACACATTCTACTTCACCCAGTCATGATGATGGTTGTCAAGTCTCAAGCTCTGGAAGTTTGATACCTTAGTGTGATTGAGTGGAGATAAGAAAGAAGAAGCAGCTCTCTGGTAGACACCTCTTCCTAAAGTACATTTAGCTCTGAAACTAGTTTTTTTTTTTTTTTTGCTTATCCCTAGTACACGTGGTACAGGCCATGATAATCATGGTGGGTAGTTAGCGACTGCTTTTACTGTAAGTGCACCACATGTCTACACATGTGAAAAGCAGTTCGACTTTGCACTTACTAATGCCAGAGCCCCGTTTGGTTACTTGCACTCGCTGGTGGGGTTGGACTTTTGCAAGAATCGGGGGCCATTGAAGCATTTTTTTTTTCTTTAAACAGAAAAAAGTGTCCAATGCAGGAATCGAACCCGGGTCCTAGTGGTCGAAAACCAAACGGTTTAACCAGCCTTCCACTATTTGTTGTCCTTCGGAGTATAGTTCTTCTCTGTACACAAGGGTACATATGTGTGAAATAGATACAGTAGAACCTCCATGAGAGGACACTCATGCTAGAGGATACCTCTCTATAAGGGACAATTTTCATTTGCAAAATTACAATTTTTACTATATAGCAACTCTCCGGTGTTGTGATATGTTAAATAACATATGTTTCGTATTATATTTATTATCTATTATTGACTATGCAAAATCATGCCAGTTGTCAATTGTTTTAAACTTATGTAAACTATTTCCTTTTTATCTCTATCTTGTATAAAAGGAGATTACTAGATTAAATAAACATTCAGTTCAACTTGTAAGCCGGAGCGAGTCTTGTTCAGATAACACTTAACCATTACAACATCCGGTAAGAAGACACCTCTCCCTAAAGGACACTTTGGCTCTGCAATTAGATGTTATCCTTTAGAGAGAGTTTGTTCTACTGATACCAAAAATATATCATATTGATATCATTTTAGGTCAACTTTATACTTTATATATTAAAAAAAAAAAAAGGCATCTCTCCTGATCGTGCAAATAAAAGTTGCTGATGGTTTTCACCATCTGTCAGAATAAATATCAACTAATCCTTGATTCCCAGTATTGGCCAAATATCCCTTCTTGATTAATCAAGAAAAGCTAACCACAGATTTTTTTTCTCCTATCTAACTGCTTAAAAAGAGTGCAGATAGATACAATAAAATATAGTCCAGATCTTAAATACAAGGTAATAAGACCAAATCCAAATAAATAAATAGTGTGTGACATTTCGGTAACAACGTTGCTACCATCTTCAGAAAAAAGTGCTGAATTATGTTTGTTGTATAGTTATTGTTGTATAGTTATTATTTAAACATTACTCACCAGATGAAATTATTATTACAAATTATTTATTACACTTTATATTTATATTTTTACATCAACACGTTGTTTACATTATACATCGTATATTATTGTTTATGATGATGATCTATCATATATTTTAAAACACAGAATACTACATTCCCTCCTTCCTTTAGATGAAAGGAATCATGTCTTTATATCTTGATGATGGCTTGACGACTCTTCCACTCCTGGTGATCACGGGTTCCTTGGTAGTCGGCAAGGGTGGAGAAACCTCTGGTGGCAACTGGTGAAGAGCCTCGGCATCAAGTCTATCTGAAACAACTGGGTTAAATGTAGACCCTGTTCTACTTGAACTTGGTCGGTTTAAAGAAGTGTCCTTGTCTTGGTTTGAGGAATTATCATCTGGTATTTGTACATCAGAAGAGTTGAGGTGTTCAATTCTTGTCGAATCTGAACTAAGATTTTCCTGGCTCTCTTCTGGAATCAAGTCAGAAATGCCTTGATTGGTCTCTTGAGTAGGAACATGTTTCAAATGTTTAGCATTTCTATGAATTATTTTCCCATTTTTAGTGTTGACTAATTTAAAAGAATTTATTGAAGTGTTTTCAAGAATGACATGATGTTCTGATCTGAAATTTGAATCAAGTTTTCCATTATTTGGATTTGCCACATAAACTAAATTTCCAATTTCAAAATTATGAGGACTAGCTTTCCGAATTATATCATTATATGTTTTCATTTTTTCTTTGTAGACCATATTGAATTCATTGATGTTGGATTCATCTTCTTCTGCATCATTAACAAGTGAGCTTAATTTAGTTTTGATTTCTCTTGAAAATAATAGGAATGCTGGAGTCTTTCCTGTAGATCTGTTTGGAGTAGTTCGGTAAGACATTAAAATTCTGGATAAATCTTCTTTCCAATCTTTCCCTTCTTCAGAACTTGAATTAAATTGTTTCTTTAGAAATCTATGGAATCTTTCTATCTTCCCATTACTTTTTGGGTAATAGGGTGAGGCTTTGATGTGCCTGATTCCACATTCTTTTAAAAATCTTTCCATTGATATACTTACAAACTGTAAGCCATTATCTGTTACAACTTCATGTGGATAACCATGTCTTGCAAAAATCTCCATTAATTTTTTAATAATTGTCTTGCTGGAAATGTCTTCTATTATCATTGCTTCAGGATATGAAGAATAGTAGTCGATCACTGTTAAAACATAATGATGGCCAATTGGACCAACTATGTCAATTCCAAGTTTCATCCAAGGTTTTGATGGTAACGGAACTATTTGCAATGGTTGATCATTTATCAATGGTTGATTCCTTACACAAATTGGACAGTTTCTTATCAAATTTTCAATGTCAAAGTCCATGTTTATCCAAAAATATTTTTCTCTTAACAGTTGTTTGGTTCTTGTCATTCCTTGATGTGTTTCATGTGCAATTCTCAAGACTCTCTTTATTAGTTTTGAAGGTAGCAAAATTCTACTTCCTTTTAAGATAAGATTATCAAAAATTGAGAGTTCATCTTTAAACTTATAAAAACATTTGAATTCTTCATTCAAAGGATATGGCCAAACTCCCTTTTGAACCATATCTTTCAGTTTTTGAAACAAAGGATCTTGCTCTGTACAAACTTTTATCTCTTTCAAAGACAGTGCTTGAAGCTCTTCAGAAGTGATGGATAAGACTTTATGAACATAGTCCTCCAGCCATTTTTCATCACTTGTGTTAGAAAGAGGTTGTCTTGAAAATATATCTGCAATATTTTGCTTTCCTTGAATGAATTCAATTTCAAAGTCATATGGTTGTAATCTCCAACTCGATCTTTGAATTCTTGGAGGCAAAACAGCTCCATTTTTAGGATTCAGCATATAGATTAGAGGTTTGTGATCTGTTTTTAACACAAATTTCCTTCCCCAAATATAGGTGTTAAAATGTTCAATTGCCCATACACATCCCAATGTCTCTTTTTCTATTTGTGAATATCTTTTTTCAGTATCAGTTAATGATCTGCTGGCATATGCAATGGGTCATTTAATGCCATTTTGTTGTGTTTGTATTAATACTGCTCCAAGACCAATAGGGCTTGCATCTGTGATTAATTCAGTTGGTGAGTTCAAGTTGTAATATGCCAAGCATGGCTCTTTTGTTAGTGAATCTTTAAGATCCTGAAATGCTTTATTTGTTTTCAAATCCCAATTCCACCTAACATTTTTTCTAGTCAAATTATTTAGAGGTTCTGCCAATTTAGAAAAATTAGGTATGAATTTTCTTAAAAACCCACAAGTTCCTAAGAATGACCTTAACATCTCAATATTTTTTGGTATTGGAAAATTTAAGACTGCTTCTATTTTCCTATTATCAGGTTTAATACCTTCACTACTAACAATGTGACCTAAAATATCCAATTCTTCCATGGCAAATTTGCACTTATTCCTGTTGAGCCTAATGCCTACTTTATCAAATCTTTGTAAGACTTTTCTAAGCCTTTCTTCTAGTTCTTGTCTATCTTTGGCGTAAACAACGACATCGTCCAAGTAACAAATTACACCTTTCAAATCAAGCAAAATTGAATCCATTCCTTTCTGATATGCCTCTGGAGCACTTGATAGACCAAAGGGAACTTTACAAAATCTGTAACAACCACGGTGCGTGATGAAAGTTGTAAGGGGTCTTGATTGAGGGTCTAAGTCAACCTGCCAAAACCCTTTTTTTGCATCCAGCTTTGCAAATACTTTAGCACCTTTAAGGGCATGTAACATATTGTCAATTGTAGGAATTGGATGTCTTTCTCTCAATATTGCTTTATTCACTTCCCGAAGGTCTATGCATAGTCTAATTTCCTCACTATCCCTTTTTGGAACAACTATTATGTTAGAAACCCATTCAGAACCTTGATGCACTTCTTCAATGATTCCATTCTCTAGCATCTTATCAAGCTCTTGATTTACTGCTTCTACCATTGCATAAGGTATACGACGGCATCTCTGGGCAATGGGCCTATAGTTGTCTTTCAATGTCACTTTATGACTATAGCCTTTTATAGTTCCAAGTCCATGGAAAAGATGTTCATGTTCTTGAACAAGAGTTTCTATATTAGTAGACATTGATTCATTTACATGATTTACCCTTTTAATTATACCTAGTTCAAAACTAGCCTTGCCTCCCAACAAAGATTCAACTTTTTTATCAATCACATAAATTTCTTCTGAAACTGAATTTTCTTTCCAAGAAAATTTTCTTTCCATTGAAATAACCATAACATGGAAGAGGTCTATCTTGACCATAGGCAAAAAAGGTTCGGGTGGTGTCATGTAATTTTGGCATAATTTTATGGCTATATAATTCAAGCATCTTATAATAGCTTATGAAAGTTCTATCACTCCCTGTATCAATTATCATATTTATTTCACTACCATCTATTTGCACTTTTTCTTTATTTTCAGCACCTGTATAGTAGGTATATTCATCTGAACTTTCACCTACTTCAGTCTTATTTTCTTCTTGTATGGTCTTAACTTTAGTTTGATTGAAATTTTTGTGGTTTCTATTATTATTTTGATTTGGGCGGTTCCTGCAAGCTCTAAAAAGATGTCCTAATTTATTGCAATATGAACAAGTCATTTTTTTAGCACCACATTCTTGTGCTGAATGTGTATCTAATCCACAGCGATAACATTTAGGCTTTGAGGCACCTGAAAATGATGGGGTACCTTGATTAGTGAATCTACCTTTGTTGAAATTATTAGCATTATAGTGCTTTTTAGGTTTATTTTGAACTCTATTTAGTGTTTGATCATTTTGAGGTTCAAGAAGTCTAATTTCTTTTCTAGAAATTTCTAACATTCTAGCAATATCAATGGTTTTTGACAGTGTCAAATTTTCTTGTTGCAACAATTTTTCTTTAAGTTTTTTGTTGTTACATTTTTCAATTATTTGGTCTCTTATCATATCAGCTTCTAAATTCCCAAATTCACAAGATTTAGAAAGCTCTCTTAAAGAAATTAGGTAGTTGTCGATCGATTCATCATCTTTCTGGACTCTTTGTCTAAATTTAAATCTCTCAGTGACCACATTTTTATGAGGTGTGAAATATTTATCTAAAGCCATTTTAGTTTGTTCATAATTTTCCTTTTCATCTGGCAAGTTGAAAAATATACGCTGTACATTTGGCCCTAAACAATGCAATAGAGTTGCTCTCTTAATTTCATCCGATTTTTTTGAAATTCCAGATGCTATTTCAAAAATGGCATAGGATTCCATCCATTGCTTATATTCCCGCAAATAAATTGCTTGCATTCATATTCATGGGTAAAGGTGGCGTCAGGTTGGCTGCCATACTTGTTTTTTTTTAGGGCTACAGTTATATTTTCAAATTCTCGTCGCCAATTTATGTTGTATAGTTATTGTTGTATAGTTATTATTTAATTAAACATTACTCACCAGATGAAATTATTATTACAAATTATTTATTACACTTTATATTTATATTTTTACATCAACACGTTGTTTACATTATACATCGTACAGTATAACCTCGTTAATTCGACATACCCCAATTCGACACTCGGCGATAATTCGACCATGTTCCGATGTCCCGACCTCCGGCCTATCAAATAACAAACAGTAATTCGACAGTATCGATAATACGACAGTTCCGATAGTTCGACCATTTTAAAATTCGAATTTCGACAGTTGAATGTTATTTTACATGCAACTTTACCGCTAAACGGTATTACGGCGGAGACGATCGGCATCGGCGGGCGGCGACGATCGGCATCAGCGGGCGCCGATATGATCGCGCCTGCGCACTTTTGGTTTCTGGTTAGTTTAAGTTTCACTTTGCAGTGCCGTTGCGCAATTTCGCGGATGTTATTGTTGTTGTTTTTTTTTACGCGGGAATTTCGGCATCATGCGCTAACTAATAATAATTTTTATTTTTTTATTTTTAACATTGAAATATTTTAGCTATTTTTAAATTTATAAATAATTTCTTTTTAAATAAATAAATCTTTATAAAATGATCCAACAATGATTATGATAACATTTTATTTCAATATTCCATTTCTGTGTTATTATAAAAGATTTAAACACAAAATCAATAACACCTGCAGCAGCAGTGGATGCCTTTAATACATTAAAATTTATTTATTAAAAGACATTTCAGAGGAAGAAAGGCATGCATGTTTTTTCAAAATGCCATCTGGAATACATCCTGAATAGGATTTCAGTGCAAAAACAGATATCTATAAAGGAATTTTTTAAAAGATCTCTTCATGATTATTTTTAAAATAATATTTTAAAATTTTCTTTTTATATATTTACCATATTTATTTCCTTTCAACTGCTATATTTTTCAATTAGAATAAAATATTATTTAATATATTATATTTAATATTTTAATGTCTGTAGAGTTAATATTTGATTATATTACTGAAAAGAAACACATTGCCAATAAATTTATTTGTTACAATTATTTATGTTTCTAAAATATGTATTAATGCCATTTTGTCACTGATACTAAAAGTTAATCATGAAAATAATATAAAAACACACAATGGTTTCAATTAATATCATTAATTTATATTACAAAGCTATTTAAAAAAATATTATTTTAGCGAGTTAGATGATTACCTAATCATATAACCTTAATTCAACACTTCCTTTAATTCAACCGAAAGCTCTGATCCCTTGGGGTGTTGAATTAAAGAGGTTCGACTGTATATTATTGTTTATGATGATGATCTATCATATATTTTAAAACACAGAATACTACAATGTTATAATCCAAATTGTGCCTTATCTTAGTCTAAGATCTTTGCATAAATACCTTAAGGGATCAGAATTTTCTGTTGACTTATTATTTGTTAAGCTGATTATAAATTTCTTTGCATCATTCACCATCTAATGGACATTTTGTCGTCGAAACCTTAAGGAGGTGTTGAATTATAGCTGGTTAAAGGCTGATTGGGATTTGAAAAATGGTTGAATTATAGTAAGTGTTGAATTAAAAAGGTTATATACTGTATTTGGCCATATTACCACTTCATGATTCTTATCTATAATCCGAAAATTTTGTCCCACTTGTAGGTTCCATTAATTGGCGACATTAAGATAGTAAAAAAATAGTACAAATGTAATATTGTACTGGGATAAGGTGCATAAATTAAGAAAAAGGCATCTCCTTATTGTGCAACCGGAAGTTGCTGATGGCTTGCGCCATCTATCGGAATAAATATCAACTATTCTCGTTGATTTTTTAATTATTCCAGAATTGGCCAAATACCCATTCTTGATTAATCAAGAAAACTAACCACGGACGCGTTTCGGCTGTTGGCCCTCATCAGCGTGGTGCAAGCTGTACCTCAACCCTTTATTCCGATAGATGGCGCAAGCCATCAGCAGCTTTCAGTTGCACGATAAGGAGATGCCTTTTTCTTAATTAAGATAGTAAGTTTGCATATAAGTTATTAATTTGAATTAAGTTATACAGTAAAACTACCTTCCTGTTAAGGACAATACCTAATTACAGAGCCAAAATATCCTTTAGGGAGAGGTGTCTTCTTACCAGAGAGTTGCTAAATAGTAAACATGATGTAATTAAATCTTGTCCCCTCTAGGGACTCACCGATGCTATAGATAGGTCACTTTTAATATAAATTGCATCGTACTATGTATTTAAAATCAGGCGCTATAGAGAGGTTTAACTGTAATTTTGGTGATAAAAACTGTCCTTTGTAGAGAGGTGTCACAAGTGTCCTCTCATGGAGGTTCTATTGTATATCTATAACTATTTGAAATCCCCAGAAAGAGTCTGTCTCCAGAAGATGTAGTTAATTAAGAAATTCCAGTTTTGTTCAGTGTTCTATTTGAGGGGAATGTACTTCAATGCAAGAGAAGTCTGGAAAGTTAAAGCAACTTTTTCCCTCCCTTCCTACTCTAAAGGAATTATTCTCCTGTCCCCGATAAAACTCCGTCGTATCAGGAGGTTCCAAATCAGATAGTACAGTGCTGTAGAAAGAGGAGTGCTTCAGTGTATGGCAGTGGTGAGTGATTTAAGATTCTGAGTTAGAGAAAAGCATCTAATAAGAAACCAGTCAAAGTGAAACTAAATGAGAGCTGGTGGAAACCCTCTTTTTTTAAAATCTATAATTTGATCATTCATTTTTAATGATAGCAACACAAATAGGTCTGGACAGAATGACCTTGAACAATCAGTAAGGTATCCTGTGTTAGCACATTACTGACTGTGTGTAGGCCCCCTGTGTTAGCACATTACTGACTGTGTGTAGGCTCCCTGTGTTGGCACATTACTGACTGTGTGAAGGCTCCCTGTGTTGGCACATTACTGACTGTGTGTAGGCCCCCTGTGTTATTACATTACTGACTGTGTGTAGGCTCCCTGTGTTGGCACATTACTGACTGTGTGTAGGCTCCCTGTGTTGGCACATTACTGACTGTGTGTAGGCCCCCTGTGTTAGCACATTACTGACTGTGTGTAGGCTCCCTGTGTTAGCACATTACTGACTGTGTGTAGGCCCCCTGTGTTGGCACATTACTGACTGTGTGTAGGCCCCCTGTGTTAGCACATTACTGACTGTGTGTAGGCTCCCTGTGTTGGCACATTACTGACTGTGTGTAGGCTCCCTGTGTTAGCACATTACTGACTGTGTGTAGGCTCCCTGTGTTGGCACATTACTGACTGTGTGTAGGCTCCCTGTGTTGGCACATTACTGACTGTGTGTAGGCCCCCTGTGTTGGCACATTACTGACTGTGTGTAGGCTCCCTGTGTTGGCACATTACTGACTGTGTGTAGGCTCCCTGTGTTGGCACATTACTGACTGTGTGTAGGCTCCCTGTGTTGGCACATTACTGACTGTGTGTAGGCTCCCTGTGTTGGCACATTACTGACTGTGTGTAGGCTCCCTGTGTTGGCACATTACTGACTGTGTGTAGGCTCCCTGTGTTGGCACATTACTGACTGTGTGTAGGCCCCCTGTGTTAGCACATTACTGACTGTGTGTAGGCTCCCTGTGTTGGCACATTACTGACTGTGTGTAGGCTCCCTGTGTTGGCACATTACTGACTGTGTGTAGGCCCCCTGTGTTAGCACATTACTGACTGTGTGTAGGCTCCCTGTGTTGGCACATTACTGACTGTGTGTAGGCTCCCTGTGTTAGCACATTACTGACTGTGTGTAGGCTCCCTGTGTTAGCACATTACTGACTGTGTGTAGGCTCCCTGTGTTAGCACATTACTGACTGTGTGTAGGCTCCCTGTGTTAGCACATTACTGACTGTGTGTAGGCCCCCTGTGTTATCACATTACTGACTGTGTGTAGGCTCCCTGTGTTGGCACATTACTGACTGTGTGTAGGCTCCCTGTGTTGGCACATTACTGACTGTGTGTAGGCTCCCTGTGTTAGCACATTACTGACTGTGTGTAGGCTCCCTGTGTTAGCACATTACTGACTGTGTGTAGGCTCCCTGTGTTAGCACATTACTGACTGTGTGTAGGCCCCCTGTGTTAGCACATTACTGACTGTGTGTAGGCCCCCTGTGTTAGCACATTACTGACTGTGTGTAGGCTCCCTGTGTTAGCACATTACTGACTGTGTGTAGGCTCCCTGTGTTGGTACATCACTGACTGTGTGTAGGCTCCCTGTGTTAGCACATCACTGACTGACTGACTGGGGTTGTGCAGTAGAGAGGAGGACTCTCCGCCCCCACCTGCCATGACTTGGCAGAAGGCGGCCCTGGGGGTGGCCATGAGGGTACCCGGACTCTACATCATTGACTACTGGTGGAAGTACGAGTTCCCCAAGTCTGTTCCCCTCTCCCTGGATCGGGAGGAGATCATCAACTGTCTGCTCACCAACTTTGGCAAGTTCTCCTCCACATTGGAGAGACTCTTTTCTTTTAATGTTTCTCAGAAATGTCAGTACAGTAGAACTACCTACTCCTAACTACCTAGTTGCCAAAGTGTTCTTTAGAGAGAAGTGTACTCCAACCAGAGAACAGCTAATTTGTAAAAATGGTAATTTAGGAGATGAAAGCTGTGTAGAGGTGGTGATCTCTATTGAGAGTGTTCTCTCATGGAGGTTCCTCCTTATATTGTTTTCTTATTTGATCAGATTGTGGATATCACCATGTATCTGCAATTAGTTACACCTTAATTAGCTTTTTATATAACCTTCATGAGAGAGGACACTCGCACTAGAGGACACCTCTCTACAAAGAACAGTTTTCATCCGCAAAATTACCATTTTCACTATTTAACAACACTCTGGTAAGAGGACACCTCTTCCTAAAGGACACTTTGGCTCTGTAATTAGGTGTCCTTTACAGGGAGGTTCTACTGTATATATAGTATAACATCTATAATTCAAAAACACAAAGGGCCCACAAATTGGTATGCTTTTAATTAGGTTTAATTTTCACTGCTTATATATTTCCATCAGCCATACCTGATAACAACAGTACTAATTAAAAATATGCTGTTTTCATCTTTCAGTTAATTTTGTATGATGATGGTAACAACATTGTCAAAACATCGTCTCTTATTACACCTTATAGTTGGCTTTTATTGATTTTTTATCAAGAAATAGGGTTTGTTTTTGGATCATTTATTCCAGAATAAATTGTTTGGTTTATGATAGATGGTGCAAGCCATCATCAATATTCAGTTAAACAATCATCAATCTAGATAAGGCACAATTTAGATTATAAACACAAGATAATAAGACCAAATCCAAATAAATAAATATGGTGTGACGTTTCGGTAACAGGGTTGTTACCATCTTCAGACAAAAGTATTGAATGAGAAATTTTACCTTTATGCTGTGGTAAAATTTCACATTCAGTACTTTTGTCTGAAGATGGTAACAGCGTTGTTACCGAAACGTCACACCATATTTATTTATTTGGATTTGGTCTTATTACCTTGTGTTTATAATCATCAATCTATTATTTCATAGTTTTACAACCTGATCAGGGGGGTTGATGGTCTAAACCGTTGGTTTTCGAATCGACATGGGTTCGAATCCCACATTGGGCACTTTTTTTTTTGCTAATTAAAAAAAATACTTTAATGGCACCGATTCTTGCAAAAGTCCAACCCCACCAGTGAGTTCAAGTAACCAAATAGGGCTCTGGCACACTTGGTTTAGACCATCAACTCCCCCTGATCAGGTTGTAAAACTATGAAATAATAGATTGATGATTGTTTAACTGAATATTGATGATGGATTGCAGCATCTATCATAAACCAAACAATTTATTCTGGAATAAATGATCAAAAAAACAAACCCTATTTCTTGATAAAAAATCAATAAAAGCCTACTATAAGGTGTAATAAGACGACGTTTTGACAATGTTGTTACCATCATCATACAAAATTAACTGAAAGATGAAAACAGCATATTTTTAAAGTTCAAAAGTCTAACTTCTTTTCACCTGTGTGTAGACATGAGGTGTACCTACAAAAAAAGCAGTTGCCAACTTCTAACCACCATGATTATCATGGCCTTTGCCACGTGTACAAGGGATAATAATTAAAAATAAAACAAACCTGATCAGATATATCTCCTCCCTATTTTTTTACAGACTTGAAACTTATTTTGACATCATTACTTGGGACCAAAATTTTATGTTGTCATAAACACAAGGTAATAAGAACAAATCCAAATATATAAATATTGTGTGATGTTTCGGTAACAGCGTTGTTGCCATCTTCAGACAAAAGTACTGAATAATTACTGGCGAAACCGCTAGGAGGGTTCACCACTGATGAGCCAGGCCCTCCCTTTAATTTTTCCATTGCAGTAAGGGCAGTAGAAATTGTTTTATTTTAAAAAGAATATTACGCGTCTAAAATAGTTTTGTAATTTGATAACAGATGGCGCGCTAGTGCATCGTAAACCAAATAATTTGTTTGAAGATGGTAACAACGCTGTTACCGAAACGTCACGCACTATTTATTTATTTGGTCTTATTACCTTGTGTTTATCATCTAATAATCCAAATTGTGTCATTTATGTTGTCATATTAGTACAGTTAGAATAATTGTGACACCTATTATGTCTCCCCCATTATGGACTACAGTCTACAAACAAACCTAGACTCTCCTGGAGGTAGTGGTCTCTCACCTAAGACTGCTTCAGTTAAAAGTTGTGACTTAGTCCGACATGACAGAGTCTCTGGTTAAAAAAAAAAAAAAAAAGACTACTAGAAGTGACTGAGTGTATCCATGTTTTTTAGGCGGTCTCACTCAGGGAACCTTATTTAAATGGATATAATGATAAGACCCACCATTTGGATTATAGATTATAAACACAAGGTAATAAGACCAAATCCAAATAAATAAATAGTTTGTGACGTTTCGGTAACAGCATTGTTATCATCATCAGATAAAAGACTGAATAACATTCATTAATTTGGTCTTATAAACACAAGGTAATAAGACCAAATCCAAATAAATAAATAGTGTGTGACGTTTCGGTAACAGCGTTGTTACCATCTTCAGACATAAGTACTGAATGTTTCATGTTACATTCAGTACTTTTGTCTGAAGATGGTAACAACGCTGTTACTGAAACGTCACACACTATTTATTTATTTGGATTTGGTCTTATTACCTTGTGTTTATAATTTATAATCCAAATTGTGCCTTATTAATTTGGTCTTATTTACTCTTGTGTTGGCTATATCAATGTGGCTTGATCAATGGGGCCAATGTACAGAGGAAATATTACATGGCAATGAAGCTAAACAACAAAGGGAGGTGTCCTTTCAAATATTTACCCAAGAGTTTGTTTACAGCTCAGGATTTTGTGGTGTTTGATCTTTTCTAAGAATAAGGGGCTGGATCCAAAAGGTCGCCCAGATATTTGGTAGAATCGGCTGTTATGAATGGAGATTACATTCAATGATGTACTTATTATTGCAGTTTTTTTTTTTGTCCCTTATAAATAATTAATTTATTTCAAACACATGTAACACTTGGTAGTGTGTTAAACAAACTATCATATTATTGTGTACCAATTGTTACACCCTTTCCTTTATATATTAAAAAAAAAAGCATTAAAAACAATATGTTTGAAATCTAAGGTATAATAACACCAAATTCAAGAGAATAAATGGTTGAGTGATGTTTTGTTAACTGTTTTTGTTACCATAACGTCAATACTTAAAACAACAACAAAAAGCCTTTATTTATGGTCACTGACCCTATACAGGATTCACCAGAGGTATGCATAAGAACAGAGCAGTGAGACAAAGGAAGCAACAATATAGACGGAAGAAAAAGAAGAAAAAAAAACAAGAAAGAGAAAGAGGGAAGCAAGAAAAACAACACAAAAAGAGTAGCAGTAAGAAAGTAAGGAGTGAGTGTCGCTTGGCCTTCTTCTGAGATATGGACTTGTGGAAACCATAAAACGCCGTAGCAATATACTTATTCTGGGTCATATTGTCAATTATTGATGGAAGTGAAGCACAGAGTTGCCCAGTTTTGAGCATAAGGGTTCTTCTTTCTTCTTTCAGAGCAGAGCAATCAAAAATATAGTGAGTGATTTCATTTTTTAGTTTTGAATTACAGAAGGTACAAATCGGGTCCTCACCGCAGAGCATAACGTCGATACTTTTTAATTTAGATTGTTACCTTGTATTTCCAATCTATAATCCATATTTTAGGCTATTAGCAATGCATCTGGTTTATCACCCAGTATAAAACAATGGGAGTATTGTTGTTGTTTCTTATCCCTTTCCATATAGATTAGAAAATTATAATATGATGCATTAGCGCACCATGTGGTATAAAAATTTGAAACTACCACAAGGTAATAAGACCAAATCAAAGTTCTTATTACCTTGTAGTTCTAATCTATAATCCAAATTGTGCCCTTTTGAAACTATGGTGGTGATGCTTATCTCCATGGTTTAAACCAATTCCTGAAGTCCACTCCTCTCCAATTTTTAAAACTTATTTTTGACCCACATGTAAGATTCTTTTTTAAATAAGATAATTTTCTACTACACTCACTGCAATAATAAATCAATGGTCTGTTAATTTATCATTGCAGTGAGGGCAGTAGTATTTATTTTGAAAATAAGAATTCTACTACCCTCACTGCAATAATAAATTAACAGACCATTGATTTATCATTGCAGTAAGGGCAGTAGTATTTATTTTGAAAATAAGAATTCTACTACCCTCACTGCAATAATAAATTAACAGACCATTGATTTATCATTGCAGTAAGGGCAGTAGTATTTATTTTGAAAATAAGAATTCTACTACCCTCACTGCAATAATAAATTAACAGACCATTGATTTATCATTGCAGTAAGGGCAGTAGTATTTATTTTGAAAATAAGAATTCTACTACCCTCACTGCAATAATAAATTAACAGACCATTGATTTATCATTGCAGTAAGGGCAGTAGTATTTATTTTGAAAATAAGAATTCTACTACCCTCACTGCAATAATAAATTAACAGACCATTGATTTATCATTGCAGTAAGGGCAGTAGTATTTATTTTGAAAATAAGAATTCTACTACCCTCACTGCAATAATAAATTAACAGACCATTGATTTATCATTGCAGTAAGGGCAGTAGTATTTATTTTGAAAATAAGAATTCTACTACCCTCACTGCAATAATAAATTAACAGACCATTGATTTATCATTGCAGTAAGGGCAGTAGTATTTATTTTGAAAATAAGAATTCTACTACCCTCACTGCAATAATAAATTAACAGACCATTGATTTATCATTGCAGTAAGGGCAGTAGTATATCATTTTGAAAATAAGAATTCTACTGCCCTTACAGCAATTTTAGCTGGCGGTTTGATAAAAGTGTGTACATCATTTAGGTAAATATTGAAGAGAATAGGGCTTAGGATTGATCCTTGGGGTAGACCTTGGTATATACGAGTAGTTTTTGATTTGATGTTGTTAAAGTTAACCTGTATGGTGCGTTTGGATAGAAAATTGCTGATCCATGAAGGCTGCTATAGTGGATTCTGTAGGTTTATGATGGAAGCTGTCCTGGATTTGTTGAACGAAGTAAAAGATTGTGAATCTTCTGTGCTTTAATATTTTTTAAAAGCTCTTTGATGAGGGTCTAGTAGGTTGTTGAGGTTAAGATAAAAATTTAACCTATTGAGAATCATGTGTTCCATGATTTTGCAGGGAATAGAGGTCAGAGAGATAGGTCTGTAGTTGGTTGGGTGGTTCTCAAGCTTGCCTGGTTTGTGGATGGGGATAATTGTGGCATGTTTCCACTCTTTAGGGAGGGTAGATGAGCTCCAACTGTAATTGAAAATGCTTAAGAGTTCTAGTTTGGCATGGGAACTGAGGTTTTTCAACATGGGTCCAGTGATGTTGTCTGGACCAGGAGCTTTTGTAGGGTCAAGATGACTTAAAGCTTTGTCCAGTTCATGCTCTTGAAAAGGTTTACTGAAAATGTTGTGGCTGGGTTTGGATTTTGCAAGGTTTCTGGTGAGCCTAGATTTTCTACCTATTATTTTATCCTGTAAATTAAAATTAAGTTTTGCGGTGGAGCTGTAATGGTGAGCAAAATGATTTGCTATGCTGTATTTGTCTGTGAGGGGATTTCCAGAATTATCCTTGAAGGTATTTGAGCTGCTGTGAGATGGAGTGTCCTGATTGAGGGCATGTAGTAGTCTCCATAGTTTCGTGTCGCTGGTTTTTGGGTCAATTGAAGAGCAGAGTTCAATCCACCTATTCTGTTTGATTTGGTCGGCCTTAAGCTTAATTTTTGCAGCAAGGTGATTGTAATCTCTGATGAGGAGGGTGTTGTTGTTCTCAATGAGGTCTTGGTAAACTTGGTTCCTATCTTTTATTTCATCTTTCAAAAGATCTAGTACCTCTCTATATCCAGGAATGTAGAATTTTCTGTTTCCTCTGGGGATATTTTGTTTGGCAGAAATTAGGACTGCAGACTTCCAGTTCTTCCACCTGTCTTCCAAAGAGGAATTTGGTGGGATTTTGCTGAGAAGACTATCTAACAATGTTTTAAATGAATTCCAGGAGGCTTTCTTATAGTTCCTAAAAAGTCTTTGTGAAGATTTTGGGAGGGAAGTGGAGGTGGAGATTTCTGTTAGCAGAGGAAGATGGTCGCTTCCGATGCTTTTCAGGGTGCTGTTTTTTATGAACTGTTGCATAGATGGGGAGGTGATGGTGAGATCTAGTGTTTGCGGAGTTCCATAGGAGTGAGAGATGTAGGACCATGGGACACAATTGTGAGGTTGTTGTCATCAATGAAGGTGCTGAGGATAGAGCCCTCAGTGTTGTTGAGGGAACAGCCCCAAGATTGATGCTTGCTGTTGAAGTCTCCAAGGATGAGTATATTGGGGTCAAGTAGGTGTGCAACTAAGTCTAGTTCTGGGCCTGGTTTTTGGGGTGGGTGAAAGTATTCACAATTGTTAGGGGTCTCTGATTGGGTAGGTGTATTTTGAAGGCCTGTAGTTCAGTATGGGTTGTTGAAGGAGTGCCAATTTCTTCAAAGGAAAGGTCTTTGATGAGGGTCAGGAGCCCTCCTCCTCCATCTGCTGAAGGCCTGTCTTTTCTCAGTATTTTGAAGCCCTTTACCTTAAAAAGGTGGTTGGGCTTAAGCTTGGTTTCTTGCAGACAAATGATATTAGCGCCTTTGGAGTCCGCCAGTGATAATATCTCGTCCAGTTTAACCTTGCTCTTACTAGTAGATATGCCATTGATGTTACATTGAAGAACATTCAATTTGGCATTGGGAGACTGTAGGGAATTTTTCGAATGAAGCCCTCTGCCTAAACTCCAGACGCGGCCCTAATTATTCTGCGCGACGGCCGATGCAGCATAGTGGGGAGATTTGACAACCATCATGATTGGGTAAAGTAAAAAGTGTCTGCCTTTGTCATTAAGACTGGGAGCACTACTCAGGGGCAGGCCGACTTAACTCCAAAAGAAATGGCCGCCTCTGACATCAGGAACAGACGCCATGTGCAGCCGCTCCTAACATGGAGTACAAACGCTGCTCATCCTGTATCCCTGGATCAGGAGCCCTTACAGGGTACTATCAGCCGGGCCAGCTGAGCCCAGGTTTTTTAGCGAGCTTGTTACTGCTCCCCCTCCTCCTTTTTCATCCGGGCTTGGGACCGGCACAGGCGGAGTTATATAGTATTATTCCTATTTAAAACATTTACTCTTTTTTTTTACATTTACATTTCATAGAGTAATTTAGTTTTTTTAAATTTAATTAGAGAAAAATATATCTATACACCATAATTATATTATAACAATTGCAACATTTTTTTACAGCTGCTACAAGTTCATACTCCTCGAGCTTGGGAGTGTGTAGGTGCTAACAAGGAGAGGGTGTGTTGTTTCTTGTACAAAGCTTACACACAAATGCCACGAGTCCGTGCTCCTTGAGTGTGTAGGTGCTAACAATGAGAGGGTGTGCTGCAGTGTTGCTCCATGGCTTCCTCCTTCTCCTCCTGCCCATGAACCAGGTCCAGTCCCTCTACCAGCACATGGTGAGCGGAGTGCCTCTCCTCATCACCCACTTCCTCTATGAGCACCTGGTGAAGGAGGGCCTGGACTACGAGCCAATGCGACAGCTCTCTGTGCTCCTTGCCTACGTGGCCATGGCCATCTCTGCCACCTGTCTGCCCCATGGCTGTTACTGTCCGCTGGTGCTGCCACCTGTGGTGTGGCTGCTCATGATGCGGCCCTCAGGCCAGCAGTTCCACACCTCCCTGCCAGCCCTCCTCTTCTATCTGCTGTCCTACTGCTACGCCCACCTCCCAGCGGCTTTCTCCTGCCTCAGGATCACCCTCTCCCTGGGAATCTCCCACTGGGTGACCCTCCTCACAGCATTCTGGAACAAGGTGTTTGTTCCCACCCACTTCGCCCTCTACTGGCTCTTCCTCTTCTGTGCCAAGCTCTCCTCCGGGGCCTACATGGTGGAGGGGGCCTACATCTGGGGCCAGGAGTGGTACTTTGTGGCCTTGGCCACTGCTAGTGCCGTCTGCGACAGCCCAGTCAACCTCCTCGCCACGGCTTTCGCCATCTCCTATGCCTCCTTCTTCTTCCTCACCTGCACCAAGAAGTTCCTGGAGTTCCGTCTGGGGGCCTCTGTGGACAACCCAGAGTACGAGGGCAGGACGGAGAGCCTCATCTTTATCATCCTCTCCATCCAGACCTCCCTCATTGAGCAGAAGATGCCAGAGAGAACAGGCATCCTGGCCATCATGCTCTTCCTCATCTTCTCCTCCATCCTGCAGTCCATGCTGGAGATAACGGAGCCTGTGATGCTCTCTCTCTCTGCCTCTCACCTGCGCTCCTTCCCGGCCCACCTGCGGGCATTCTCCCTGGCCCTGGTGCTTTTTGTGCTGCCTGTCTACCTCACCTACGCCTTCGTCCACCTCTTCATCTACGACTTCTGGCAGATCACCGTACTCTCCAGGCTGGTCCTCACAGCATTCCAGGACCTGGACCTGGTGGTGGTCTACGGCCTCTTCCTGTACGACCGCGCCGGAGGTTGGGACGGCCTGGACGATGCCGTGTACTTCACACGGGCCACCCACAAGGTGGTGGAGTTTGTGGTGGCTGTGATCTTCATGTTCACCGGCCTGAGCAAAGGCAAGAGGACCGTGCTGAACATTGCCATCCTGATGGTGCACTGCTACGTGAACATCTGGCAGAGGTGGCAGGAGGGCTGGCACAGCTACATGCTGCGCAGAGAGGCTGTCAAGAAGTCTGAGGGGCTGCAGGAGGCCACCCCAGAGATGTTGGCCAAGCTGAACGACGTGTGCTCCATCTGCTACAGCTCCATGGAGTCGGGTTGCTGCACCACGCCCTGTAGACACTGTTTCCACAGAGCCTGCCTCAAGAAGTGGCTGTACATACAGGACAAGTGTCCCCTCTGTCACAAAGCCATCACACTCTGTACATAGCCCTTGTAAATAGAGATGTAGGAATATATTCTTCTTCTCTCCTGAATAAATGTAAATTATGTTTGTCTACACCTGTCTCCATGTCGTCACTTTACCTTTATCACAAACAAGCACGCCCACCCAGAGTTGTGGCTGTTGAAAACAACAGTTTTATACTGATAAGGCACAATTTGGATTATAAACACAAGGTAATAAGACCAAATAAATAAATAGTGTGTGATGTTTCGGTAACAGCTTTGTTACCATCTTCAGATAACGCTGTTACCGAAACTTCACACAATATTTATTTATTTGGTCTTATTACCTTGTTTTATAATCTATAATCCAAATTGCTTATTTATACTATTCGTCCATTACCTTTATTTTACAAGTTGTATCTCTCCAGTATGGTCAATAGATGGTCCTGCCAACTTCTTTTTGACTGCTACATTCTCAGAATGCTGAGAACTCTCCATTATAAACTTCCTTTATAATTTACTTACTCTCTAAAACTTACCTCCTTATGGAAAAAATATCTTTTAATTTAAAAATAAGGAAGTTTTATACATTTGTATAGAAAAGGCATACCTCAGCAATGGTCCTACTCCAGGGATACGGAGGAGCTGCGTCTGTGCTCATGTTAGAGTCAGCAGCAAAGGCTTCCATGTTAGGAACGACCTCAAATTACAGGCAAAGTCAGACTTTCACCAAAGTGTGCCTAGATCATGGTGCCATGATCAACGAAAGCTGCACCCCTATACCCCATTCCATGAGATCATGAACTCATGGAATTCATGCAATCTTTACACAAGGGGATAAGAAACAACATATAGAAAGGTCATTTTAAAACATGAGTATGTTTTTTGATATTGCTTTGTAGTTGTTGAAAAATATTAATAAAATAAAGGTTGAATCATAATTTACTTTAATTAATAACATAATTGAGAATGAAATAACACCTTGACGGCAGGTAGTAGAAGAAAACATATTTACATAATTGCATATGGTGTGAGCCGGCCATCGGGAAACAACAACAATCGATTTTATATAGGGAAAGTCCCGACATCTGGTGGTAGATATGAACAGAGAATATTTTAATCTATGAAATATAATTTAAAAAAATATATATTTTTATATAACATATATATATTTTTTCATTATCCGAAGTATATGTGGTGTAGGCAATGATAATCATGGTGGGTAGAAATTGGCGGCTGCTATTACTGTAAGTGCACCACATGTCTACACATGTAAAGCGTAGTTCGTCTTTGCACTTACAAATGTTCCAGAGCCCTGTTTGGTTACTTACACTCGCTGGTGGGGTTGGACTTTTGCAAAAATCTGAGGCCATTGGAGCATTTATTTATTTATTTTTTTTAAACAGAAAAAAGCGCCCAATGCGGGATTCAATCCCGGATCGTAGTCGTCGAAAACCAACGGTTTAGACCATCCTTCCACCGACCCCCAAATTACTAATATAAACTGCAGTATTGATCTGCCAGAAACATGTTGTTGTTTCTTATCCCCTTGTGTAAAGATTACATGAATTCCATGAGTTCATGCTCCTCGAGCTGTTTTATGATAAGCAGCGGCCTCTCCCAAAGGTCCTGTTTAGTGCATCTAATGCAAGCCAAAAGCATACAAAGCGATACAATTAAAATCCATAATTATCTGATATTTATTTTAATGTTGGAGAATTAAAGAGTAAGAGAGTATTGTGTAGTCTTAGTCTGCTGATATTTTATATAGTTGAAAACTTATCATCGTATATTTTTAAAAACAATAATAAGCATTAAGAGGAGCGTCTTGTGTAAATTTCTTTAATACCGCAAGCTTTCGAACAGAACGTTCTTCAACGGGCGTGGATAGTAAAACCGTACTAACATGCTATTAGAGGAGAAAAACTAATATATACACCAATAAATTTACATACTAAAGAGATAATAGCGTATAAAGAAAAGAAAACAACATAAATATTTAAAATTGAAATTTGCATATTACAAACGTGACGACGAAAAAATATGCAATAAACTTGAATGAGACTAAAAACTAAGGTAAAAAATTATTAAAACGGCGACATCCTTACACTAAAAGAACATAGAATAAAACGGTATATGGAAGTTAAAAATCCACAAGGCCAAGGCAGGGGAAGGGAGGGTCCCACCCTGTGCTACCACTATCTTTGAGATATAAGAGGGGGGGGGGTGAAAGACAGGTTATTTATAGAGTATCTGGTAAATGTCTGGGAGGTCTATTCTACGGTTACAGCTATTGTTTTGTGTGGAAATGATAGATTCTAGGCAGAGTCTGTGATGTTTGTTATGTATGTGTCGGTATTTAACTTGAGGATGGTCGAGATCAAAACTATGGCCTGTTTGCGCTATATGTGTGAAAATTAAGGATTTAGGATCTTTATTGCGGATGTTGCGTCTGTGTTCTGAAATACGGATGCCAGTGGTTCTGCCTGTTTCCCCAACATAAGAAGTTGGGCAATTCAGGCACTGTACGGAATAAACTGCACCGGTAGAGTTTATGGGTAGGGTGGGTTTATCAGATTTGGTGATGTGATGTCTAAGGATGGTGGCTAAGTTGGGGGGACTATTGTAGAGCACTCATAGGGCCACATGTTGGCTCCCGTTCTCCCCTGCCGCAGTGTCTATATCCAGAGTCCTACGCCCATACGGCATTAAAGTGCTCTACAATAGTCCCCCCAACTTGGCCACCATCCTTAGACATCACATCACCAAATCTGATAAACCCACCCTACCCATAAACTCTATCGGTGCAGTTTATTCCGTACAGTGCCTGAATTGCCCAACTTCTTATGTTGGGGAAACAGGCAGAACCACTGGCATCCGTATTTCAGAACACAGACGCAATAAAGATCCTAAATCCTTAATTTTCACACATATAGCGCAAACAGGCCATAGTTTTGATCTCGACCATCCTCAAGTTAAATACCGACACATACATAACAAACATCACAGACTCTGCCTAGAATCTATCATTTCCACACAAAACAATAGCTGTAACCGTAGAATAGACCTCCCAGACATTTACCAGATACTCTATAAATAACCTGTCTTTCACCCCCCCCCCCCTCTTATATCTCAAAGATAGAGGTAGCACAGGGTGGGACCCTCCCTTCCCCTGCCTTGGCCTTGTGAATTTTTAACTTCCATATACCGTTTTATTCTATGTTCTTTTAGTGTAAGGATGTCGCCGTTTTAATAATTTTTTACCTTAGTTTTTAGTCTCATTCAAGTTTATTGCATATTTTTTCGTCGTCACGTTTGTAATATGCAAATTTCAATTTTAAATATTTATGTTGTTTTCTTTTCTTTTTACGCTATTATCTCTTTAGTATGTAAATTTATTGGTGTATATATTAGTTTTTCTCCTCTAATAGCATGTTAGTACGGTTTTACTATCCACGCCCGTTGAAGAACGTTCTGTTCGAAAGCTTGCGGTATTAAAGAAATTTACACAAGACGCTCCTCTTAATGCTTATTATTGTTTTTAATGATCGTGATTTTAAGAGTTTAATTTCTACCTTCGTATATTTTCATAAGCAAATTTCACTTTTTGTTCCAAAAACACTTTATTAGGAACCGCTCAAAAAGAACAACCTAGTTTACTATATTTACAACAATAAATAATATATAAACGTTCTTCCCCGATTTATAATATTATAAAGAAAATAAAGTCTCCAGGGCCAAGTTTTTTGCTCAAATTTTGTATTCTCTAGCTTTCGGACCTGTCAGTCCTTCCACAGGAGTATCACGATAACTCAGTCAGTCCTGTGAAAGGACTGACAGGTCCGAAAGCTAGAGAATAAAAAAATTGAGCAAGAAACTTGGCCCTGGAGACTTTATTTTCTTTATAATAAATAATATGTGAGGGTTATTCACATATTAAAACAAAGGGTCCAATCCTGATACATGGCTGTTGAGAATCGAGGGTGTTACCCACTCTTCCATCCATTCTTAGCAAATTTCACTGTAATAGAATTATTACAATTTTATAAAATATGTAAAATAAATTTTAGCAAATACTAGCTGAATGACCCGGGCAACGCCTGTGTTTTATCCGATTGAATGTTTTCATTCAATACTATTCGTTACAATTATAAATTGTTGCCAGGGATGTCACTCTTGTGAAATGTCCCACTCCCAACTTTTGTGTGTTTTTAAAAGATAAAAATGTAAATTTTGCAACGATATTTAAAAATTGTATTATTTTGATTTTATATATGAATATATTTTTAATTTGATATATGCATAAAATAATAGCAAGTGATTTCTTGCCCCTATTATGCCGTCATTATGTCACTCAAGTTACTCTTGTGAAACGTCCCGCTCCACCAATCCTCGTCGCCACACTTGGTTCATCCTTCCTCAACTTTACTTCTCAAAGTTACCGCAGCGAGGCGCTGGTTGTGAGGGAAATAAGAAAAATTGTTAATAATTTAAGAATATTCGAGATAGAAGCCTGAAAATTTGCCTATAAGTTTTTCCAGATTCAACTATATACATATGCTGTTAAAATTCAGCCAGATTAGTTACGTATTAAAAATAAAAAAGGCATATCCTGACCAAGAGCACATGTGCTTTTCAGAAGGCAGAGTGCCATCTGGTGGAGCAGAAATCGAACTATTGATTGATTTAGCCTGTTCCCTTATATTTGGCCAACCCATTTTCTAGATAAAACAAGAAAAGCCATCCACGAACGTGTTTCGCGCTGTTGTCGCTTGTCAGCATGGAGTAGGCTGTAGTTACGTATTGTGTACGTGTATAGCGACAAACATACATACATACACTGACTTATATATATATAGGGATATGAAAAAACAATAGAAAAAAATAAAAGATAAGTGGGTCAGGTGTTGATATTAAAAATAAAGAAGGCATCTCCTGACCACGAGCACATGTGCTTTTTAGATGACAGAGCGCCATCTAGTGGAGCAAAAATAAACAAAACGTTTATTTAGCTTGCTCCATGATATTTGGCCAACCCAATTTCTTGATAAATCAAGAAAAGCCGTCCACGAACGCGTTTCGCGCTGTTGGCGCTCGTCAGTGTGGAGTAGGCTGTGACCACTGCGACCAAAAAGATTTTTGGTTCCAGAGGCTTCTTGAGAAATCAAGAAATGGGTATTTAAGGCCAAATTTGCGTAAAGACGCTTAACACATGAATATATAGGGATATATTTAAATCTTTATTTTTGGTGTGTATATATATAATTGGCTGGAAGTGATAGTTCTAGGTCTCCTGTTGAAGGGCATAGCCCGAAAGCTTAAGAAATGAAAAATAGTTAAAGAAACCTGGATATTGCTTGTTGACTTTGCTAAATAAATGATATTATCTTTCCTTAAGGAAAATCCACAAGGTTTTTTCTCTGCCCCAAATGTGACACCTTCACCAATTAAAACACCTTTTTGGGAGGTCCTGCAAATTTCATAAATCTTCCCACAGGATATGTAACGTGTGAAAAAATATATACAGTAGAACCTCCCTGTAGAGGATACCTAATTGCTGAGCCCAAATGTCCTTTCGGGAGAAGTGTCCTCTTACCGAAGAGTTGTTAAATAGTAAAAATGATAATTTTTCAAATGAAAACTGTCCTTTATAGAGAGGTGTCCTCTCATGGAGGTTCTACTGTGTATATATATATAGATATACAGTTAAACCTGTCTATAGCGCCCCCTCTAAATACCGCCTTCCTCTCTATAGCGCCCGATTTTAAACATTAAAATGTAAACATTTTACATTAAAAGTGACCTGTCTCTATAGCACCCTATTTTGGTGAGTCCCAAGAGGGGGGGGGCTATAGACAGGTTTAACTGTATATATATAAAAGGGAATAAATTTACTACAGAAGTACACAATATATACTTACTGAAGGTAAAAGTGATTTTATTTTACTCTGAGTGGAGAGAGAGAGAGAGGTTGGGGAAATAAACATGCATAAAGGTGGGGGTGAAAAAAAGAAATATGCAAAAAAAGATGAAACATATACACTATTTACAGAAAGCTCCAACACTAGGTAAACATATATATATATACATATAGGTTAGGCTTACAAAAGAACTTGCTAACTTCCCATTTTCATTCTTTTTTGACTGGGACCTAAAAAAAAGGACAAATTAGAGGGTTATTTAAATTATTATCTCTCCATTAATGGATAGAACCAACAAGGCAAACACTACAATTGGAACACACTAGAAAAACAAAATTCTTTTTCAATTTATCAGTAGTCCAAATTAAAACACATATACAGTAGAACCTCCATGAGAGGACATCTCTTTATAAAGGACAGTTTTCATTTGCAAAATTACCGTTTTTATTATTTAACAACTCTACAGTAAGAGAACATTTCTCCCTAAAGGATACTTTGGCTCTGCAATTAGGTGTCCTTTACAGGGAGGTAGTTCTACTGGAAAAAATAGTACAAATGTGATATTGTACTGGGATAAGGTGCATATATTATGAAAAAAGGTATCTCCTTATCGTGCAACTGTGCTTCCGATAGAAGGGTCAAGCCTTCAGCAACTTTCAGTTGCATGATAAGGAGATGCCTGTCTCTAATAACAAATGAGTTTAATAGGCAAGCAATTAAATCCAAGGATGCTAAAAAATGAATACCTAGATGTGTTTAAAAAAAGACAAAATACTTGTAATAACTGAAAAAGAGATATATATATATATGTTATATAAAATAAAAGATTGGATTTTCTGCTTGATTTTGGATATTTTGTGGATTATGCCATAGTAATGCAGTCGTGGTTAAAAATCTTGAAATAAAAATAATAATGGTTTTGATCAGAGGTTGCTTTAATTGAGCTAAGGAATGTATAAAAGACATAATTTGATAAAAGTAATGCCTGGCTTAAGGCGAGTAGAATAAGGAAAACAAAAGCTTATTTACATAATGTACAAAAGTTTTGAGCCGGCCAACGGGAAAGAACAACAATGAGTTTTTAAAGGGGAAGAGTGACCTCTGGCGGTCGATTTAGCAGAGTATTTGAATCTATGAAATTATAATTTAAAATAAAATAATATTTTTATATAACATATATATATATATATATATTACGATGCACTAGTGTGCCATCTGTTATGAAAATTAGAAACTATTTTAGACGCGTAAAATTATTTGAATTATTTTTTTAACTCTCTTTTTTTTTCAAACAGATCCAGGTATTCATTATTATGATATACATTATATATTTAATCTTTAATTAAAAATACATATATTGGATAAAATATGCCTTGCGAAATATGGCTGGCGTTCAGCCAACTGAAATATTGGTAAAATAAATGATATTTTGATCCAATATATGCCTTTTTAATTAAAGATTTATTTGTGGATTGCTCTATTTTCAAAATACATTATATATGTATATAAATGAACTTTTTTAAATCTAATATCTTAAGGAATCAGAATTTTCAGATGAATTATAGTCGGAAGTACACTCATGGACAAAACTTGAGGAAGTGGAAAGCTTTTAATATCACTGGTCATCTATTTATTTTTTTGAAGGAGACAGAGGCAATTTGTTCACACTTGGTTATCTTGTGTGTCTTCAATAAAGGTCACAGTGTATCAAATATTGTTCAGAGTTATTGTCTGAATCTCGATGCTAAAAGGTACAACAACCTTATTAAGTTTGGTCTATGAGTGTAAATAGGATGATTGAGATTAACAAAAATGGTTGAATTGAGATATTAAATTTTAGTTGCTTGAATTAAGGAGGTTTAACACTGTATATACATTTTTTACCATTATTATATTACGATGCACTAGCGCGCCATCTGTTATCAAATTACAAAACTATTTTAGAGGCGTAATATTCTTTTTAAAATAAAACAATTTCTCCAAGTTATTTACTCAATATCTTAGTAAACATTCTGTTTATTTCTCCAAGTTATTTACTCAATATAATGTTTATTATATTGTTGTTTCTTATCCCCTTGCCACATGAATTCCATGAGTTCATGCTCCTCGAGCTGTTTTATGATAAGCAGCGGCCTCTCCCAAAGGTCCTGTTTAGTACATCTAATACAAGCCAAAATGTGTTCTGGAGCTGCAGGTTCCAAGCTACATTTTGTTGTTATTTTCCATCTTCAATTGCTTGAGATGGCCTGTTCTAAATCTTGTTAGTGTTGTTTGATGCTGTCTATTTCTGATGTTCAGAGCTCCTCCTGGGTCCACTCCACTGTAACAACTGTGCTTAGGTGGGATCCTCCAGTTCTTGTTTATTTTGGCTACTGTTTACCATTATTATTATATATATATATATATATATTTTAAAATATATTCAGCTATATATACAAATTACACCACTTAAAAACATTAATATTTGGTATTGTTAATTATTGGAACTAAACCTTTCTGTAAAGAACAACACCTAGTTGAAGAGCAAAAGTTTCCTTTACGGAGAGGTGTCCTCTTACAGGAGAGTTGTTACATAGTAAAAATGATAATTTTGACAATGAAAACTGTCCTTTGTAGAGAGGTGTCCTCTAGCCGGAGTGTCCTCTCATGGAGGTTTTACTGTACTTATAATTGGGACTGTGATAAATAGAACTGTTGATAATTGGGACAGCTAAAAATAGGGATTGTTGATAATTGGGACTATTTTTTGCTGCGAGTCTCAAGTAATGAGACCTTTTTAATTTCAGAGAGAGAGAGCAAATTTGAATGTTGCAATCACAAAGAAACCATGATATTATAAGCAAAAAGAAGGTAAAACAAATGAATATATAGTTCAGACCACATGGGAGATATTCTATTGGATAAACACCAGATTTTTTCATGCTGCTTATGGTGGCCATTGGCATCAGTTTTCAATACAAGTATGACATATCCTCAGATAGCTGAGTGGAAAGAATTAATGTTTCCAAAATTTGATTTGAAGCATTCACTAAATATCTTCACCTTTGCCAGTCCCAAGCCCGGATGAAAAAGGAGGAGGTGGAGCAGTAACAAGCTCGCTAAAAAACCTGGGTTCAGCTGGCCTGGCTGATAGTACCCTGTAAGGGCTCCTAATCCAGGTATACAGGATGAGCAGCGTTTGTACTCCATGTTAGGAGCGGCTGCACATGGTGTCTGTTCCTCATGTCAGAGACGGCCATTTCTTTTGGAGCTAAGTCTGCTTTCCACTGAGTAGTGCTCCCAGTCTTAATGGCAGAAGCATTCTACTTCACCCAGTCATGATGGTTGTCAAACAGACACCATCAAGGGTCACAACTTGATACCCTAATATGATTGAGTGGAGATAAGAAAGAAGAACTAAATATCTAATACAGTACAACTTCCCGTAGCAGACACCTCTAAACAACAGAAAATATTTACTGCCAAAATTGCCCTCCCATTGAAAATATGTTCGCGGACACCTCCGAACAACACACTTTCCCAATGCATCACATTTATTTATTTTACATATTATAGACATTTCCACTAAAGGACAATTCAGAAATTTAAAGTTTAACAAAGAATATGGTATTTAACTAGTTTACCATTTACTAAAGGTTAAACAAGGTTATAATATAAACACAAGGTAATAAGACCCAATCCAGGATTTGTGTGTTTATAATCTATTATTATATTAATATAATCTATAATTATAATCTAAAAGGACAATTCAGAAATTTAAAGTTTAACAAACTAGTTTACCATTTACTAAAGTTTAAACAAATCCAAATAGATAAATGGTGTGCGACGTTCTAGTAACAGCGTTTTTACCATCTTCAGACAAAAGTACTTTATATTCAATACTTTTGTCTGAAGATAGTAACAACGCTGTTACCGAAACGTCACACACCATTTATCTATTTGGATTTGGTCTTATTACCTTATGTTTATAATCTATATTGTGTGCCTTATCATAAACTAGCAAATAATTATATAAAGATCTCATACAGACACACAGAGAGATTAATCACAATTAAATCACACATCACTTTGTTTAGATTATTTTAACAAAAAGAAAAAAAAAAAGTTAAAGACCTTTTTAAAAGAGGGAGACAGAGAGATTTATATATATATATATAAAAAGATAATAGTAAAATATGGGACATACAAAAATAAAGTTTCAAAATAATAAAAAACCACAAAGGTGTAGTAAGATGGATGATGATATCAAATCCAAACAGATAAAACACAATTAGAGAGAACTACAAGGTAAAACCAAAACCAAATAAATTAGTAGTGTGCGACATTTTGGTAACAGCCTTGTTACCATCATCTGACAATTTTTTTTTTGTCTCATTTATTTTGTCTGATGATTGTAACAAGGTTATCATAAAGATAGAGTCTGTCTGGCCAGCATTCATATTTCTTGAAAATAAAGATACTTCGGCCAGTAAATCTTTTTATTACCTCGACGTTTCGACAAAAAGGTTTTGTCCTCGTCAGGAGCAAACAAAAATTAAAACATTTGGAAAGAGGCTAAAAATCTATTTTAAGGTTCCAAGGGCGTTCTCACGCAATATTCCAAATTTTTTTGTTTATTCCTGAGGAGGACAAAAGCTTTTTTGTCGAAACGTCGAGGTAATAAAAAGATTTACTGGCCGAAGTATCTTTATTTTCAAGAAATGTAACAAGGTTGTTACCGAAACGTGACACACTATTAATTTTAATTGGTCTTGTTATCTTGTAGTTACAATTAAGGAAGAATAGTGATAGAGAGGAGGAGGAGGAAAAAATAAAATTTTCCTTCCCCTCCCCAAGAATCATAGAGATATAGGAAAAAGAGATGGGCTTTTGAAAATGAAGAGAAAAAAAAAAAAAAAGAGTTAAAAGTCAACCATCTGCAGCAGCTACTTGTAGCCGCCGTTTGTGCCGTGCCACGAGGGGAGCCGTGGCGATTCTATCATGGCTGCGATCCTGCCAGGACTCGAGTTCCTGCTGAGAATGGCGGCCGAAGTGGTACAGCTCAGTCTCCGTATGGTCAAAGCTGGAAGGAACTGTGTCTGTGTTCTGGGAGTGGTCCAAAATGGGCCGGAATCTCTCTCGCAGACTCTGGACTCCCATATTTTAGCACCTCTTCATTTAGGACTCTCAATACAATACCTTATTGTTCACACACATAGGCACAGAGTAGAATGAACCTTCATGAGCGGACACTCCAATTAGTGGACACCCTAATACAAAGAATTAGTTTTTACTGCCAAAATTATCTTCTTCTTTTTTTTTTAACCAATTAGCTGCTTTCTGGTAAGAGGAAACCCCTCTCTAAAGGACACTTTGGCTCTGTAACTGGGTTTTGCCCTTTAGAGAGAGGTTCATATTGTTGCATGTCAACAAGTAGCCAGCAGGTTGTTGCAGGTGACCGGCAAAACTATTTTATATTTTTGTTAATTGTGTTTTAATTTTATTTATTTCATTCATTATTATTGTAAGGTTAGAGGCTGCCTGGCCGGTATTCATAGTTCTTCAAATTAACGATATTTCGGCCAGTAAATCTTTTTCATTATCATTTATTGATTACCTGAAATTGATTTATGAAACACCTTGTGTTTATTATCATTTATTATTATATATTTTAGCTTAATAAGACACAATTTGGATTATAGATTATAAACACAAGGTAATAAGACCAAATCTAAACCATCACAAGTTATTGATAAACCATGCTGTGGTAAAATTTCTCATTTAGTACTTTTGTCTGAAGATGGTAACAACGCTGTTACCGAAACGTCACACACTATTTATTTATTTGGTCTTATTACCTTGTGTTTATTTTAGCTTAATTAGAGACTGCAACATAGATATGTTTTATTGTATTTGACTTGCTATTTTTGTGACAACATGTTAGAGATAACATGTCAGTTATCTATAGCCCTTCGATACACAGTGACAGAAGATTATTCAACATGTCTTCTTCTTCTTTCTTATCTCCACACTGGGTGAAGTAGAATTCGTCTGCCTTTGTCATTAAGACTGGGAGCACTACTCAGTGGCAGGCCGACTTAGCTCCAAAATAAATGGCCGCCTCTGACATGAAGAACAGATGCCATTTGCAGCCGCTCCTAACATGGAGTACAAACGCTGCTCATCCTGTATCCCTGGATTAGGAGCCCTAACAGGGTACTATCAGCCGGGCCAGCTGAACCCAGGTTTTTTAGTGAGCTTGTTACTGCTCCCCCTCCTCCTTTTTCATCCGGGCTTGGGACCGGCAAGGGCGAAGTTATTCAACATGTCTCAGTAATAACCCTTCCTATACCCAGCCCGACAAGACCCAGAACTAAACGACCTTCCTGGACTAGATCACAAAACCAACATTGGACATTAGGATAGAACACTCTCCCCCCCCCCCCAAAAAAAAAAATCCACGAAGCCTCTGTCTCATCAATATGTATTTTAAAAAAAAAGAAGCATTAAAATTTAGCACCCATTTTCATAAATGAAGTAATAAACAATGAGAGAAACACCACAAGTTAACGATGATAGTGGGATTAGAAAGAGGTGACAAACAACCTTTTATTAGAGCCACCAGCCCCCAAACAGGATTCTCCTGAACATTGGGAGAAGCAGAGAAAGAAAGCTTTCATGGGATCCAACTAAACTGCTCCTAGAATTTTTATGGAAGTTCTATTCAGATAAAGCAATAGACCTGGCTCATCCATTTATGAGCTCTACTCATCCCCAGCAGACACCATCAACAAGCTCTACAGGCTTGATACCCTAATATGATTGAGTGGAGGTAAGAAAGAGACCTAATATACATATATCAAATTGTGTATTGCCAAATACAGTATAACCTCGTTAATTCGACGCGCGCAAATTCGACACTCTACCTTAATTCGACCATATTCTGATGTCCCGACCTCCGGCCTATCAAATAACAAACCGTAATTCGACAGTATCGATAATACGACAGTTCCGATAGTTCGACCATTTTAAAATTTGAATTTCGACAGTTGAATGTGTTTTTACATACAACTTTACCGCTAAAAAGGTATTACGGCGGCGACGATCGGCGGGCGCTGATAGAATCGCGATGTGCACTTTTGGTTTCTGTTAGTTTAAGTTTCACTTTGCAGTGCCGTTGCGCAATGTCGCGAGTGTTATTATTATTAATTTTTTTTTCCGCCGCGATTTAGGCTTCGTGCGCTCATTAATAATTTTTTTTTTTTTCAGCATTGAAATATTTTAGTTATTTTAAAATTTACAAATAATTTCCTTTTAAATAAATAAATCTTCATAAAATGTAGCCACAATGATTATGATAACATTTTATTTCAATATTCCATTTCCGTGTTATTATAAAAGATTTAAACACAAAATCAATAACACCTGCAGCAGCAGTGGATGCCTTTAATACAATAAAAGCTCTTTGTTATTTAAAAGACATTCCAGAGGAAGAAAGACATGCATGTTTTTTTTTTTTTTAAATAGACCATCTGGAATACATTTTGAATAGGATTTCAGTGAAAAAGCAGACATCTATAAAGGAATTTTAAAAAAGATCTTCATGATTCTTTTTAAATATTATTTTTATTTTCCATATTTATTTCCTTTCAACTGCTATAATCTTCAATTAGAATAAAATATTATTTGCAATTATTTATGTTTCAAAAATATGTATTATTGCCATTTTGTCCCTGATACTAAAAGTTAATCATGAAAATAAAAAATAATACAAAAAAGTACATACAATTGTTTCAATTAATATCATTAATTTATATTACAAAGCAATTTTTAAAAAATATTATTTTAGTGAGTTAGATGATTAGCTAATCATCTAACCTTAATTCAACACTTCCTTTAATTCAACCGAAAGCTCTGATCCCTTGGGGTGTTGAATTAAAGAGGTTCGACTGTAGATCAGACCGACAGGGGTAAAAAAAAGGGGTATGGTTGGGCAACAACCATTGACCCTATAAAATGCTCCATAACCATAGAGATGGCCGGCTATAAACATGTCACAGAGATTGAAGAGATGACTTCTGCCTTCATCTTGAAGAAGAAAACCCTCGATTTTAAACCATGGGAGCTCTTTATAGTCTTTTTCAGTAACTAATCTATAAGAAGAAGTCAACTCTTTCACAATCAGGTTTCACAAACCTGTAGAGCAAAACCTCTCTCTAAAGGACACCTTTAGAGAAAGGTATCCTCTTACCTGAAAGCAGCTAATTGGTAAAAACTGTCCTTTTTATAGAGGTGTCCACTCATGGAGGTTCTACTATATTGTATTTGGTTCTAGACGCCTTTATACATGTTAAGCAGCCATATACTGGCCTCCTGCATGCCCACATGCGCAATCACTTTTTTTTTTATGGGAAGAGGAGATACCTAAAGCGGAGATAAGAAAAGTTGAATATATAATTAAAAAATAGCAACAACTGAGGAATAATATACAATATAACGCGGCCGATGATTGTAAAACGAAAATTGAAATTATACCGCGAATGTTTCTTTTATAAAAATCGAAATTTAATTTTCAAAGAGAAATAGCGACATTTCTAACTTTGAGGATGAGGTATGGAAAGGTGAAACATGAAGAGTAATGGCGAACGGAAAAATAAAAAGTGTCCAGGGGCGGGAATCGAACCCACACCCTTCTGCTTACCGGGCAGGTGCCTTGTCCACTCGGCTACCCTGGACGTATTGAACGGAAAAATACGTCCAGGGTAGCCGAGTGGACAAGGCACCTGCCCGGTAAGCATGAGGAATAATAATTGCTATATGGAGAAGGTCAGAAAAAGAACAATCACACATAAAAAAAAGCATCATAGCAATTTCCCCTTTCAATTATGTACAATAAACAGCTATCCATCAGTGTGGTGTTTGGCTTTGTGTGCACACATTGCAATCCCATATATTTCTACCCTTTTCATATATACAGTAGAACCTCTCTGTAAAGGACACTTAAGTGCATAGCCAAAGTGCCTTTTAGGGAGAGACATCTTCTTACCAGAGAATTTCAAAAAGGTAAAAATGAAAATTTTGCAAATGAAAACTGTCCTTTATAGAGACGTGTCCTCTAGCAGTGAGTGTCCTCTCATGGAGGTTCTACTGTATTACTGAACCTACCCCATAAGGGATGTATAAAAGGTTGGTCGGAAGTTGAAGGTGATTTCTCAAGGGAGAAATAAGAGAACACCCACCTGAGTCAAAGTGTCACTCAGTTGGTTGCTGTCAGCCACAATGCGCTGCAGTTTGTCCCCCAGGAGATAGAAGTAGGGTTTCATGTGACGGAGATCAGCGGCGGGTGGGTCGGCACTGATACTGCGGCAGTACACTTCCGTGTAGGGGGCTGGCATTTCCACCTGTAGAAGTCGCTGGCGCTGGAGGTCCCGAGCTAGATGGAGTGGGAGTTCCACTCTGGAGCCCGGGCCTAGCTCCGTCCCCTCCGCAGAGGGAAGCAGAAAGCCTGCCAATACAGTCAGTTCTGACACAGGAAAACTTTTGTTGGAATCACTGTTGATAGGTGTGCCCTCATCACAGCTGCGCGAGGTGTGAGTAATTGTGAAAGTCATTTGGACTCAGGAGGCACTCATGAGCTTGTTCATGAAGAAACAACCTCATAGTCTTCTTCTTATCTCCACTCAATCATAGTAGGGTATCAACCCTGTAAATCTTGAGACTTGGTGTCTGCTGGGAATGAGTAGAGCTCATCAATAGATGAGCCAATACAGTCAATAATCCCAAGCCAGGGTGAAAAGGAGGGGGGGAGCAGTAACATGCTCGCTAAAAAACCTGGGCTCAGCTGGCCTGTCTGATAGTACCACATGGATTAGTACCATATAGGTTGCACATGGCATCTGTTCCTCATGTCAGAGGCAGCCATTTCATATTGGAGCTAAGTCGACCAGCTACTGAGTGGTGCTTCCAACCTTAATGACAAAGGCATTCTACTTCATCCAATCATGATGACTGTCAATAATCTACACAGTTATTCTATTTAGTAATCCTGATAAGACACACAATTTGGATTGTAGATTATAAACACTAGGTAAAAAGACCAAATCCAAATAATTAAATAGTGTGTGACGTTTTGATAACAGCGCTGTTACAGTAACGTCATAATACTATTTATTTATTTGGATTTAAGTCTTATTACCTTGTGTTTATTTAGTAATTATTTAACTTTGACAGAGGAAAAAAAAAACACTATTAATATACTCCTTAATTTCAGTTTATATGCAAATATGTTGTTCACATTTTATCTGTCTGCTGATTGGTTCTTCCCTGCTTCTCTTATTGTTCTATAAATACATGTATAAGTAGTTTGGTTTATATACAAGAGGAGATGGTGTGCCACCTAAATTTAGTGCAATCATTTTTTTTTTACAAAATTAAATATTTTCCTACTTTTTTTTCTTTGGAGGGCCAGGCTCATCACTGGTGAACCCTCGCAGCAGTTTGACTAGAGAGTTTACTAATTTATCATGCCGCTCTTACACAGTTTAACCTGGTTCATTCGACACTCATGATCATTTGACAATTTTCTTCAGGTCCCAACCATCAGCCTACCGAATAACCAATGTTAATTTGACACCAAAAATAATTTGACAATTTTTTTTAAATTAAATTTTGACCACATCATCAGATAATTCAATAAAATAATCCCTTCAGGTTTCCAGGGAAAAGTTTCTTTTCAAAACCTTTAATCTCAGGAATTCCCCTTTAAAGGAGAAATACTGTAGAGGAGCATTCATGCCCGTGCGAAAGCTAGGGTTTAAAGAAGTTTTTCCCTGGAACCCTGATTTTTTGTTTTTCACCCTTAACATTAGATAATTGTTGTTTAAATACAATTTGATGGTTAAAAATGTAATACTGGCGCAGCACTGCAGGCATTGTTAACACATGCGCACCATGCTTATAAAGTGTTACAATGCGGCGGTACTAATGCCGGCACTGGTATCGCCCATAAAGTCACGAGCGATTTTTATTTTCTCATGGACAGACAGCATTGGTTTAATAAGCCTAACTTAAGCGGCCACTTTCCACCTACATAAACAATGAGGTTTCTTAGAGAGTAACATTATTCTATTTGAAATAACTAACTGAGGAATAAAGACATGCATGCTTTTTGATGATAGGTCAGCTAGAATGTGCACAATGACATCTTTCAATGATCTACAAAATGAGAGCAAGGTCAAGCTGGATCACTGGCGGATTCCAAAGGTGGTAATATATCATTTGTTTACATGAAACCAACCACCTTTTTAAGGTAAAAGGGCTTCAATATACTAAGAAAAGATCAGCATTGGAGGAAGAGGGCTCCTGACCCTCATAAATAACCTTTCTTTTAAAAGATTAATAGGTTTATAGTCTAAAGGCACAAACAACCCTAAAGGATTATCTATATATATAAAAATGAATGTTTGTTGGTCCGTTCATAAGTGATAATCTTCTACATCGCTCAACCTATCGTGATGAAACTTTGGGAAGTTGTTTAGTATACTACCGGGATGGTTTCTGGCTAATTACTCTTTAGAAATAACCTTTCGTTGCATTTTTATCTATATATATAAAAATGAATGTATGTGTGTCTGTTTGTTTGTCCTTTATGCCTGACCAAACCACTCATTGGATCGCCATGAAACTTTGGGAAGTTATTTAGTATAGTACTGGGAAGGTTTCTAGCAAATAAAATTTTTGAAATAACTTTTCGCCTAGAAATAATCAAGATAAATATTCTAATTTATCTGTTATAATTCAACAATCTGCTCTAAATATTATCATGATGATACGATGATTTTGTAATGTAGAAAATTAGGAATGACAAAATTCAGGATGACACGGCAATTTATTTGAGACAAGAATAATGATACAATTCAAAGGCAAGATACTATTCCTTTAACTTCCAATTACCGAGGGAACCAATTAATATTGATTTTATTCAACTTATCGAGTATTTTTCAAGGGACCGGGAAAAAATGTTCACTTTATCGAGAGATTCGTTGAACAAACCTTTACTCGGGTAAAACCCGGGCGAAGCCGGGTACATCCATACAAGAATAATGATACAATTCCAAGGCAAGATACTATTCCTTTAACTTCCAATTACCGAGGGAACCAATTAATATTGATTTTATTCAACTTATCGAGTATTTTTCAAGGGACCGGGAAAAAATGTTCACTTTATCGAGAGATTCGTTAAACAAACCTTTACTTGGGTAAAACCCGGGCGAAGCCGGGTACATCCATACAAGAATAATGATACAATTCCAAGGCAAGATACTATTCCTTTAACTTCCAATTACCGAGGGAACCAATTAATATTGATTTTATTCAACTTATCGAGTATTTTTCAAGGGACCGGGAAAAAATGTTCACTTTATCGAGAGATTCGTTAGACAAACTTTTACTCGGGTAAAACCCGGGCGAAGCCGGGTACGTCCGCTAGTTTACAATAAAACGTAAATTCACTCGCAATCAGCGCCCCCTCGCGGCAGGCGTATGGCCTGAAATAGCCTCGCATGAGCATATTTGTAACGTCAAGCTTAGCCTATAGGTTAGGTACACAGCTTCGTACCCCCACAACCTAGGTTCGAGGTTCAGCGTGGGTGTTTTTTTTTTTTTCATTTCTTTTATATTATTGTAGCAAATTATTAAAAATATTATTTTATTTAAAATGTAGGCTTTTTAAAATAAAAATTAACATAAACAATTTTTAAATAATATTTATAACAAACCTAGGTTCGAGGCTCAGCGTGGGTGTCTTTTTTTTATTTTCATTTCTTTTATATTATTGTAGCAAAGTCTTTTTTTACAGCATTATTATATTTTAATTGGTTTATTTTAAATATGTTTGTTATGAAGGCTCTATGTAATACTATTTAGAGCACATTTTACATTTTAAACACCTAAGCACCCCTCTTTTTAATATTGTAGCAAAGTATTAAAAGTATTATTTTATTTTAGATGTTTGCCATGAAACTTTGGGAAGTTGTTTAGTATACTACCGGGACGATTTCTGGCGAATTATTTTAAAATAATATTTATAACAATAATTATAGCAAATTTTAAGACATATTTTTAAATTCTGTGTTTGTGCATATATAAATATTTTACAAAAACTGTGAGAATGTTCTATTAGAATATCTCAAAAACAATACATATAAACAAGTTCACTGACATTTATTAATGCAGTGATTATAATCAATAATTACAATAAAGGGCTATATTGTAGCGTAGAAATCAAGCCTTGAAATATCCTAAGATGTAAAAGTATTTATTGATGACGTCACGGCGACAAGTCGACAATTATTAACAAGTCAGCAAAAACTATTTTCAGCTAGAGAATCTTGAGCAAGCAAGCAAAGAGATATTTTGATAATTATTTTACATAAAAGATTAATATATATTTATATAATCTGTTGAATAGTTTCATTGAATAATTTAATTAATAAATTATTTCTTCGTCACATAGCCTCCTCCTATAAAGAGCATCGACCCGATGCTCAGAAGGAGACTTATATCCTCAGTCTCAAGGCTCGAGAACGGGTGATAGGGCCTGAGATCTCTACGCGGGTCTGTGGTTGTTGTGTTCGTTCAGTGGGGATGTCTTCTTCCTGGAAGTTTGTCGAGTCATCTTCTGGGTCCTCTTCTAGGTGGTCCTCCTGGTCCTCTGGGTTTAAATATGGTTTCATCCTACAAATGTGAACTAAATCTTTTGTTTTACGACGACCTTGCTGGTTTCCGAATGTTTCAACTTCATAGGTCACATCAGATATTTTTCGGGTTACTTTGTATGGGCCGAAGTAACGTCTCATTAGTTTCTCCGAATATCCCACTTTACGCACAGGGATAAAGATCCATACAAGATCTCCAGGCTGATAAATTATATTTCTGTGATGGGCGTCATAGCGTTGTTTATTGCTATCTTGAGATTTCATGGAGTGGATACGTGCCAGTTTTCGTGCTTCTTCGGCTCTTGCCCCTAGAGTTTGGATGAAATCGTCGTCTTCTGGCAATAACTTGGGGAATAACACGTCCAGTGGAGTCTCGGCTTCACGCCCGTGTACAAGGAAAAATGGGGTGAACCCAGTTGACTCTTGTTTTGCTGTGTTGTATGCAAATGTAACGAATGGAAGAATCCTGTCCCAATCTTTCTGGTTGACATCTACATACATGGACAGCATGTCTGCTATGGTCTTATTCAACCTCTCCGTGAGGCCGTTTGTCTGGGGGTGATAGGCGGTCGTCTTCCGATGGGTTATTCTGTACTGGTTGTTCAGATCACTTATCATTGAAGATGTGAAGTTCCTTCCTCTATCCGTGATTAATTTCCTCGGCGCGCCGTGCTTTAAGATGACATCTTCAATGAAGAATTTGGCAACTTCCATGGATTCACTTGTGGGTAGGGCTTTAGTTATCGCATATTTCGTTAGGTAGTCCGTACATACAATAATCCAACGGTTGCCACCTTCTGATGTTGGAAATCTCCCCAGGAGATCCATTCCTACCTTTTCAAAAGCAACTTCAGGAACAGGTATTGGCTGTAAGTGCCCTGAGGGGAGTTGGGGCTGATGTTTACGCCTCTGACAATCTGAACAGTGTGCCACATACTTTCTAACCGTTCTATACATTCCGGGCCAGTAATACTTTTTTCTTATTCGGTCATAGGTTTTAGTAAATCCGAGGTGACCAGCAGTGGGTGAATCATGGAAATTTTTCAGTAATTCCTGCCTTAAATGGCGTGGAACCACCAAAAGCCATGGTTTCCCCATTGGATCATAATTTTTTCTGTAGAGCGTGTTATCGATTTTTACAAAGGTATTATTAGGAGTACTTTGTAATTGGTCAGCAATTTTTCTAAGAGCTTGATCATTCATCTGCTCTTCGCTAAAGTTCTGCAAAGTCACTATGCTTGGAATATCTTCCTCCATATCTTCACTGTATTCTAATGGACTTCTTGATAAGCAGTCTGCGTCCTGATGTTTCCTTCCGCTCTTATACACGACAGTGACGTCAAACTCTTGCAGCCGAAGTGCCCATCTTGCTAACCTCCCACATGGGTCTTTGAGGTTGGTCAGCCAGCACAAAGAGTGGTGGTCTGTAACAATAGTGAACGGCTGTCCAAAGACATATGGTCGGAATTTATTGATAGCCCAAATGATGGCAAGGCATTCCCTTTCTGTGGTTGAATAATTTTTTCTGCCTTATTTAAGGTTCTGGATGCATAAGCAATGGCTCTTTCCTTTCCCTTTTGTATCTGCACTAATACTGCTCCTATTCCGTAGTTGCTTGCGTCAGTGTGTATTTCGGTTGGGGATGAGTAATCAAAATGTCCAAGAGCGGGTTCGGAAATTAACGCTGACTTGAGAGCTTCAAATGCATTTTGCTCTTCCTGGTTCCAATTAAATGCTGAGTCTTTCTTCAAAAGGTCATTCAAGGGTTGGGCTACGTGGGCATAATTGGGTATGAAGCGGCGGTAGTAGGATGAAAGGCCAAGAAAACTTCTAACTTCCTTCAATGACCTTGGCGTAGCGAAGTCGCGGACTGCTCGAATCTTTTCTTGGTCGGGACGAATTCCATTTTCACTCACCTCATGTCCAAGAACCGTGATAGTTTTTGCACCAAACTTGCATTTCTTGGAATTGAGACATAATCCGGCTTTCTTAAGGCAATTTAATACAAGTTGAAGGCGTCTTAGATGTTCTTCAAAGCCATCTGAAAAAACGATGATGTCATCGAGGTAACACAAGCAAATAGTCCACTTAAGACCCTTCAGAAGATTATCGATCATTCGTTCGAAGGTAGCTGGAGCATTACATAACCCAAATGGCATTACTTTGAACTCGTACAGTCCATCTGGAGTTATAAATGCTGTCTTCTCACGGTCCGATTCTTCTACGTCGATTTGCGAGTACCCTGATTGGAGGTCCATGGAAGAATAAAATCTAGCTCCCCGTAAGCAGTCTAAAGTGTCGTCGACCCTTGGGAGAGGGTAGACATCCTTTTTTGTTATTTTGTTAAGGCGGCGGTAATCGACGCAGAATCTCCAGCTTCCATCCTTTTTTCTTATCAATACTACAGGTGAGGCCCACGGACTTTCAGAGGGCTGAATGATGTCAAGTTTTTCCATCTTGTTTACCTCATCCTGAATAATTTGGCGTTCTCTTGGTGCAACTCGGTAAGGTCTTTGTTTGGTCGGTAGGTGGTCTCCAGTGTTAATTCGGTGTTTAACATTGACGTCCTTGAATTGTTTTCTTTTATTAAATTCAAAAATATCTGTATAGTTTTTTAACAAATTTCTTAATTTTTCTTTTTGAGATTCATCAAGCGAATCATCTATAAAAAATTCCGAGGTTTTTGGGTCTTCAGAATGTTCCGCCTCTGTTTCAACTTGGTTACAATCGGCTAGAGTACATAATTGACTATCTTCGATGACAGCACTATCGGCTACATGCATCCCCTGTGGGATTAGTTTCGGATATGGACTCCAATTCACCACCCAAAGTTTACCTCGGTTATTGGTAAGTGAAATGACAGAGGAGGGAGCCGTTAGTTCTCTTTCCAGCAATAGCTCTTTTCGACATTATGCAACCACAATTGCGTCATTAGGAATGTCACGACTTGCTACTTCTATTAACTGAATAGAGGCGGGTTCGATTCTATATTCCAATTCCGAGTAGAGAGGTGAGCTGTTCTTAGGGGTATCCTCAAAAAGACATTTTTCTAAGAAGAGTGTGTCGTCAGCTGAATCAATTATCGCCCTAGATAACTTCAAAAAGTCCCAACCAAGAATAACTTCGTGACTACAGTCTTCCATAACGACAAATTCAAAGCTTTCCTGTAGTCCATTCAAGTCCAGTTTCAGTGTGCAGCATCCTTTTGGTCTTACAATTTTACCGTTGGCTACTCGTAATGTGACGTCAGTTTCGGCAAACATTATTTTTTTTAGTTTGAGTCTGAACCTCTCAGAAATAACAGAATATGAGGCTCCTGAGTCGACGAGGGCACGCGTCATTTTTCCTTCTATTTTAATGTCTATGTAATTTTCTTTTAATTCTAATGTAGTCGATAAGGGAGGATTTATAAATTTTGCGGCCTTACCTCCAAAATAGGACGCATCTTCTAGTTTTCCTGACGGGAACGGCGAGGAGACTGGCTGGCTCTTCTATCAGGAGACGAATATTGTCCTTTTCGGCCAGTGTGAGGAGAGGGGCTTCGGTAGCGGCGTCTATTTTCTCTTGGCAGGTCGTCGTTGGGCTCTTGGCTGCTCCGAGAATTATAGAATGTTCTAGGCTCTAGCCTATCTCTCTGTTTGTAATTCCAAGTTTGTTCTCCTTCATATTCTCTCCTCCTGTCACGGCAGTAGCGCACGACGTGGCCAGGGCGTCCGCAGTGGAAACAGATTGGCTTACCTTCCGTGGTTCGCCATTCGTTGGTATCGCGTCTTCCGTTTAATTGTTTTGGCTGCTGCGGTCTAGGTTGGAAATTTCTGGGTTGGAACTCGTACCTAGGGCTTGGTAATGGCCTTGGCGCTCTATTTTGAGGGACACTTCTAGAAATTGGCGCAATTGTTGTTTCAATTTCTTGCTGCACCATATGTTCAATTGCAGAAATTTCTGGTTCTTCTCTAGGAGAGGCTAATGCTCGCTGTACCTCCTCGCGAACTATTTGCCTAATCATAGATGACAGATCTGCCCTGTCATCATGATCACTGAGAGACGCCACATTTGGTAGTCGCTCGTACCTGGTTGGGGTCACTCGCTTACAATGTAGCGCTTCAATGCGGCGACACTCGGTGACGAATTGTTGAGTGGTATGTGCATCTCTTGGGAGAAGTGCCTGGTAGAGCTCCTCTGCTATCCCTTTCATCAAATGGGATATTTTATCTTGCTCATTCATATGAGGGTCTACCTCTTTGCAGAGGCGCAGGACGTCTTGAATATAAAATTCGGTGCTTTCACCTTTTAATTGTGCGCGAGTTTTTAAGGTTTTCTCTGCTCGTAACCTTAAGTTTTCGTTTTTTCCGAAAACTGATTTTAACTGGGACATGAACTCCATCCATGTCAGGATGCTCTCCTCATTGTTCTCAAACCATTTGAGAGCAGTGCTGGTCAAATAAAAGTAAACGTTGGCGAGACAAAGTGTTTCATCCCATTGGTTATGCTTCGCCACACGTTCATACTTTTTCAACCAGTTATGGGGATCTTCAGAACCCTCACCAGAGAACATTGAGGGGTTTCTAGGTAGATGTTGTATAAAAAATGAACCTACCTGATTTGTTGCTTCTTTCTTGATGGTCATGGTTGTTTCTTCTTGCTCAACCGAATCAATTTTACGTTTTTTTCTGAATGGGTATCGATCCAGCTTCTTCACCAGTTGTAGCGTAGAAATCAAGCCTTGAAATATCCTAAGATGTAAAAGTATTTATTGATGACGTCACGGCGACAAGTCGACAATTATTAACAAGTCAGCAAAAACTATTTTCAGCTAGAGAATCTTGAGCAAGCAAGCAAAGAGATATTTTGATAATTATTTTACATAAAAGATTAATATATATTTATATAATCTGTTGAATAGTTTCATTGAATAATTTAATTAATAAATTATTTCTTCGTCACAATATATTATATATATATATAAAAATCACTTTCAAATTTTAACGTAACGTTCCATTCTCAATCCCGTAGGGCTTTAGATCGGCTAAAACATTTTTATTTTTATAAGTGAATATTAACTTTACTGTACTGAATAGTTTAGTATAATATTAATTTAACATATTACAACTTAGCCACAGCAACGCGTGGCCGGGTTCGCTAGTAGATTAAAAACACAAGGTAATAAGACCAAATCCAAATAAATAAATAGTGTGTAACGTTTTGGTAACAGCGTTGTTACCAAAACGACCCACACTATTTATTTATTTGGTCTTATTACCTTGAAGTTAGACTGTAAACGAATTTATAATGGTTCAAAGGTATAATTTTATAGTAAGGTGATACAGGCTTACAGGGAATAATTAAAAAAAAAAAACTTATCCCTGGAATGTGAAAAAATAGTTGTAGTTGTAGATCAGGTGTAGAATAGTTGTAGATCAGGTGTAGAATAGTTGTAGATCAGGTGTGGAATAGTTGTAGATCAGGTGTGGAATAGTTGTAGATCAGGTGTAGAATAGTTGTAGATCAGGTGTAGAATAGTTGTAGATCAGGTGTGGAATAGTTGTAGATCAGGTGTGGAATAGTTGTAGATCAGGTGTAGAATAGTTGTAGATCAGGTGTAGAATAGTTGTAGATCAGGTGTAGAATAGTTGTAGTTCAGGTGTAGAATAGTTGTAGATCAGGTGTGGAATAGTTGTAGATCAGGTGTAGAATAGTTGTAGATCAGGTGTAGAATAGTTGTAGATCAGGTGTGGAATAGTTGTAGATCAGGTGTGGAATAGTTGTAGATCAGGTGTAGAATAGTTGTAGATCAGGTGTGGAATAGTTGTAGATCAGGTGTAGAATAGTTGTAGATCAGGTGTGGAATAGTTGTAGATCAGGTGTAGAATAGTTGTAGATCAGGTGTAGAATAGTTGTAGATCAGGTGTAGAATAGTTGTAGATCAGGTGTAGAATAGTTGTAGATCAGGTGTAGAATAGTTGTAGATCAGGTGTAGAATAGTTGTAGATCAGGTGTAGAATAGTTGTAGATCAGGTGTAGAATAGTTGTAGATCAGGTGTAGAATAGTTGTAGATCAGGTGTAGAATAGTTGTAGTTCAGGTGTAGAATAGTTGTAGATCAGGTGTAGAATAGTTGTAGATCAGGTGTAGAATAGTTGTAGATCAGGTGTGGAATAGTTGTAGATCAGGTGTAGAATAGTTGTAGATCAGGTGTAGAATAGTTGTAGATCAGGTGTAGAATAGTTGTAGATCAGGTGTAGAATAGTTGTAGATCAGGTGTAGAATAGTTGTAGATCAGGTGTGGAATAGTTGTAGATCAGGTGTAGAATAGTTGTAGATCAGGTGTAGAATAGTTGTAGATCAGGTGTAGAATAGTTGTAGATCAGGTGTAGAATAGTTGTAGTTCAGGTGTAGAATAGTTGTAGATCAGGTGTAGAATAGTTGTAGATCAGGTGTAGAATAGTTGTAGATCAGGTGTAGAATAGTTGTAGTTCAGGTGTAGAATAGTTGTAGATCAGGTGTAGAATAGTTGTAGATCAGGTGTAGAATAGTTGTAGTTCAGGTGTAGAATAGTTGTAGATCAGGTGTAGAATAGTTGTAGATCAGGTGTAGAATAGTTGTAGATCAGGTGTAGAATAGTTGTAGATCAGGTGTAGAATAGTTGTAGATCAGGTGTGGAATAGTTGTAGATCAGGTGTGGAATAGTTGTAGATCAGGTGTAGAATAGTTGTAGATCAGGTGTAGAATAGTTGTAGATCAGGTGTGGAATAGTTGTAGATCAGGTGTAGAATAGTTGTAGATCAGGTGTAGAATAGTTGTAGATCAGGTGTAGAATAGTTGTAGATCAGGTGTAGAATAGTTGTAGATCAGGTGTAGAATAGTTGTAGTTCAGGTGTAGAATAGTTGTAGATCAGGTGTAGAATAGTTGTAGATCAGGTGTAGAATAGTTGTAGTTCAGGTGTAGAATAGTTGTAGATCAGGTGTAGAATAGTTGTAGATCAGGTGTAGAATAGTTGTAGTTCAGGTGTAGAATAGTTGTAGATCAGGTGTAGAATAGTTGTAGATCAGGTGTAGAATAGTTGTAGATCAGGTGTAGAATAGTTGTAGATCAGGTGTGGAATAGTTGTAGATCAGGTGTGGAATAGTTGTAGATCAGGTGTAGAATAGTTGTAGATCAGGTGTAGAATAGTTGTAGATCAGGTGTAGAATAGTTGTAGATCAGTGGAAGAATAGTTGTAGATCAGGTGTAGAATAGTTGTAGATCAGGTGTAGAATAGTTGTAGATCAGGTGTAGAATAGTTGTAGTAGGATCAGGTGTTAAGACATCTCCTTATTGTGTAACTAAAAAAAAAATGTCCAACTTTGCACGATCACCCACATTATTGACTGTATTTACTCATGAACTCTACTCATCCCCAGCAGACACCATCAACAAGATTTACAAACTTGATACCTTAATATGATTGAGTGGAGATAAGAAAGAAGAGGATTTTCTTAATTTATCCCTGGAAACCTGATGTTTTAACCTTAATATTGATATACAAAGGATTATATTTTATTGAATAAGTAATTAGTTAATACAGTAGAACCTCCCTTTAAGTGGACAACTCTCCACACAGTTTTCAATTGCAAAATTACCATTTTTACTATTTAGCAACTCTCTGGTAAGAGGACAATTCTCCCTAAAGGACACTTTGGCTCTGCAATTAGGTGTTGTCCTTTACAGGGAGGCTCTACTGTATTACAAAGACTTTTTTTTTCTAAAAATATTTATTTAAAAATTTAGATGATAAGCCAATCTGACTACATATAATTCAACGCAGATTTTAATGCAGTCAAAAGCTCCAATCCAATGGGGCCCCAGAGCAGCAGCTTTATACACCCAAGATAGAGAAAATTGCTGTAATAGAGATGCATGAAGACATCTGAGGCTCTTCATTGGACACGACAACAACAACAGAAAATTGACATGGACCCAGAGCAGCAGCTTTATACACCCAAGATAGAGAAAATTGCTGTAATAGAGATGCATGAAGACATCTGAGGCTCTTCATTGGACACGACAACAACAACAGAAAATTGACATGGACCCAGAGCAGCAGCTTTATACACCCAAGATAGAGAACATTGCTGTGATAGAGATGCATGGAGACATCTGAGGCTCTTCATTGGACACGACAACAACAGAAAATTGACATGGACCCAGAGCAGCAGCTTTATACACCCGAGATAGAGAACATTGCTGTGATATTCATGGAGACATCTGAGGCTCTTCATTGGACACGAAAACATATTTAGATATTCAACAAAGCATTCAGTCACTTTGAGATTGTAATGCAGGATAACCTGGCTTGATTCGTAGCCGATCAAACATTTGCGTGTAAATCAAAGATTCAACATTTAATCTTCTTGTTCATTACATTTTAACAATATTTGATGGCATCGGGAGAGTAAATATTGCTACCTTGTTATTAATAACAACATTTTGATATTTTTGGAAAAAATATAAATTTTTTATTTATTGAGAATACACTCTGGTGAAAAATAATTTCAGCACCTGAGGCAAGTTTACTTATATGATACTGCCATTAACAAATGGCTGCACTATGGGAAGTAAAATTTGTTCAGCTTGGTTTTAAGCTGTTTATAACAGTTCTTCTTTAACCCTTTTACTGGACTATACATTAGTGCATGTTGTTTAACATGTGCCAGTATCATATAAGTAAACTTGCCTCAGGTGCAGAAACTGTCTAAACAAGGCATGAAACACACTAATGTGGGGAGATATCAGAAGATTTTTAGCCAAATCTGAAATTAAACCTAACCAAACATGATATAAAAAATTTATCCAATTGTGTTGTTTGATTACATCACACCCTCCAGTATTTTGGATCAGATTTCACTGAATCTCTCCAAATCGGTTCTGTGACTCAATTTTAAAATGATAATTTCTTTATATAGAGAGTAAAAATGGGACACAGAAACTGTATTTGCCCAAAGTTTTCTATGGTTCAAATTTTAAGTATATAGAACGTGTAATTGCCTCCTTAACTATGTCCACTTTATAACATACCGGAATAGTTGTCATGTGATTAATTGTTAAACGACTCGTTCCAGAATATTTATTACTATATATATAGTGTCCTTGTGAACGTATATATATAATCCTATACATCTATAAGTAATAATATCATTTAATTTGTAATACCATACATATATGCTATAGTTTGTAGCATGTACAATGAAAGCCATTATTAATATGGCCTTACCAATATCTTTTGCCGTCACATCCAGACGACATGGCACGAGTTCGCTATCCGCTAATATTGAATCGATGGAAAAAAACGAATCATTATCGATTCTCGTATAGCTTGCCATTATTACGCTTTCAAATTGAATAAAGTTTAATTTTCAAACATATGGCTTTATTGGCACACAAGATCAAATTTTGTAAACAGACATTTAAACAAAACGAGCCAAAAATGATGATAAACTTTAAAATTGTTTTAGCATTTTTACAAACACCTAAAAAAAAAAAATTCTGCATTTTATCAATCTAATATTTTACCCCATAAAATACACAATAAACATTTTGAAAACATTTAAGGAATTTTGAATAATTTTATTTGAAATCTAGAATAAAACCCTGGCTATATCACTGCCATCCTCCCCTCAACTGTTCAGTTTTAATTGAGTAAAGGAATTTTTCCTAAACATAAACAACTAACGAGACAAAATCTTACTTTGATAACTGTATATAAAAGAACTTCAAAAAAATCTAATAACGAATCTAAAAAGACAGCAAATGAAATTTTATTATATTTTATTATGATGACCATTACAATTATTGCGATTTCACCGCCACTCTGTGTTGTGACGACGATCTAAGTTCTATAGAGGTAGTCACTCACCTCTATTCTTGGTCGGCGGGGTTGAAGGTTCAAAATTAAGGTGTCGCTGCTTATAACTCTATTAAAATATTAGACGAAAACAGGAGGGAAAATTATATTTATTACAATTTAAGAAAATAAGTAAAGTATTGTTTAATTAATTATATATTTAAATGTTTACACTAAAAGAATCGGAGATCAGGGCAAATTCTAGTGTTCGAAAGTTGTTTACAAGTTCTTCTGTTATTGTTTTCTCATTTTTGCCGCTGCATCCCCGTAGCCGCTTCCGCCGGCCTCCCATTGGCTGCTTCGGACGCCTTCTTTTCCAACATTTCTCCCACCTTTGAGTTGGCGTCTCGACGACTCAAACATGGAAAGGAAAAGTTCAGTAGATCCAATCGGTTGGGTCTCTTGATGGGCCGTCCGTAACTTGACACAACATTCGGGGTTTCAATGTGATGTTGCTCTTGTTGTGAAGTCAAAGGGTCCTCTTCAGTTGTCAATCGAACTTCTTGTGTGGGAGATCGCTCCGTTAGAGGGTCTCGACATCTTATCTCGGGCGTTATCTCTAAATTGTAGAGTTTTTGAATAGGTCGTATTTTATCACCTGATGAAGTTTTCACTTTCACAACCCTCACAAGTCCATCTTTTCCTGGATAGAGTTGGATTATTCTGGCTAACGCCCAGTGTAGTCTCTTTAAACTCTCTTGTCCAATGAGCACCATGTCTCCCACCTTGAATGGTATGGTAGTCTTCAGGCGTCTCGTTTCTTGTCTCAGGAATCCAAAATATTCGATACGAAATCGTTCTCTAAGATCTTCTCGTACACGTTTGATATATTGATATTTGCGGGAGAGGGTCTGGTTATCAATCAAGTCCAGGTCTGGAACGCCAACCTCTCTGACCTCATGTAAGAACAACGAAGGTGTCAATGGAGCGAGATCCTCACTTTCTTCAGTTAGGTAGGTCAGTGGGCGTGTGTTCATCAAGCTTTCGACGTCACACATTACCGTGGAAAGTTCTTCATATCCCAAGGAGGTTTGACCGAGAATCCTAAAGAGCAATTGTTTCATCATTCCAATCAAACGCTCCCACCATCCACCCCACCAAGGAGCACCAGGCGGTATGAATTTCCAGGTGATGTTTTTCAATGTGGGATCACATTTTAATCTCGAAAAATCAATCTTCTTTAAAGCATTAGCCATACCTTTGAAATAAGTCCCATTATCCGAATACACAATCAATTGGCGGCCTCTTCGAGCAATAAATCGGCGGAAAGCTTGGAGGAAGGCTTCCATAGACAAAGATGTCACAAGTTCCAGATGAACTCCTCTATACACTGCACATGTGAAGATGACAATCCATGGTTTCTTCTTATTCTTTAAGATAAGATGTCCAGTTAGATCAACTCCTACTATTTCGAAAACTGCAGCATCTCGTACTCTGTCTTCTGGTAATGATGTTGACTCGACGGTAGCTGGTGTCGCGGTGAATCGTTTACAGCGAATGCATTGATTGATGATCTTCTTGACGGTTTTCCTGGATCTTAGTATCCAAGTTTCCTGTAATATCAGCTTGGGAATTAAAGTCACAGGACAAGCAACTCCTAATGGATCAAATATCTTGCTCGCTATTGAAAGTACCTTTCTCTTGGTGGTTGGTCCAATTAATTCAAAATCTTCCAAACCAATTGTCAGTGTGTCTCTATCAGTATTCCATGTTATTCCTAAAATGTTCACTTCCTTATTCAGTTGGTTCATAAGAGAAAAGTCTGTAACGTTACTCACCCAATCTCGGAGATTGAAACAGGCTGTAGAGAGCAGTTCAGTAGATTCTTTCACAAATTTCTCCGTGTTTTCAACATTCTGAAAACTGGCTAAACAATTGTCAACATAAAAGGATGATTTCAACTGTTCAGATGTGATTTTTAAATGTTCAGGAGCCTTATCTAAGTGGAGAGATAAGGTAGCCTTTAAAAGATACGGACTAGTGGTAATTCCAAAAACAACCCTTTTATGTCGATACGTGATCAATCTTCCGTCTTCTGTGTGCCACAGGAATCGTAAATAATCTCGGTCTTCTTCTTTTATTCCAATTTGTAAAAATGCTTTCTCAATATCGGAAGAGACACCAACTTCATATTTCCGGAATTTATTTAAAAGTCTTGGTATAATTTCTATCAAATTGGGTCCCTTTTCCAGACAGTCATTCAGGGAAAGTTTATCTCTCTTCCGGGCCGACGCATTAAATACTGGCCGTATTCTAGAAGTTTGACTGTTCCTTTTATACACTGGTCGATGTGGCAGGTAGTGTACACCATCTAGTTTATCCTCTCTGGCATACTCGATTATCCCCTGTTTCATCCATTCTTCAAAGATTTGTCCATACTCATTCATGTCTCCAACTTCTTCAAGTTTTCTTCTTACAGAACTTAGTTGGTTTTCGGCTAGTTCTCTATTCGAAGGAATCCTTTCCTTGTCTTGCACCCAGGGTAGAGCTACCTCATAGCGCCCCTCGATATCTCGCGTCGTGGTGTGGGCGAAATGTTCCTCCATTTCAGCTTGTAGTGACTGATTCTTCTTCTCAACCTCCGCGTCAGAGACTCCAATTGCATCTAATTTCCACAAGTTTTCTAGATCCAAAGATAGAAGTGTGGTCACGCAAAGGGAGCTGGTGTCATCTCTCACCTCCGTTGGAGGAATCTTTCCCATCACAGTCCATCCTAGTTTGGTACGGATTGCCACCAGTCCAGATGAGATTCTTCTCTGATCATCGGTTAGCAATCTCCCGGCAATGTCCGCCCCTATAAGGACTTCTATACGGTCTCTCCTCAAATCAGACACGTCGAGTTCTTCACTCCCTTCTAAAAATGATCTTGGACACACCGGAGGTATGCTTCCACAGATAAGGGGTTGACCTAGTGCTTCAAACTTACAGCGATAGGAATTATTGATGTCAGATAAATGAATGGTATAGACCTCATGTTCAACTACGTCGGTACTCGATCCTCCAAACAAGGAATGCCGGAAGAACTCTCTCCTAGATTGTTCGTATTCTATTTCCATTGCTGTGCTATATAAAATATATGATCTTTGGGATCCGGTGTCTATTATAGCCCGTGCCGTCTTCTCCGTTCTGTTCCCTTTGAGGGTCACTCTCAAAGTAGGTAACAAGACGTCTGGGGAGGTTGATAAGTTGGCGAGAGTTTCATCTTGCACCGTTGGAGACTTAGAAGATCCACCTCGATCTAAAATCCGTTTTGTGCACATGACATCCAGGTGGGAAGACATGTTGCAGATCGAACACCGGACTACATTTCTGCAAAATTTACTTAAATGAGAAGGCCGAAGACATTTATAACAAACGCCTTTTTTCCTCATGAGTGATCTATTTTCGTTTAAACTCATATTAGCTGCAAAGTCACACTTAGGGCTTCCATGGTTGTCTTTACCACAAAATACACATTCATTCGATTTGTGAACTGAATTCAAAAGTTCTGAAGCTGTCGCAATTGGTTTTTCATTGTAGAATCTTGTCTTTGGTTTAGAAGTTGATTCATTCCGGGAACCGATTTCGTTTCTAAAACTCCTCTCCCATGCAGTTAATTGTCTTTCTAGAAAGGTGATCAAGTCATTAATTACGTAACCTGTCGGGAGTTCTTTGTTCAATTCCAAATTAAGGTCTGCAGGTAGAAGCTTTATTATTATCGGGCACAACAGTTGTCCGTAAACATCAATGGACACGTTTAGTGACTCGAGACTTCTTATTTGAACAGAAAGGTTGTCAAAAAGTTCGCGGAAGGTTCTTACATGGCTTGACGTTTTGAGTGGTCTCATTGACAACAAATTGTTCATATGTCGGCTAATCAAAATGTCTTCTCGCCCAAATCTGTCTTTAAGCAATTTTATAGCTTTCTCATAATTGTCCGCAGATAAAGCGAAACCTTCGACTGTGTTTAGTGCAGTTCCGCCGAGATGTGACTTCAGATAGTTAAATTTATCGATCGGGTTCAGTGAGTTGTTCTGGTGTATAGCTGCATCAAAAGAATTCCAGAACGTCAGCCATTTACTAAAGTTTCCATAAAATTTCGATATCATTAATTTCGGAAGTTTCACAGTCGTGCAGGAAGGTACACAATGTCTCATTTCATTTTCATCTATTCGTGAGTTCGAATTCGGTATATTTTCGCCATGAAAACCTGATTGGCGAATCTTTTTATTTGCCCTAAATCTCCAAGTAATATATTTCTCTCGATATTCTTCTACGCCCTGTAATTCCTTCTCTAAATCGTCAGTTTCAAGAAGCGTTTCTATTTCGTGATCCACTAATTTAAGTTCGTTAAATGATTCATTCAATTGTTCTAATAATTCTTCAAGATCAATTCTAATTAGCGTGTCAAGTCCACTTTCAATCTTATTGCATGTTTTCGTTAAATATGATCTGTTAATAGCACGCTTCTTTTTTAAACGTAGAATTAATTCTTCCGCCATCTTGTAAACAAAGCAGCAAGTAGGGTTAGCTAGCGAGTTCCAAAATGGTCAGCTTAAAATGATTTTTTTTTTCTTCTAGAATTTACCTTCAACAGTCCCGGCTGGGATGCCAAAATATTGCGATTTCACCGCCACTCTGTGTTGTGACGACGATCTAAGTTCTATAGAGGTAGTCACTCACCTCTATTCTTGGTCGGCGGGGTTGAAGGTTCAAAATTAAGGTGTCGCTGCTTATAACTCTATTAAAATATTAGACGAAAACAGGAGGGAAAATTATATTTATTACAATTTAAGAAAATAAGTAAAGTATTGTTTAATTAATTATATATTTAAATGTTTACACTAAAAGAATCGGAGATCAGGGCAAATTCTAGTGTTCGAAAGTTGTTTACAAGTTCTTCTGTTATTGTTTTCTCATTTTTGCCGCTGCATCCCCGTAGCCGCTTCCGCCGGCCTCCCATTGGCTGCTTCGGACGCCTTCTTTTCCAACAACAATCATAATCAGTTTGGGCTTTAGAAAGACATTTTAACATTATTATATGATCAAATAAATACCTTTAATTTATTTTTCATGTTTAAAATTTTAATTTTAGCTATTGAAGATGCTTTGTAATCCTATATATGACCTATTTTTAAAAATCAATCCTAATCATTCAATTTTTTTAGGATTTTTCACAAGATGTGAATTAAAAATGGCGTCAATAAAATGTGCCACTGGAAAAGGCAGGGCGGCACCCAAAAATGTCGCGGACATTATCCAAGAATCTAAGGAAGAATGTAAACATAACGGCCTTGCCAGTCCTTTATTGGACAACCAAGTCTGCCTAAGCTGAAGTCATCAGCATATAATCTGGGATTGAGCACAAAGGACAGCCGAAAATGATCGCCATGCTGCCGATTGACCAGCGATCCCGGGACTCCTCCTCCTTAGTCCCATTTCATCTTCCTGGATACCACCTTAAACCTGGGCGTAAATTTCTTTTGTCTTCAGACAAGTGCGCTTCCATTCTGGCCAATGACTGCAAGTTGGATGAGAAGCACACTCACAACTCGGCTCCACATTTTACAAAACATACACATGCTTTATTTTTTAGATTTATTAATCTAGAACATTAAAATGCTTAGAACTGTCTGTCATTTTAGGGCAATTCGATCGCCAGACTGATTAGTACTTGAGAATGCTCTGCAGGTCTTTAGGGATAAATATGCCTATTCCTAGATATTTTAAAACAAATTAGGTATATCCTGACAGAAATACACTAAATGTTGATTTAACCTGTTCCTTGATATTTGACCAACCCATTTTCTTGATAAATCAAGAAAAGCCAACCACAAACGCGTTTCTGGCTGTTGGCCCTCGTCAGCATGGTGCAGGCTGTGCCTCTACGACCAAAAATCTTTTGGTCCCATAGCCTTCTTAAGAAATCAAGAAAAAAAAGGCATTTAAGACCAAACTTGCGTAAATAAGCTAAACCCGCGAAAAAAATAATAAAAAATTAGGTGTTGATATTAAAAACAAATTATAACTAACATGAGCGTTTTTTAAATGGCAGAGCGCCATTCCTGGAGCGCAGAAAATTTTGTTTTTTAATATATAATATAATTTTTATTTAAAAAAAAAAAATCTCTAAGATATATTATTATAGAATTATTTATATATATTAAAAATTTGTTGTAAATATTTTACTACACAATATTTTATTTAACATTCAACTGCCTTATAGACCCTATACGCTCCAGGAACCTTGGTAATAAATATCTATATATTAAGTTGAACTGAGGTTTACTGAAAATATAATATTTTAAGATTCATACTATTTTGGAATAAATTCAACAATATATATATAATCATAAACATTTTATTTTTATACCGTTTTATCTATCTATATATATAGATTTACAACTAATTAAATAATATATATTTTTAGAACACCTGTAGAACATCTACCACACACCTATACTTGAAATATAATAATTTTGATAAGGAATCATGCGATTGTTATTTAAAATTTTGAGGAGTGCAAGATCTCTCCCATTAAAGGTGAATTATGAAGCAGCAAGGATTCAATTACCTAAACTCAAGGTTTACTCTTGATGGGTTCCCGGTTTGGATAGTTGAAAAGGGAGGATACACGATGTGACTTATTAAAGTCTCCTTACTTAAGTATATATATATATATATAGCAATTTAGGCCAACAATCCCATGTATATAACCCGCAGCAAGACCTTAATGTTGTATAATAGCAGCACAGCTGTCAGTGATGCCCTATCGGCATATGTCTTTACATCATCACATGTAATACAATTTGTGCAAACAGGATAAATAAAATAAATAAAAAAGAAAAGGGGGGAAAACTCTGTAATTGATTAAGAGTTGAGCTAAAGCAAGGATTGAGCATATAATATTGTCAGAACAATGGTCTAAAGATGGAAACAGCCGCGACACTATTATACAATTTCATCAGACAACCCATGAAATCGTTATTAAATTGGGCAATCTATAAAACACTGAAACACAGACACTCGCGCAATGTATGTGGCCGGTAATTTATGGGAAACTTGATTATTAGTAACATTCCCTTCAAATAGGTAATAAACATACAACATTTCATTTAAACAGTGGGAATAGCACCATAAGGCAAATTATGTATGAAATAGGTAACAGAGGAAACAAGAAAATTTCTCTAGATATTTATTTAAATATCTTAAAATTTGGGAACATGTCTATACTGACGAGATATGCTATTTACATAGTAAAATTTAGATAGAGGTGACCTGAAGTTACTTTATAGCCCTTTAGGGCCCATGCGAAATCTAGGTTGGCTACTACACAAAAAAAAGGGGGAGGGGGGGGGGAAGGTGCTAAGTCATAATGACAAATGGCTTACCTTTTCTCGAAAGCGGCGGCAAGGTCTAGTCTCCTCTACGTCTCAGGCCCGACTAAAAATCGTCCTTCTCACTGAGCGACTCTGATCGAATATCTTGCCTTTTGGCAAAGAACCTTCTTTTATTCATCTCTCTCTCCATTTTCATTCGCCGAAAAAAAAACACCAATCAAAATGGCCAACGCTCCAGTATCAATTTCATAGACGCCCCAGGCCTCATCAAAATAGAACATATAGTATTACCAAAACAAAAAAATCTAAAGAGAGCAACAACTGCGGCGATAGTGTAAAATTTCAGACCCCAGGCCCCCCGTCTTTCCACATGGGTTGAAATACAATCCTCCCTTTTTCTCGGGATGGTATATATATCGCCCCCCCCCCCCGTCTTGGCTAAAATTGACCCAGGCCCTTTTTACCTGGACTGTAATGTGATGCTTTCCTTTCTCTGGAAGGATATTTTATAAGTTTCAGTCTTTAGAGATCTTCCTTCTCCATTTTTCTCCTTTTTTTTTTTCTGGTCACCTTTACCTAAATTTTTGGTGAGGGGAATATATGTACATATGAAACAACAGTTTCCAGCTCGGATGTCTCTGGATGTCTTCTTCTTTACCAGGCATCAGCTTTCGGCATGGAAGTCTGGTGTCACCAAGTGTCTAAGTTTCTGGGCATAAAGAATGGTCTGTAAGTCTATGTGGGAGGGAAGCCATGTATCCATTTGATTTGATTATACATACGCCTTCTGTTGGGGTATGGTTACAAAAACGTGCCCCAACAATCCTCCCCCTGCCAAGTAATGGACAAATGCGTTTGTGCTATTCATTATTCATCTGCCTTTCATCAGTTACTATGAAAGCAGGCCCATTTCTAGCTTTCTATTTTTGAGTGATACCTAATAAATATAAAAAAAAAAAACTGGAATTCGAACCTTTTTGAGTTATTTGTTTTTAAATTAATTAACTGTCATTAAGGTAAGTAAAAATATTTTTTTTAATGAAAAGTTTTCTGGTAGAGAGATTAATGGCACTATTTCAACTCGAATGTAGATGAGGTTGATGCTTGATTTTTGGAACGTTTGTTCATGATCTCCTTGAGGAAATCCAAATATTAGGGTTTAACCTTTTATTTATTTCGTCTCAATTTACAGGTGTTACATTCAAGTTCGTAAGTCACCTTGTCCTAGCGAGATACTGGAGTAGAGGTGCCTCCCCTCAGACCTTGCAGGAGGGCAGCTGTTAAGTTTTATTTCAAACCTTTTGAAAACTTAAGTAACAAATGTCAAAATCAGAAAAAAGGATAATTTTTTTAATGGTTATTATTCTGTTTTGATTATCATATATAGGTTTTTAATTAGGTAGTTTAAAATTTATATTAATTAAATTTTAATTTAGACATTTTTATTTTAATTTAGACATTTTAAATTTTAATTTAAACCCACATGGACTTTCATATATATTCTTTTATTTAAGAACACTTTAAAACAACTAAAAATACTAAATTAGTTTCTATTATTCAAAGAAGCGCTTGAAATGGCAAGAGTGCTTTTTTTTACGCTTAGTTTCAATTGAATTTACTAAATTGATCAGCTCATTAGATTATTTTTTTCAGAGTTATTTTTAACTCTTTTTTTTCATCACAACAAAATTTATTTTGTAGATAACATGTTCAGGCGTACAGACTTAGATCTAGGTAGCCCACTATCCAATGGTGTAGATAACATGTTGACCAAGTATAAAATGATTAAATTTATAGACATCTGCGAAGTGTGGTTCCTGTTTTAATGCATTGAAATTATGTTGTTTGTGTGCGACAAAGATTCAGGATATTATTAAATACATCCATTAATTTTTTTAGAATTATTTTATATACACTTTTAAAAAAATCGCTTAATGAAACTTTTTTTCTGTCTAAAACCTCCTTTTAATTCATTTTCTTTTTTTAAATATAATTTTGTATTATTGTTCTTGCATAACTATAATTGATTTTCAATGACTCTTAGAAGCTTTTGCTATAGTTTCGTCTTGTAAGCATACCAATTTTTGAATAAGGTTACCTGTTTTTCTTTTGATGCTTGCCCCTTCATTTTAAAATTAATAGAAATCACCCCCACAGAGGAGATCATACAAAACCATACATCCAATCGCCGTGAAACTTTGGAAAGTTGTTAACTATACTACTGGGAATGTTTCTGGTTTGAATTTGATTTTTGAAATAAATATTCATTAATATTTTATTTTTCTACATTTTAAATGTTAATTTAGACATTTTCAATTTTAATTTAGACACATTTTCTATATATTTTTCATTTGCCAAATTTCGCATAGGAAAACATCTTATAGTTTATTTAAAATGTAATACATGTTTTTAAAAATTAAATGTGTTTCGAAAAATATATTTAAACGTATATAACAAAATCTTTAGAACTATATCTATCTTCTTATATAGGTTTTTAACTTTTAATTAGACAATTTTAATTTATATCAATTAAGGAGGATCAAAAGATGAGTTTCTTTTATTGTAAGAATGCTACGAGCTTTCGGGCAAAAGCCCTTCGACAGGCAAAAATATAACTATACAAAGAAAGATAAATAACGATTTATATATATGTTAATCTTAACTGAAAACCGATTTTGAATAAAGTAAATATTAAATCTGCTGTCTGAGACCACGAGACGGCGCATGGTTTGGGCTATTGAAATAATTATTCAAAATCGGTTTTCAGTTAAGATTAACATATATATAAATCGTTATTTATCTTTCTTTGTATAGTTATATTTTTGCCTGTCGAAGGGCTTTTGCCCGAAAGCTCGTAGCATTCTTACAATAAAAGAAACTCATCTTCTGATCCTCCTTAATTTATATAACTTACTAGAAGAGTCTTTACCTTTAATTTTAATTTATATTTTAAATTTTTTCCCAGTCCCTTGAAAAATACTCGATAAGTTGAATAAAATCAATATTAATTGGTCCACTCGGTAGTTTGAAGTTGAAGGAATAGTATCTTGCCACAAACAAGCATTTGTAAATAACTGTATTTAGCGAATGCACCCGGTTCGCCCGGTTTATAACTGAGTAAAAGTTTGCCTAACTTACATTTGTTAAAACGATTCTAGAAAACATCAAATCCAACTTTATATAGATTTTTAAACATATATAAATATAAATCTACTTATATATTTGCCTTATTCTGTCTGTTTGTTTGTCTGTCTGAAGCTCACGGATGGGATTTTTCATAACCATCGGTGGTTCAGTGGTAGAATGCTCGCCTGCCACGCGGGCGGCCCGGGTTCGATTCCCGGCCGATGCATTTTTTTTTTTTTTTACAATTTTTAAAACTCATTTATATATTATACAAGAATGACATCCACGGCGCCAATTTATAATTGTAACGAATAGTATTTGAATAAAAGCATTTAATCGGGTAAAACCCGGGCGTTGCCCGGGTCATTCGTATCTACTTATATATTTGCCTTATTCTGTCTGTTTGTTTGTCTGAAGCTCACGGATGGGAATTTTCATAACCATCGGTGGTTCAGTGGTAGAATGCTCGCCTGCCACGCGGGCGGCCCAGGTTCGATTCCCGGCCGATGCATTTTTTTTTTTTTACAATTTTTAAAACTCATTTATATATTATACAAGAATGACATCCACGGCGCCAATTTATAATTGTAACGAATAGTATTTGAATAAAAGCATTTAATCGGGTAAAACCCGGGCGTTGCCCGGGTCATTTGTATATAATAATTGTATAAACGAATGCAAGACAAAATCACCGCGAATGTTTCTTTTTTTTAAGGCAATTTCTTTTTAAGGCAATTATCGTTATTTATCGTTAATTTTTGTTTCGATTTTATTGAAAAAAAAACGATATTTATTTATTTATTTATCCATCAAATCAGACGCGATATCCCTACAAGGGATGCTTGCGTCAATAACAACACTAAATTCAGATACTATATTACATCAAAAAAAAAATAATTACAAGATTTAAAAGATAAAAAAGAGGACATTAAATCATTCTTGATTTTACATCACAACCAACAAAATAAACAAACCAAAAAATACATATATACAAATATGTAATAATTAAGGTTTTTTTAACCAAGAGAGAAAATCATAGATATATTTACAGAATTTTCTAAATTTAAAATGCGAGTCCTTACTATTTACAAACATAAAAAGATCCTTGTATTCGATGTTTTCCCGGTTTCTGTAGTTCTGGAAGATTGGGCACTCAAGGAGCAGATGACTGGAATCCTGCTTTCTCTTTCCACATAAACATCCCGGATCGTCTATAGCTCCTATTCGAAACAGAAAATCTCCGAAATTTCCATGACCAGTAACGAATTGCACATTGTAAAAGTCAGGGCGGAAATATTTTGGAATGCCCAGAGGGAAAAAGAGACGAAAGTGATCATTTGTATTAGAAAACATATCTTCCATTCTTGTTCTCAAAAATCCTTTTATAATTGAAGGAGAATGTGGACTGAACGTTCGTTGGTCTTCCTCGCTTAGTTGGTCCAATTCATATTTAATCAATCTTGATTCGATAAAATCAGTCAGGAATGGGATCTCTGCCAGACAGTGGACACAATTTGAGGAAGATGTTTTAAACGATCTAGTAGCCCAAAGAACAATTTGGTATTGCATCGAATTTAATTTCTGTTTAGAGCGGTTATTTATTTGGTAAAACCAAATTTCAGCTCCATATGTTAGAATAGGTCTAATTAGCGTCTTATACAGAATTAACCTTTTATTAGAATTTATACCCCATATTTTGCCGCTGAGGGAAAAAAGCAGATTTTTCATGCGCTGCGCCTTATGCAAAATCTCATTGATGTGCGGGGTAAAATTTATTTTTGTTTTGAACCTATGATTAGATAATTTCATTCCCAAAATTTTGATTTCATTTGAAGGCTTTATGACGGTTTTTTGAAATTCCAGCTGGAACCTATGGAAGTTGTGGAAGTGAATCAAGTTTGTTTTTTTCTGGATTTATTTTTAACTTGTTTGAGCGGCACCATTGAGTGACATAGTTTAGGGTGTTCACTAACTCAGTTTTTAGACCCTCTAAATTATAATGCCAACATACAATAGAGATGTCGTCCGCGTAGCAAATAATTTCAGCTTTTGTAGATTTAAAATTCATTAAAATGTCGTTTAGCAAGATGTTCCATAATAACGGTGAAAGTGGACTACCCTGAGGACATCCCTTAGTAAGGTTTTTGGAGACCGTTTTGCCACCGTAAGACAGACAGACTGTCCTTTTGTTATTCAAATAGGATTGGATGATTTGAATCAGAGAGCTGGGAACGTTGTCTAAATCCATTCTTTTTATTATAGCTGGCCACCATGCATTATCAAAAGCCCCTGATAAGTCCACTGCGATCAACGCCGTCAGTTCTCTTTGCTTGTGTTCCAGAATAGTTTCAGTCAGCTCTTTCATAGCAGTAATAGTTGATTTATGCCTGGAGAAGCCATGTTGTCTATGACTCATCAAATTGTTTTCGTCATAAAAGGTAGTAAGTTTATTTTTAATTACGTGTTCGAAAATTTTTGAAATGTTAGATAGTAAGGAAATTGGTCTGTAACTTTTACTAACATCATAGCTAGTTTTATCTCCTTTAGGAATGATTTTCACAAAAGAAGTTTTCCAATAATCTGGGAAATATCCCAAACTTAAACATTTTTCAAATATTTGATGGAGGATTATGGAAATCCTAGGGTAGGCGTATTTAATCATATTATTGCTAATATTATCTGATCCGGGTGCTTTCTTATTTTTCAATGATACAATAATTGTTTCGATATCTGTTAGGCTTATGATCACTTTGTTTCTATTATTGTAGATTGGCGAGTAATATCTAGTTGCTTTGTGGAGTTCCTCCTCGGAAGAAATATCATCGTCCGGGAAAAGATCGTTCAATAAACTTTCCATTTTTGAAGTCCTAGCAAAATCCGGTGCGTTGTCTATCAATGGAATCCCTGTTGTGTTAAATGATGCTTTTAAGGTTTTGAAAGTTTTATAAGTGTTCCCAAATGGATTAGTTGATTCATTTTCTTCGAGAAAGAATCTCCAGCTTTTAAGTTTTGCCTTGTTGATGGCTTTATTATATTTATTACGAGCAGCTTTAAAGAATTTTTCATTAATTATTTTGCCTCGATAGAATAAATTTCTTATATAATTAAAATCATTTTTCATTTTTTCAAGTTTATTCGTCCACCACTTAAATTTGACTTTGTTTTTGTTTATGGTTGGTTTTAACTTGAGGGATGCGAAAGCTGCTTCCCTGATAATATCTGTGAGTTTTAAAACAGCTATATCTACACTTTCGGAATTTTTTATTTGGTTAGTTTCATCCACGAGGCTGAGCAATTCGGGGGAGGAAAATCCATCATAAAAAGCATTCCAGTTTGCGTCAGTTTCGCTGAATTTCCACGTTGATTTATAACCGTTTATATGACTGTTGTCTTTACTAACGATCTCGTAGGTTATTGTCACGTGATCGGAGGTGTCCGTCATTATGGATGTATTCCAGTTTTTTAAAAGACTGATTGAATTTCTGTTGGAGATAGTGAGGTCGATCACGCTAGAATTACGACACGTTGTAGTTTTAATATTATGGACGAAAAGATTGTGTTGGTTCACTAATGAATGAAGTTTGTGACCATTTGAATTTGTCTTTCGATCATACCAGACAGGGTGCCTAGAGTTAAAATCCCCACAAAGCAGAATCGGTTGAATTTTGAAGGTTTCCAAAATTTCCTCAATAAACTTTTGATGGGTTTCCGAAAAAGAATTGGGGAGAATGTAAAAATTCGCTGCAATTATATTTGACTTTGATAAAAGTATTGAGCTTGTAGTACAAAATGAGTTGGTGAATTTATCTATCTTATTGTATTTTAATCCTTTATTTAAAATTATTGTTGCCGAGTTTATCTTGTTTCCTTTTGCTGTTAAAACTGTATGCTCGTCTCCGCCAAAAATAACAACATTGTTCACTGTGTAGGGCTCCTGAATAAATAAAATGTCTGGTGGGTCGTTAGCTATCTGAGCCAGGAGCTCATTTGTTGCGTTTATGCTTTTCCTTAAATTTTGTTGCACACACTTAATTATTGGGGCTTGCATTTTATACTTTCCTGACTCGTATGAATTAGTTATCTGATTGTTCAGTTGGGAAATAACTTGTTCTTTCGATTATTCTGTCGATTTGTGCCTTATACAATGGACACTCCTCCGAATTTGCTCTGTGTGATAAGGGCTTGCTTCTATACTTAGGATGTTGAGAGCAATTAAAACACTTGGGAATTCCTGAGCAATCATGAACTCCCCGAACTCCACATATTCTGCACATTGGGGTGTTAGGGCATTCTGCCATTTTGTGAGAGGGATTGAATTTAAGACATTTCTGGCATTGTTTCACAAAAATCTTATCTACAACAACGCAGCGTTCGCAATCAGTGTAGATTTTATTATTTAATTTCCTAATGGTTTGATATACCCTAGGAGAAACCCGTAAAACTATATTGTGAGTAGGGGTGTTAGATTTAGTGCTGAATAATACCTTAATTTCACTTTCCATATCCCTTAGTACGTTGTTCATCTGACAGATGGTTTCTTCGAAGGAATTTACCTCGGTGATTTTATTGACATTTTTAACCATTATCGTCGGATCTCTTTTGGTCGGAATAAATGTTTTGCATAAATTTGTTAGCTGAGTTGATTTGCATATTTCCTCTTTTAGAAAATTAGATTCGCGCTCGTCCGACATTATGGTGCCTTTAAAAAATGATCTTTATTACTATGCAGTTTTCTATTTAGTCAATATACCTAAGTTCATGTTGCAAATGTAATTATCTCTATCGATTTAGTAGGTGAAATGCAAAAAAAAAAATCGACATGATGAAATCTTTATGAAAATTCACATTTTTATTTTTATATTTTCAAGACACACACAGTTTGGGGCGGGACGTTTCACAAGAGAGACATCCACGGCGCCAATTTATAATTGTAACGAATAGTATTTTAATTAAAACATTTTAAAAACACACAGTTTGGAACGGGACGTTTCACAAGAGTGACATCCATGGCGCCAATTTATAATTGTAACGAATAGTATTTGAATTAAAACGTGTTTAAAATATATACGCACTCGGGTAAAACCCGGGCGTTGCCCGGGCCATTCGTCTAGTATTGTTATATGCGTTTAAATATATTTTTGAAACAGATATTTTTTTATAAGTCATTTATTAAATTTTAAATAAGATATTTTCTTTAAATATATATTAATATTGAAATGCCAAGTTTGTTTTACAACGTCATTGGAATATTATATTACTAAATCCTCAAATTAAATATTAAATTTATTATACTTGGAACACATTTCAGAATTTTTACAATTTATAAATATAATTTACCCAGATGCCGCTAGAGCCGCTGTTTGCGAGTGAAAGTAGAAAATTTGCAACGAATATTTATTTCAAATCAAATTCAAACCAGAAACCTTTCCAGTAGTATAGTAAATTACTTCCTTAAGTTTCACGGCGATTGGATAATCTTACCTTTTAAAACTTTCATGTGTAAAATTATTACCCAATCAAATTCAGTCATCGTCGCGACCAGTGCGGCGCAAAGCGGTAGTTTTTAAAATTCAAAATTTTGTTAATTAATGTCATTGTTTTTATTTTTGAAGTATAAAATGTTTTTTTTTTTGCGCATTAAATGTAGATTAAACTCTAGTAATATGGTTTGATATGTCGTTATTGAACTTCGAAATTTTGTTTTAAATCTTAAAATATTCGCTATTAAATGAAAAAAACTATGAAATGTTGATATTCTATATTAATAAAATGCAAATTTCATAAGTGTTGTTCACTAAAAACTTTCGTTACAATGCATCAATTTCGACCAAATTTTCAACATTTATGTAAAACGAGATGGAGCAGGTTTTGCTTAACATCAAAATATTTTTCCTAACTTTAACATGCGTAACTTCGCTGTTGTCGATTAAATACAAAAAAATTAACAGAGTTAATTTTATTTATATATAAATACAAAAAAAAAAAATTCAGCAATTCATTCAACTCAATCTAAAAAAATATTCAAAACAAGCAATTTTAAGATAACACCATATGTAAAACAGTCGGCCAAGAAAACAACAACGATATTACATCTTTCTCACATATTCACACACAATCTTGATTAATAATTAAAACTAATCTTTAACATTGTTTATTATACTTCATAATATATAATATTCGTTAGGCAAACTTTCACTCGGATAAAACCCGGGCGAAGCCGGGTACACATCTGCTAGTTATAATATATAATTTCTTTGTTAAACTTTTAAAGGTGCTTCTTAAGAATGCAAAAGCTTTAATATAAGCACAAAAATAAAATATATCTTTATTACAGTATGAGAACAAAATGTAACTTAGATTATACAGAATATAAATAGGTTATTACAAAATGTGAAAAGAAGTATAATAAAATTATGAATATATTTATTTAAAAATAAGAAACTACTTTAGTCGCGAATGATTCTTTTAAAAATAAAACAATTACTACTGCCCTTACTGCAATGGAAAAATTAATGGGAAGTAGAATTGTTTTATTTTAAAAGAATCATACGCTTCTAAAATAGTTCCGTATTTGGATAACAGATGGTGCGCTAATGCATCATAATATTTATTTCAAATAATAAAAAAATGTATCCCAAAATAATAACATGTGTATAAAAAAATATAAAAAATTATATTCCAAAATTATTCTATGAATTTACAATTTAAAAAAACTATATTTTATAATTACAAATTAGGGTTATGTTATATGTACATAAGTAGCTATTTTTTAAAAGCTTTTATACATGTATATACAAAAGTAGAGATAACTTGATTATTAAGGAATCGTCTTATTATATTGAATTTTAACTGGGCACGCTCTGTAAATATATTAAATCTAATAGAAATATTTAGGACAAAACGACAGGTTAACAATTTAAATGAGATATTTTTAATAAAAAATATTTAAATAAAGAGAAAAGGTTCCAGTTCCAGTTCCAAATAACTTTATTAGGTGCCGCTCAAAAAGAGCAACCTAGATCATCATATTTACAATATACTGAGGGGGGTGGTTATGGACAGGGGTACATTTACAATTATAATTTATAATGATGTCGTTGGGTCCGGATTCTCAGGTCCTTGGGGATATTGTTCTTGAGAAGGTTTTTTCTGGCTTGTTTGATATTCAAGGTGGGTTTGTTTTTCCTTTTTTTTTCCACTTTTCGTCATTCTGGCTTAATTGATGGAGAATTTGTCTAGGTTTTAAATTTCCTTTTTTCCTTTTTCGGCATTTGTAGTTTGTGGTTTCCTTAAAGGTGGGGTTTTCTAATTTTTCGGATTTTTCATAGAATTTAAATGATTGTCTAATAATGTAGTCATTGATGTTTTCGATATTTAGATCGTTCCTGAGGATTGTGTTCCGAACGAACCAGGGTGGAGACATGATTTTTCTGATCATTTTATTTTCAAATACTTCTAGCTTTTTAAGGATGGTCTTATGTGCTGTCATAAATATTGGGTGGCCGTATATGAGTATTGGTCTTATTATTGATGTGTAAATGGTTCTTTTGCAATGAAGGGATTATTTGCTTTTCGGTCCTAGAAGTAGGGATAGTCGGTGTTGGGCCGCTTTCGCCAAATTAATTCTGTTTTCGATGTGTTTTTTGAATGTTAGGTGCTCGTCTAGGGTCATCCCTAGGTATCGGATGTTCTCTTTCCATTTAATATTGTCTTCGAAAACAAAAAGTTCATCTAAAGGTTTCTTAATTTTGTCTTTTTTTCTGGAGAAAATGATTGCTTCACCTTTTTGGGGGTTCATTGTGACTCGCCATTCTTTACACCAGAGCGTGGAAAAGATGCAGGCCTCTTGAAGTTTCATGTGGAGTCTGTCGAAGTCGTATGTCGAGGCCAAAATGGCGGTATCATCGGCAAATAGGTGTAAAGAGGTGTCTTCAATACAGGGGAAGTCATCTATATATATGTCAAATAAGGTTGGTCCTGTGACTGATCCTTGGGGGACCCCGGCAAGGATGTTCCTAGCTGTTGAAAGTTCGTCTTTAACTCGTACCTTGAATGTTCTATTTGTTAAGAAGTTTTGCGTTATTTTTATGATGTCTCCAGGAAGGTGCTTTTTGCACGTTTTGTAGAGAAGGGCTTCGTGCCAGACTTTATCGAATGCTTTGGCAATATCGAAGAATACGGCTCCTGTTATTTGGCCTAGGTCCATGGCTTTTCTTATTTTTTTCAGTGACAACAACTAGCTGGTGCAATGTTGAGTGCTTGGCTTGGTAGCCAAATTGTTCAGGTCTGAGTGGATTATTTTCTTCTAGGGATTTTCTGAGTCTTCTTAAAACAATTCTTTCGAATAGTTTTGAGTTGGCAGGTAACAGCGAAATGGGCCTGTAGCTTGTTGGTTCATGCATGGATTTTCCTTTTTTAAGTATGGGACAGATAATGGACGTTTTCCATCTGTCAGGGAAGTGGGCAAGCTGCAGTGAGGCGTTAAAGATTTCGGTTATTGATGCTAGTATATGATTAGGGAGCAGTTTGAGAGCTTCATTAGGCAATTCATCGATTCCGGGAGCTTTTTTATTTGGTAGATATTCAATAATCGCTTTTATTTCACCAATGTTTGTTGGTTCTAGTCCTATTTCTTTATTTTTTTCCAAGTATGAATTCACACGTTTGATGTATGTACGAGTAGGTTTATAGTGGGATGTATAGGGATTGGGGGTGAACTGTTTTTCATAGTTGTTGGCAAATGATTCAGCTGCTTCTTCTGTGGTTAGTATCTGCCCATTGTTTGTCTTCAGTGTTATTTCTTGTTTTTCAGAGTTGGATAATCGTTTGATGGCTTTCCATATGGTTTGGTCCGTGACTTTCAAGTTTTCGATAAAGTGGACCCAGCTGGTGTTATCGTGCTCTCTTATAAGTTTCTGTGATTCTCTCCGGGCCGTCATGTAGGCTGATTTATCTCTGGGGTCGCAGGCTTTTTTTCATTTTTTTTCTTAGTCTGTTGGTGGATTGTATTTTTTCTTTAATGTGAGGTGGATATCTTCGTTCTAGTTCCGGGTCCTTATATTTTGTTGAATCTTTCAAATTTTGCTCCATTTGTTCTTCAATGTGTGTAATGGCCTCGTCTATTTTGAAGATGTATCTAGGATCAGTTCAGGAGGTTCAGCGATTTCCATTTTGTACTTGAATAGGGCCCAATCTGTAATTTTTATTTTTGTATTTGAGTAGGAGATTTTGAAATCCTGTAGCACAAGTAGTACTGGGAGATGATCAGAGGTTAGTTAGTGCAGGACTTTAGAGTATGCACTTTGGGAGATGTTTTTGTGCACGGCGATATCAATGATGTCTGGAGGTGAGTCATCAGTAGGTTCGTCGGGGTAGCTCACATCTAGGTCCATAACCTTGATTGCGTTTTGGAGCCTTCTCCCGCTTGGGTTAGTGGTGGTGGAACCCCAGGCAGGATGTTTGCAGTTTAGGTCCCCTGCTATGATGGTCGGTGTGTCCGTTGAAAAAATGTTATAGATATCGGTTTGATCTAGATAGGTGTTTGGTGGTTTGTAGCACGAATACAGGTTCATATTTAACCCGTTTTTGTTTTTGATTGAAATTCCTGTTGTTTCCAGGCTTGAGGTGGTGGCATGAATAGTTGCATGGCTGTACTTCTTGTGGATGAAAATGGCAGTTCCACCACCTTGTCAGGTTAGTCTGTCGTTGCGGAGGGTGATGAAGTTTTGAATCCTCATTTTATGGCACGGCTTAAGCCAGGTTTCTGACACTAGTGCGAAGTCGATGTCGTGGTCGTTAAGGAATTCTGAGAATTGTTGTTTTTGTTTCGGAGACTGCACGCGTTCCTGTGAACGATTCGAAGGCTATTTTTATACATATTTTTGTGATTCATTTACATCTAAAGGTGTCTACAACGTTCTTCATGATGTTTTATATTATTGCGGGGTCACTGAGAGCCTTTTTGATAGCGCTCTCTAGTTGGTTGACCTTAGTGGCTGAAGGAGGATTGGGACGTTCTTTATTGACATATGGAGTTTTATTCTTGTTTTGAGTGGGTTGGGGAATTTCAGAAGGGTTTGGACCTGTAGGGTTGGATTTTTCTTTTTCTGTATTGGGGTTTGGTTTCTTATTAATTTGGATTAGGGGCACTCTATTTATTTTTCTGTATAGTGGGCAACCACGCAAACTTGCTGTATGCTGACCCTGGCAGTTTGCACATTTAGGTGGGACTTCTTTTTCTTTGGCACATTCGGATGTGAAATGATTTTCTCCACATTTTACACATTTGGGAGTTTCCCTGCATTCAAACTGAGAGTACCCAAAGTTTTGGCACCTATGGCATTGTCCGGGGCCTTTGGGAGCCCTGTAAGCCTCGACGTTGCACTTCATGTCGAAGAGATCTGTGATATTGTAAATTTCTTTATTCCTTGCAGTCTTGGGAAGGGTTACCTGGATTAGTGGGAGCTCCTCCTTTGTTCTTGAATTTCTTAGTCTTGCAAGTTTAGACATCTCGAATCCCTTGTTTTCCAGATCTTCTTGTCTTTCGGGGATGGTAATGCAGCGGTCGAGACTTCTGACGACGACTCTAAGGCACTTTTCGTCATCTAGGATCTTGAAGTGGAAGGTGTAGTGGCGATCTTCCAACCACTTGGTAGCTATCCGGTAGTCCGATGTTGTGTGAGTCTGAACGTTGATGTATCGGCCTGATGTGTAAATTTCTGGCTTTTGTTTTGTACAATTGACAAGACCATCTCTAAGGCCTGACCTTTCCTTTACTCCGCTTATTTTAATTGGTGGTATTCTGATCTTGGGGTTAGGGGTGGGATTGTTAGGTTTGTTATTCAATGTTTCGTTAGGTTTCTTTGATGGGTTAGAGTTTTTATGGTTTTGTTCATGATTTGGAATTTTGTTTGGTGTTACTTCGATTTCCATTTCGACTGTTTCTGCTTCATGAGGTTTTTCAGGCTGTTTAGATTGTAATTTTGGTTCAGGATTACCTTGTGACCTTTGGTTGGAGCACCAGGTTGTTTTTTACGTTGTTGTTTCTTTTGCGGCTACTGGTGATTTTTCTCTTGGGCGCTTCGCGGGGGCTTTTGTAGTATTGTGTTCTAGGTAGTTGGAGTGCAGTTCGCACAGTTCCCTTTCGTAAAAGTCAATAAAATTTATTAGCTCTGCAAAGGTGGTTTCGACCGCGCCGGAGTATTTTTTCAAAGCTTGAGAATCTTCTTCATTTTTTAATTCTGGGCATTCTGGAAGTTTCCAAATTGAATATTTACGGGTACCTACTGGGTATTTGGGGTTGGTAAAATTAGTTTTGGGGGCTTCTGGTGCAGGGAGGTCTTCCATGGTTCGGGTTTTTCGCGTGGGACTCGAATTTCTTGGTTTTTTTTCAGTTCAGTTCAGTTCAAAATTAACTTTATTAGGTGCCGCTCAAAAAGAGCAACCTAGCTTATGATATTAACAATGAATTATATGTACACGTTCTTCACATTGACAGGGTATTCACATCTTTACAAGGTTAGAGCCTGGCGCGCGGTCTTTAGATCGGTGTGTTCTCTTTTCTAATATGTTCTGTTATTTTTTATTTATTTATTATTTTTTTTCTTTAACGTGTTTTTTCTTAAGATTTTTCCATTTTTCTACATTTGTTCTCAATCGATATAGGAGTTGCCTTGGCTTTGGTTTCCTTCTCTTCAGTTCTTGTTTGTAGTTACAGGCTTCTCTGAATGTAATATTTTCGAGATTTTCAGATTTATCGTAAAAGTTGAAAACTTGTTTTATTATGAAATCATTTATATTTTCTAAATTGAGGTCCTTTCTGATGATACTACTTCTGACAAACCATGGGGCACCTATTATTTTCTTTAATACCTGGTTTTCGAAACTTTCGAATTTTTTCAGTGTAGTTTTGTTTGCGGTTATGAAGACTGGGTGGCCGTAGGTTAGGATTGGTCTTATAATAGACGTGTATATGGTACGTTTGCAGTGTAGGGATGGTTTGCTCTTGCTCCCTAGAAATAGTGCTAGTCGGTGCTGGGCTGCTTTTGCGAGGTTTATTCGGTTTTGCACGTGTTCTTGGAAGGTCAGGTGTTGATCAAGGATGACGCCCAGGTAGCGGACGCTGTCCTTTCATTTTATGGATTCATCAGGGAAGCCTAGATCTTCTAGGGGCTTCTTCACTTTTAGTCTTTTGTCTGAGAAGAGTACAGCTTCGGTTTTTTGTGGGTTCAATTCAACCCGCCATTCGTCGCACCAAATATTAACGAATACCAGTGCTTCTTGAAGTTTGAGATAGATGGTATCGAAGTTGAAGGCTGAGACTAGAGTTGCGGCGTCGTCTGGGTATAGATGTAGGGACATTCCTTCGGGGCAACGGTATTCATCAATAAAAATATTGAAGAAGGTGGGGCCGATGACTGACCCTTGAGGGACTCCTGCTCGAATTTTTCTTGGGGTTGACAGGACATCTTTGACTTTTACTTTAAAGTTTCTGTCACAAAGGAAGCTTTTTGTCATTCGGATGATGTCTCCAGGTAGGTTCTTTTTTACCATTTTATACAAAAGGGCCTCGTGCCAAACTTTGTCAAATGCCTTGGAGATGTCAAAGAAGATGCCTCCTGTTAATTGTTTTGATTCCATGGCCTTTCTTATCTTCTCCGTGACGACCACAAGTTGATGAAGGGTTGAGTGTTTTTGCTGGAACCCAAATTGTTCGGGCCTGAGGGGATGTTCGTTGCTGAGTGCTTTTTTTATTCTTCTTAAAATGATTCTTTCGAATAGTTTGGAGGTGACAGGTAGGAGGGAAATGGGTCTATAACTTGCTGGGTCGTACTTTGATTTGCCTTGTTTTAGTATGGGACAAATGATCGATGTTTTCCAATTGTTCGGGAAGTATGCGAGTTTCAATGAGGCATTAAAAGTGCTGGTTAGTGATTCGAGAAAATGGTTGGGCAGTAGTTTAAGGGCTTCGTTCGTGATTCCGTCGATGCCTGGGGCTTTTTTCTTAGGGAGGGTGTCAATTATTGCTTTGATTTCTCCAATGTTAGTGGGTTCCAGAGCTATTTTGTTGTTTGTTAGGAGGTGTGCGGTGATTTTTTTGTTCAGAGATGTGTTCGAATATGAAGGGGTAGGAGGATTTGGGCTGAGCTGCTTTTCATAGGAGTCAGCAAGTGCTTCAGCTGCCTCCTCGGCTGTTAGTGTCAGATTGTTATTGGTTTTCACGATAATTTCTTCTTTCTTTGGGGCTGTGAGGCGTCTAATGGCCTTCCATACTGTCTGATCAGATACGTCAAGGTTTTCTATGTAGGTGTCCCAGCTGGTGTTGTCGTGTTCTCTAGTAAGTTTTTGTGATTCTCTTCGTGCGGAAATGTACGCTTTTTTGTCGTTGGGGTCGCAGGTCTCTTTCATTTTTTTTCTTAGTCTGTTAGTTTTTCGTAATTTTTCTTTGATGCGGGCTGGATACTTGCTATCGAGGTCTTGTTCTTTATATTTTGTGGACTTTGTTGGTTTTGAATGATTTGGTCCTCAATGGAAGCTATGGAGTCGATTATTTCTTGGGGAGTTTCTGCGGTGTGCGCTGGGGGTTGGGTGTTTTCCATTTGGTACTTAAAGAGGGCCCAGTCGATGATTTTGATTGTTGTGTCGGAGCGGGTTATATTATAGTCTTGTAATATTAGAAGGACTGGAAGGTGATCAGACGTCATCTCGTGCAGGACTTTTGAGTGAACGGTCTGACTCAGATTTTTGTGGATTGCGATGTCCAAGATGTCGGGTGGTGAGTCATGTGTCGGTTCATCTGGGTAGCTTAAATCCAGGTTGAGGCATTCGACAACCTTTTGTAGGATCTTGCCATTTGGATTGGTGGAGAATGAACCCCAGGTTGGATTCTTGCAGTTGAGGTCTCCAGCTAGGATTGTTGGAGTGTTGGTTTTGAAAATATTGTAGATGTGTCCTTTGGGTCAAGAGGCGTGTTTGGGGGCTTGTAGCAGGAGTATATGTTCAATGTTGTTCCATTTTGTCTTTGATTGTTATTCCTGTGGTTTCCAAATTCAGGCAAGTGCTTTGAATGGGAACACAGTAATATTTCTTATGGATGAAAATTGCTGTGCCTCCGCCCTGTCCAGACAGTCTGTCATTCCGAACGGTGTTGTAGTTGGGGATGTTCATCCTGTGACAGGGCTTGAGCCAGGTTTCGGAGATTAGAGCTATGTCTATGTCGTGGTCGTTCAGAAATTCAGTGAATTGTTGCCTTTTATTCCGAAGGCTACATGCGTTCCAATGAATGATTCGGAGTTTATTCTTTTTGTCTTTTGCGTTCATTGAGGACCGATGGTGGCGAGAACGTTCCTCACTATGGTGGCAATGATCTTTGGATCGATGAGAGCCTTTTCGATGACACTCTCGATGGGGCTTTGCTTGGAGGTTTTCAAGGGAATACTTTTAGGTTGGTTTGCGCAGGTTTTTTCCTTATTTCCTGTGGTTTGAGGGATTTTTGCATTGATGGGTACCTTGGAGGGTTCTTTTAGTGCATTAGGGCGTGGGTTCTTTTGACTGGGTATATCCTTATTTATTTTTTTGTAGAGTGGACAACCACGCCAGTTTGCCGTGTGCTGACCCTGGCAGTTAGCGCATTTTGGTAGGACTTCTTTTTGTTTAGAGCATTCGGAGGTGAAATGGTTCTCTCCGCACTTGACACATTTGAGGGTTTCTCTGCATTCAAACTTTGAATGTCCAAAGCTTTGACATCTGTGACATTGGCCTGGACCTTTGGGGGCCCTATAGGCCTCGACTCGGCACTTCATGTCGCAGATATCCGTTATGTTGTAGATATCTTTGTTCTTAGGCGTTTTGGGAAGAGTAACCTGGATTAGTGGGAGCTCTTCCTTTGTTCCCGCCCTGCGTAGTCTGACAATTTTTGTCATATGAAATCCCTTGTTGTCTAAGTCCTCTTGGATTTCAGGAATCGTGATGCAGCAGTCGAGGCCTCTGACTACAATTCTGAGGTTTTTTTCTTCGTCAAGTATTTTAAAATGGAATGTGTAGTGACGTTCTTCTAGCCACCTGGTTGCTGTGCGGTAGTCCGTCACCGAATGAGTCTGGACGTTTATGTGGCGCCCAGATGTGGAGAATTCAGGTTTTTTCTGCGTGCAGTTTATGAGTCCTTCTCTAAGTCCAGACCATTCAGTTACCCCACTGATTTTGATCGGTGGTATTCCTATTTTTGGGTTAGGGGTAGGGTTGTTAAGTCCTTTATCTGGGTTTTCCGTGTCTTTGTTGGGCGGGTTCGATTTTTTGGGGTTCTGTTCAGGATTTGAGTTCCTATTTGGAGTGACTTCGATTTCCATATCGGTGTTTTCTTTAGCTTGGGGTTTTTCTGCTGTTTATTTTTTGATGTTGGTTTAGAGTTTGTGGGAACTCTTGAAGTCTGTTTGGGACACCAGGCAATATTTTGCGAGGCATGTGATTCTTTTATGGCTTCTGGGGATGTTACTCTCGGGCGCTTCAAAGGAGCTTTGCTTGTATTTTCAACATATTCTGAACGAATTTGTTTTAGTTCTCTGTCATAGAAGTCGAGGAAATTTATTAGCTCAGCGAAGGTGCTTTCAACAGAGCTACAGAAATTTTTCATAGCTTTGGAGTCTTCTTCGTTCTTCATTTTCGGGCATTCTGGCAATGTCCAGATAGAATATTTTCGTGTGCCTACCGGGTATCTGGAGTTGGTAAAATTGGTTTTGGGGGCTTCTGGTGCTGGGGGGTCTTCCATGATTCGGGTTTTTCGCGTGGGACTTATGTTTTTTTTTTCCAGTTCCAAATAACTTTATTAGGTGCCGCTCAAAAAGAGCGAACTAGATCATCATATTTACAATATACTGAGGGGGTGGTTATGTACAGGGGTTCATTTACAATTATAATTTATAATGATGTCGTTGGGTCCGGATTCTCAGGTCCTTGGGGATATTTTTCTTGAGAAGGTTTTTTCGGGCTTGTTTGATATTCAAGGTGGGTTTGTTTTTCCTTTTTTTCCACTTTTCGTCATTCTGGCTTAATTGATGGAGAATTTGTCTAGGTTTCAAATTTCTTATTTTCCTTTTTCCGCATTTGTAGTTTGTGGCTTCCTTAAAGGTGGGATTTTCTAATTTTTCGGATTTTTCGTAAAATTTAAATGATTGTCTAATAATGTAGTCATTGATGTTTTCGATATTTAGATCGTTCCTGAGGATTGTGTTCCGAACGAACCAGGGTGGAGACATGATTTTTCTGATCATTTTATTTTCAAATACTTCTAGCTTTTTAAGGATGGTCTTATGTGCTGTCATAAAAATTGGGTGGCCGTATATGAGTATTGGTCTTATTATTGAAGTGTAAATCGTTCTTTTGCAATGAAGGGATAATTTGCTTTTTGGTCCTAGAAGTAGGGATAGTCGGTGTTGGGCAGCTTTCGCCAAATTAATTCTGTTTTCGATGTGTTTTTTGAAGGTTAGGTGCTCGTCTAGGGTCATCCCTAGGTATCGGATGTTCTCTTTCCATTTAATATTGTCTTCGAAGACAAAAAGTTTGTCTAAAGGTTTCTTAATTTTGTCTTTTTTTCTGGAAAAAAATGATTGCTTCACTTTTTTGGGGGTTCATTGTGACTCGCCATTCCTTACACCAGAGCGTGGAAAAGATGCAGGCCTCTTGGAGTTTCATGTGGAGATTGTTGAAGTTATATGTTGAGGCTAAAATGGCGGTATCATCGGCAAATAGGTGTAAAGAGGTGTCTTCAATACAGGGGAAGTTGTCTATATATATGTCAAATAAGGTTGGTCCTGTGACTGATCCTTGGGGGACCCCGGCAAGGATGTTCCTAGCTGTTGAAAGTTCATTTTTGACTCGTACATTGAATGTTCTATTTGTTAAGAAGTTTTGCGTTATTTTTATGATGTCTCCGGGAAGGTGCTTTTTGCACATTTTGTAGAGAAGGGCTTCGTGCCAGACTTTATCGAATGCTTTGGCGATATCGAAAAATACGGCTCCTGTTATTTGGCCTAGGTCCATGGCTTTTCTTATTTTTTCAGTGACAACTACTAGCTGGTGCAATGTTGAGTGTTTGGCTTGGTAGCCAAATTGTTCGGGTCTGAGTGGATTCTTTTCTTCGAGGGATTTTCTGAGTCTTCTTAAAACAATTCTTTCGAATAGTTTTGAGATGGCAGGTAGCAGTGAGATGGGCCTGTAGCTTGTTGGTTCATGGATGGATTTTCCTTTTTTAAGTATAGGACAGATAATGGACGTTTTCCATCTGTCAGGGAAGTGGGCAAGTTGCAGTGAGGCGTTAAATATTTCGGTTATTGATGCTAGTATATGATTAGGGAGCAGTTTGAGAGCTTCATTAGGTAATTAGTCGATTCCGGGAGCTTTTTTATTTGGTAGATATTCAATAATCGCTTTTATTTCACCAATGTTTGTTGGTTCTAGTCCTGTTTCTTTATTTTTTTTCATGTATGAATTCACCCGTTTGATGTATGTACGAGTAGGTTTGGAGTGGGATGTATAGGGATTGGGGGTGAACTGTTTTTCATAGTTGTTGGTAAATGATTCAGCTGCTTCTTCTGTGGTTAGTGTCTGCCCATTGTTTGTCTTCAGTGTTATTTCTTGTTTTTCAGAGTTGGATAATCGTTTGATGGCTTTCCATATGGTTTGGTCCGTGACTTTCAAGTTTTCGATAAAGTGGTCCCAGCTGGTGTTATCGTGCTCTCTTGTAAGTTTCTGTGATTCTCTCCGGGCCGTCATGTAGGCTGATTTATCTCGGGGGTCGCAAGTATTTTTCTTTTTTTTTCTTAGTCTGCTGGTGGATCGTATTTTTTCTTTAATGTGAGGTGGATATCTTCGTTCTAGTTCCGGGTCCTTATATTTTGTTGAATCTTTCAAATTTTGCACCATTTGTTCTTCAATGTGTGTAATGGCCTCGTCTATTTTTGAAGATGTATCTAGGATCAGTTCAGGAGGTTCAGCGATTTCCATTTTGTACTTGAATAGGGCCCAATCTGTAATTTTTATTTTTGTATTTTAGTAGGAGATTTTGAAATCCTGTAGCACAAGTAGTACTGGGAGATGATCAGAGGTTAGTTCGTGCAGGACTTTAAAGTATACGCGCGCGCGCTTTGGGAGATGTTTTTGTGCACGGCGATATCGATGATGTCTGGAGGTGAGTCATGAGTAGGTTCGTCGGGGTAGCTCACATCTAGGTCCATAACGTTGATTGCGTTTTGGAGCCTTCTCCCGCTTGGGTTAGTGGTGGTGGAACCCCAGGCAGGATGTTTGCAGTTTAGGTCCCCTGCTATGATGGTCGGTGTGTCCGTTGAAAAAATGTTATAGATATCGGTTTGATCTAGATAGGTGTTTGGTGGTTTGTAGCACGAATACAGGTTCATATTTAACCCGTTTTTGTTTTTGATTGAAATTCCTGTTGTTTCCAGGCTTGAGATGGTGGCATGAATAGGTGCATGGCTGTACTTCTTGTGGATGAAAATGGCAGTTCCACCACCTTGTCCTGTTAGTCTGTCGTTGCGGAGGGTGATGAAGTTTTGAATCCTCATTTTATGGCACGGCTTAAGCCAGGTTTCTGACACTAGTGCGATGTCGATGTCGTGGTCGTTTAGGAATTCTGAGAATTGTTGTTTTTTGTTTCGGAGACTGCACACGTTCCAGTGAACGATTCGAAGGCTATTTTTATACATATTTTTGTTATTCATTTACATCTAAAGGTGTCTACAACGTTCTTCATGATGTTTTCTATTATTGCGGGGTCACTGAGAGCCTTTTTGATAGCGCTCTCTAGTTGGTTGCCCTTAGTGGCTGAAGGAGGATTGGGACGTTCTTTATTGACATATGGAGTTTTATTCTTGTTTTGAGTGGGTTGGGGAATTTCAGAAGGGTTTGGACCTGTAGGGTTGGATTTTTCTTTTTCTGTATTGGGGTTTGGTTTCTTATTAATTTGGGTTTGGGGCACTCTATTTATTTTTCTGTATAGTGGGCAACCACGCCAACTTGCAGTATGCTGACCCTGGCAGTTTGCACATTTAGGTGGGACTTCTTTTTCTTTGGCGCATTCGGATGTGAAATGATTTTCTCCACATTTTACACATTTGAGAGTTTCCCTGCATTCAAACTGAGAGTGCCCAAAGTTTTGGCACCTATGGCATTGTCCGGGGCTTTTGGGAGCCCTGTAAGCCTCGACGTTGCACTTCATGTCGCAGAGATCTGTGATATTGTAAATTTCTTTATTCCTTGCAGTCTTGGGAAGGGTTACCTGGATTAGTGGGAGCTCCTCCTTTGTTCTTGAATTTCGTAGTCTTGCAAGTTTAGACATCTCGAATCCCTTGTTTTCCAGATCTTCTTGTATTTCGGGGATAGTGATGCAGCGGCCGAGACCTCTGACGACGACTCTAAGGCACTTTTCGTCGTCTAGGATCTTGAAGTGGAAGGTGTAGTGGCGATCTTCCAACCACTTGGTAGCTATCCGGTAGTTTGATGTTGTGTGAGTCTGAACGTTGATGTATCGGCCTGATGTGTAAAATTCTGGCTTTTGTTTTGTACAATTGACAAGACCATCTCTAATGCCTGACCATTCCTTTACTCCGCTTATTTTAATTGGTGGTATTCTGATCTTGGGGTTAGGGGTGGGATTGTTAGGTTTGTTATTCAATGTTTCGTTAGGTTTCTTTGATGGGTTAGAGTTTTTATGGTTTTGTTCGTGATTTGGCATTTTGTTTGGTGTCACTTCGATTTCCATTTCGACTCTTTTTGCTTCATTAGGTTTTTCAGGCTGTTTAGATTGTAATTTTGGTTCAGGATTACCTTGTGACCTTTGGTTGGAGCACCAGGTTGTTTTTTGCGTTGTTGTTTCTTTTGCGGCTACTGGTGATTTTTCTCTTGGGCGCTTCGCGGGGGCTTTTGTAGTATTGTGTTCTAGGTAGTTGGAGCGCTGTTCGCACAGTTCCCTTTCGTAAAAGTCAATAAAATTTATTAGCTCGGCAAAGGTGGTTTCGACCGCGCTGGAGTATTTTTTCAAGGCTTGAGAATCTTCTTCATTTTTTAATTCTGGGCATTCTGGAAGTTTCCAAATTGAATATTTACGGGTACCTACTGGGTATTTGGGGTTGGTAAAATTAGTTTTGGGGGCTTCTGGTGCAGGGAGGTCTTCCATGGTTCGGGTTTTTCGCGTGGGACTCGAATTTTTAATTTTTCAAAATCCACCGTTAAAAAAAAAAAAAAAAAAAGTTTTTTTTTCCTTTGCAGATCCAGATACGCCCTTTTATATAATATACTAGACGGATGACCCGGGCTTCGCCCCTGGATTGACCCGTGTGCATATCTACCCGAGTGATATATATTTAGATAAGATTTTTTTATATAATTGTTTGTTATAAGCATTATCTATTTGTTTGCATCAGCATAATTTATTTTAATCTTTGATAGAGGGCGCTGTTCGTGAGCTAAGTAGAATAATTTGAATATATAGTTTTAATAATTGATTTATATATTTTTTAAAATAGCCTATCGTCTTACCCGTATTTTATTTTACCTATGTATGGAAATTTTGGTTTGCATTAGTGAACTACTGCGAATTTGTATACCGGACATACAAACAAACAAACAAACATGCAAACATTCATTTATATATATATACTAGCGGATGTGTACCCGGCTTCGCCCGGGTTTTATCCGAGTGAAAGTTTGCCTAACGAATATTATTGATAATAATATTCTGGAACACACAGAATATTATGATAATAATGATAATTATATTCGTTACTTCATATATTTATAGAGATATACTACATGATCTTAGCCAAAAGGCCGATAAACGATATTTTTTTATATATAGAGATGACCTGGCTTCGTGTGTCTTCTGCTCGAGTGAATGTTTCGCTGGTAGAATTTTGTTCCTGCCTACTATTAATCATTATCTGGCTTCGCCCGTGGTCTGCTTTAGTGAATATTCTCCAAAAGATTTTTTTAATGCAATCAAGCATGATACAGCAATATTGTCATCATCATTTCTGACTAAAAAAATATTGTTGCGCTCAGTACTTGGTTAAATATAATTTTTCTTGGTTAAAGTGAGGCAAAAAAACTCTTCCAGATTTAACTCTCTGTCCTGTTCAAATTTCAGCGAGATTAGTTACATATTGAGGGCTTGCATAGCCGACAAACATGTTCCCGGCTTCGCCCGATTTTTACCCGAGTAAAAGTTTGCTTAACAAACATTTGTTAAAACGATTCTAGCAAACATCCAATCCCTACTGAATCTATACTTGTCTACACTCTTGATAATTTTTTCCCGGTTCCTTGAAAAATACTCGATAAGTTGAAAAAATCAGTTATAATTGGTCCACTCGGTAATTTGAAGTTGAAGGAATAGTAACTTGCCACAAACGAAA
>CP092864.1:11505534-11580814 GCA_030710605.1 Cordylochernes scorpioides
TATTTCTACCCCTAATGGGTTTGAAGAATTTTTTCAGACAACATTTCTGCCTCTCAATGTTTTATACACTGCCATTTTTGTTCCAATCAACTGTCATGGAATTAATCATTAAGTTGTTTATTAAAAAAAATAAAGGTCACTTTTCCCATCAAAATAAAAGCTAATTGAACCTCTACAAACTAGCCGATTTGGATGGAAAATTTGTTGGAAGGATATTAATATGTTTTGATGGTAACCTTTATTTTAATAGAAGACTCAGGCCACTGACAAAGCCACAACACCCGCTTTGGTGGGCAGTCACAAGATGATTCTTAGTTTTAGCATCTATTTTGGTTCCAGACTTTAGTCTGGTCATCTACGGAAACCATGCTTTCCAGAATGGTTGCAAGGTTTTCCCACTATGTTTTTTTTTTTTTTGCTTATCCCTAGTAAACGTGGTACATGCCATGATAATCATGGTGGGTAGTTAGCGACTGCTTTTACTGTAAGCGCACCACATGTCTACACATGTGAAAAGCAGTTCGACTTTGCACTTACAAAGTACTAAGTGCAATTCTCAACCTGCAACCCCAAAACACATTATTGACTGTATTGACTCATCCATTGATGAGCTCTTCTACTCATCCCCAGCAGACACCATCAACAAGTTCTACAAGCTTGATATTCTAATATGGTTGTTCAGTGGAGATAAGAAGAAGAAAGATCTATTTTTGTGGGAGAGGAGGTGACTCCTTTATTTGTATAAATCTATCTCCTCCCAGCAAACTTTGCATATCTACAAAGTTGTTTGGGAAAGTCAAAGTTGTTGTTGTTGTTTCTTATCCCCTTGTGTAAAGATTACACGAATTCCATGAGTTCATGCTCCTCGAGCTGTTTTATGATAAGCAGCGGCCTCTCCCAAAGGTCCTGTTTAGTGAATCTAATGCAAGCCAAAATGTGTTCTGGAACTGCAGGTGCCAAGCTACATTTTGGGCAAGTGGGGTAGATTTTGTTTTTATTTTCTATCTTCAATGGCTTGAGATGGCCTGTTCTAAATCTTTTTAGTGTTGTTTGATGCTGTCTATTTCTGATGTTCAGAGCTCGGTGGAAGGCTGGTTAAACCGTTTGGTTTTCGACCACTACGACCCGGGTTCGATTCCCGCATTGGACACTTTTTTTCTGATAATAAAAAAAATGCTCCAATGGCCCCCGATTCTTGCAAAAGTCCAACCCCACCAACGAGAGCAAGTAACCAAAACGGGGCTCTGGCACATTTGTAAGTGCAAAGTCCAACTGCTTTTTACATGTGTAGACATGTGGTGCGCTTACAGTAAAAGCAGTCGCTAACTACCCACCATGATTATCATGGCCTGTACCACGTGTACTAGGGATAATTAAAAAGAAAAAGAGCTCCTTCTGGGTTCACCAAAAGTGATGTGTGTGTGTGTTCAGGAACTTCATGCTTCCGATCAGCTTGCGTCAACCCTCCGAGGAGAGAGTTGAGGTTGGACTCTGTATAGTTAACATCATCCACTCTGCCTACTGCTGTTATTAAAGTGATCTAAAGGAGATTTGACACGCCTTTTCTATCATCTCGGGGTATTCTTTTAATAATATTTTTTCACTTTTAAAAAAACTAAGCACCTATGCTCACTCGTTAGGTTTTTTAATATCAACATCTGACCTTTTTTTTTCCTATTTTAAAAATATTTTTCCATGTGTTCAGCGTAATTATTGTGCAAATATTGTCTTAAATATCCATTTTCTTGATTCTTCAGGAAGCCTTTAAGAACAAATATTGGGTAATTGAGGTATTATGCTGATAAAGGCCAAGAGTCCAAAACACGTTCATGGTTGGCTTTTCTTGATTTATTATATATATAAAAAATGGATTGGCCACATATAATGGAAAAAGCCTAAATTAACATTTCTCAGGCCAAGAGGAAATCTATCTATCTGATAAGAGGACACCTCTCCCTAAGGAACATTTTGGCTCTGCAATTAGGTGTTATCCTTTACAGGCAGGTTCTACTGTAATTAGGAAAAACAAATGGTTACTGCCTCTACCATGACTACACACAGAACAAGGCTTATTAACAGGTTTATTTACATATTCTGGGGTGAAAAATATTTTTGTTCCACTAGATGGCACACTCAACAATATTAAATTCTCATGTGAGGGGTCAGGATATGTCTTTTTTATTTTTAATATGAAACACCTGACCTTTTTTTATTCTTCTTATTTTTTCATATATATATATATTTGAGAGAGAAAAATTAAGAAAGAAGAAATGAAATTGTCAGGAAATAAAAGGAATTCAAGTAATCTTTACACAAGGGGATAAGAAACAACAACAGGAATGAGCTTTTTAGAATGTAAAGCACCATTTTCTAGACAAAAATCAATGATTTTTTTAAACTCTATTTAAATATATTGACCAACCCAGATAGTCAACCCTAATGCCTAATATGGCTACGTTGGCATATATATTAGAATAAAGTTTAAAATATAGTTGATATTTAGTATGAAAGATGGCGCTTTGCCATCTAAAAAGTTTTTTGAGCCACTCTGAGAGTATATATATATACTAGCCGAATGACCCGGGCAATGCCCCGGTTTTACCCGATTAAATGCTTTTATTCAAATACTATTTGTTACAATTATAAATTGGCGCAGTGGATATCATTCTTGTATAATATATAAATGAGTTTTAAAAATTGTAAAAAAAAAAATGCATCGGCCGGGAATCGAACCCGGGCCACCCGCGTGGCAGGCGAGCATTTTACCACTGAACCACCGATGCTTATAAGAAATGGCCATATTTGGGTATTTATTCAAATCACAAAAGCAAACGTTGATTGTTGATGACTCTGATACTTGTATATTTTAATATATACAGTGGTACCTCAACATACGAGCGCCCCAACATACGAGTTTTTCAAGATACGAGCCGACGAGTAAGTGATTTTTTGCTTTTAGTTACGAGCGAAATTTGAGATACGAGTTCGGTTCGGTAGTAACACGCAGTCGCGCCATCACGATCAGTTAGCAGCGTGCTTCCGCTGTGATAAGTTGTGTTTTGTGTTGCGTTTACATTTACAGTTTTAGTTCATTTATTTTTATAACCATGGATAAGAAGAAAGTTTGTAAAAAGTCAAGTGCTAAGAAAAAGATGATGAGTATTGAATTAAAACGTGAAATTTCTACAAGTGAGATAAAGGAGATCTTAGGAATGTGGGAGAGAGTTTCACAGTTCGTGGAAAAAAAACACCCAGAAAAAGTTGCAACAGGTCGTGCATCTGACCTTTTTAATGACACTTGCCTAACTCATTTCCGGAACATTCTGAGAGGAAGGAAGAAACAAACCTCCTTGAACATGTTTTTTTCTAAACGGCCTACAGGTGAAAGCGAGAAAAATGTAGCGAAAAAGGCAAAGACCAGTGAGGATATCTAATTTATTTCTTTACATTCTCTTTTTTGTTTTTGTGCAATAAATATTTGATATTTATAAATATGTTTTTATTATTTAAAACCACGTTACAAAAATAATTGGGGTGACATTTTGGAGGTTGGAACGGATTAATGGTAGTTCAATTGTTTTGTATGGGGAAATTTGCTTCGAGATACGAGTAATTCAAGATACGAGCAAGGTTGCGGAACGAATTAAACTCGTATGTTGAGGTACTACTGTATATACCTTTTCATTCATATTGTATACAGTAGAATCCCTCCATGAGAAGACATTCCTGTAAAATGACATCTCTCTATAAAGGACAGTTTTTATTACCAAGATTACCATTTTTATTATTTAGCAACTCTCAGGCCAAGAAGAAATCTATCTATATATCTGATAAGAGGACACCTCTCCCTAAGGAACACTTTGGTTCTGCAATTAGGTGTTATCTTTTACAGGGAAGGTAGTTCTACTGTAATTAGGAAAAACAAATGGTTACTGCCTCTACCATGACTACACACAGAACAAGGCTTATTAACAGCTTTATTTACATATTCTGGGGTTGTAGCAATGATTCTATATTATGTTAGCCTCAATAGGAATATTGGGGATGGCAATTCCTTTTGAAACTCTTGGGATGTAGCTTCTTCTAACTTAAATATTATGGGATAGGTTTTAAACACAAAGACCAAATCTAAATAAATATTATTTTTATTTATTTGGATTTGGTCTTATTATCTTGTAGTTCAGCTCCGCCTTTGCCGGTCCCAAGCCCGGATGAAAAGCAGGGAAAGCAGTAACATGCTCGCTAAAAAACCTGGGCTCAGCTGGCCCAGGGAATCCCTGTAAGGGATTCCAAATCCAGGGATACAAGATGAGCAGCATTTGTACTCCATGTTAGGAGCGGCTGCACATGGCGTCTGTTCCTCATGTCATAGGTGGCCATTTCTTTTGGAGCTAAGTCGGCCTGCCACTGAGTAGTGCTCCCAGTCTTAATGACAAAGGCAGACACATTCTACTTCACCCAGTCATGATGGTTGTCAAGTCTCAAGCTCTACAAGCTTGATACCCTGATATGATGGAGATAAAAAAAAAAGAAGACCTTGTGTTTACAATACATAATCCAAATTTTGCCTTATTATTAAGTTTTTTTCATACAAAAAAAAAGCTTCCTGATAAATCAAGGAATAGATATTCAAAGTGAAAAATATCAGAAGACTATATATAAAAATGTTGTTGTTGTTTCTTATCCCCTTGTGTAAAGATTACACGAATTGCATGAGTTCATGCTGCTCGAGCATGGAATGGGGTGTAGGGGTGCAGCTTTCGTTGATCATGGCACCATGCTCTAGGCACACTTTGGTAAAAGTTTGACTTTGCCTGTAGTTTGAGGCCATTCCTAACATTGAAGCAGACGCCTTTGCTGCCGACACTAACATGAGTGCAGACGCAGCTCCTCCGTATCCCTGGAGATATATAGAACTACCTCACTGTAAAAGGATCACACCTAGTTGCATAACCAAAGTGGCCTTTAGGGAAAAGTGTCCTTTTATCAGAAAGTTGCTAAAACACTCCTGCTATACAACACCTATATATAAACCATTCTCCCTCACCAAAATGAGCATTTTTACTATTCAGCAACTTTCCTGTTTATATATTTACTAGACGGGTGACCCGGGCTTCGCCCCGGGATTGACCCGTGTGCATATCTACCCGAGTGATATATATTTAGATAAGATTTTTTTAAATAATTGTTTGTTATTAGCATTATCTATTTATTTGCATCAGCATAATTAAATCTAAATTAGCTCACGAACAGCGCCCTCTAAGTAGAATAATTTGAATATATAGTTTTAATAATTGATTTTTATATTTTTTAAAATAGCCTATCGTCTTCCCCGTATTTTTTTACCTATGTATGGAAATTTTGGTTTGAATTAGTGAACTACTGCAAATTTGTATACCGGACATACAAAGAAACAAACATTGATTTTTATATATATAGATTACCAGTTGCAAACACAAGACACGCTATATCCTATCTGGATAATTGCGCGTGAAACTATTTACAATAATTGTAGTAGAGTAGGTAACAGAATTGTCAAAAAAAAATAAACAATTAAGAAAAAGAGCATTAAATAATCATATACATTAAACAAATAAGCAACAACTTAAGCAGATAGAAGAAATCACAAGGTGTTTATATAGAGATTTTCAATAGCAGGGGTGTGTCCTCTAATAGATGTTTTACTGTATAGAATTCCACTCAGCAAGGCAGAATCATTTGCCACATTATGAAGACAAAAATGAGCTAACCAGACTGTTAAGAACGGTTTAGACCATCCTTCCACCGACCACCAATTTCCCATTTTGGAAGTCAGAGTTGGCTGTCCGAATATTTCAATGTAATGTCATTGGACTTTTAAGTTATGCAACTAGGTGTTGTCCTTTACAGTGAGGTAGTTCTATATATAGTGATGAGGCTGAAGTGGGGATATAAAACTCAATTTATTGGTAGGTTGCAGTACATTGTCCTGGTGGGCTATGGTCACCATGGCCCGTTCCAGAGCTGGGCTTGTGGTCCGGTTCTGGAGGGTTGTTGAGGTCCGATTCTCTGCGGTATAGCCGTTGGGAGGGTTAGATCTGGTACAAGACATCTTCGTTGCCGGTCAAGAGAAAAAAAATAGAAAAAATAAAAGTAATAAAAATGCTCGAGGTCAAAACGATAACTCGCACGTTGCATCTGTTTGCATTCCACGAAAACGGTGGTCTGTGGTCAAAATACAATCTGTGCCTGTTATCTCTGTGGTGTCGCCTCTCTGATAAACAAATAAATAAAAAATTAAATTTAGGAAAAAAATTTAATTTGAAAAAAAAAAAAATTTTAAATTTTGTAGCGTCACGTGCATTTCCGGTCGGTCGCTTGTTGACACACAACACCACCCCCCCTCTTATCTTAGACTCGGTCCCTCGAGTCGCCGTTATCTTTCTAAAAATTCCTTAAGTCTCGACACGTGCGCTAACGTGTTCTGGCGTCTACTATTTTCGTTGCGTCCGTCCTGTGGTCGTAACCTATATGTCGTTTCCTTGATTCTATCCGTTACTACGTACGGGCCTACGTACTTCGGTAGAAATTTCTCCGTTTTCCCTGGTTTCCTGCGGGACGACTCCAGTAGTACCAGGTCGCCCACTTCAAACTTCCGGAAGCGGTCACGGTTCGCAAGGTCATACTGACACTTCGTCATCATTGTCCGGTCTCGGTAGTTTTCGTCCGCAATTTTCTTTAATCTCTCGTTTTCTAAAATGCGGTTGGTCACGTATTTGTCGTAAGTTTTTACTGGCTCGTCGACGGTTGGCAGTCCTACGTCTAGGGACGTCCTCGGTTCTACGCCGAATATCAACTTATGCGGTGTCACCTGTGTCGACGACTGAATGGACGAGTTATACGCAAAAGTCGCCGTTTTTTACGAATCTCGGCCATTCGGTGTGATCGTCCTCGAGATAGACTCTGATGCCGTTTTTTATGACGCCGTTGAGTTTTCGCATAAGCCATTTGTTTGCGGGTGTGCCACGGAAGCCATAATGTGTTAATACCGTACAAACGTGTAAAGTCTCTAAAAGTACTCGAGTCGAAAGATTTGCCTTGATCGGATATTATGCACTTCGGAGTACCGAAAACGTAGAACAGATTGTCTAGAAGTGCGTTGCACGTGGTTTCCGCCTTCGTATCTTTTACCGGGATTGCGAGTGCGTATTTACTAAAATGGTCTACGATCGTTAGAATGTGTTCGTAGCCCTCAGCCGATTTTTTGAAAGGACCCTGGTGGTCTATCCCAACTCGTTCCCAGGTGTCTGTTGCCGGTGGTAACGGTTCTAGCGGGGCTGCGGGTTTGAACCTCTGTGGTTTGAAAGCCTGGCACACTTTGCACGACCGAATGTATTTCCGCACGTCTTCTTCCAGACCTTTCCAGTAAAAACGTTGCTTAATACGGTGGACCGTCTTCGCTACCCCCATGTGTCCTGCCTCGGGTATATCGTGTGCTGTTTCCATTATTTCGGGTACGCTTTGCTTTGGTGCTACGACCAACCATTGGTTACCTTGTGTTGCATGGTTCTTTTTATAAAGGATCCCGTTTATTTTTTTATATTCGTCCCGTATTTTAGTGTCTGGTAGTTTTCCGGTAATATCGCGGCAAAACGTGTCTTCCTTTTGTCCGTTTTCGTCGATCCGTACTGTGCATGCCATTAAATCGTTGAAGCTGTCTTCGACGTTCGTATCGTTTTTGTGGAACGGGTTACGTGAGAGTGCATCCGGTGCAACGTTCTTCCTCCCTGCACGGTGGACTATTTCAAAGTCGTGCTCCATGAGTTTTAGCCCCCATCTGGTAAGTCTTGAGCACGGGTCACGTACGTTAGCTAGCCACGTTAACGCGCTATGGTCTGTTACGACTTTGAATTCTCTCCCGAAGATGTACGGCCGTAACTTTTGTAGAGCCCAGACTATTGCTAAACACTCCAGTTCTGAGATACCATATTTACTCTCGTGTTTCGATGTCGTTCTCGACAAGTAGTGGATCGGGTGCAAGAATCCGTCATTGTCCGGTTGCATTAGTACCGCGCCTAAACCCACGATTGATGCGTCCGTGTGTATTTCTATTCTAGCGTCAGGGTTGAAGTGTGCTAAAATTGGCTCCTCAGTCAATTTTTTTTTTAAGGTTTCGAAAGCTTCCATTTCGGCCGGACCTATCACGAATTTCTTATCTTTTTCCGTTAAACACGTCAGCGGTTTGCTTATCTTTGAAAAGTTTTTTATGAAACGGCGATAATAGCCGCAAAGTCCCAGAAACGAGCGAACCTGCTTGACATTTTTCGGAATCGGAAATTCCTTAACCGCCTCGATCTTATCAGTAGCCGGTTCTACGCCGTTTTCCGATACCACGTGTCCCAAAATTGGTAACTTTTGGTAGGCGAATCTACATTTTGATGGTTTTAGGGATAAGCCTGCCCCGCGGAAACATTCTAGAACATTTGTTAACCGCACGTTGTGTTCACGTATGTCTCTTCCGTACACGATGACGTCATCTAGATAAACCATACACTCGGACCATTTCAATTCAGCTAACAGTGTATCCATGATTCTTTCGAAATGACCCGGTGCCCCGGTTAAACCAAAGGGTAACACTTGAAACTCGTACAACCCGTTACCCGTCGTGAACGCTGTAACTGGCTTGCTTGTTTCGTCCAGTGGACACTGCCAATAACCGCTAACAAAATCCGTGTGAGAGAAATACTTCATTCCCGCTAAACGGTCCAGGCAATCGGTAATATCCGGTAATGGATATGAGAATTTTTCGGTTACGTTGTTAACTTTTCTATAGTCCACACAAAATCTATAGGATCCGTCTGATTTTTTAACCAAAACGACCGGGCTTGCCCAAGGGAATGTTGATTTCCTAATAACACCTTTCTCACACATTTCTTTAACCTGTTCCTCTATAATCTCACGTTCCTTAGGGCTGCGGCGATAGGCTTTTTGTCGGATTGGTTCCGTGTTCGCTTTAAGTTTAATGTGGTACGGTTCGATATCTGCCGCCTTATTCCATTCTTCTGAGAAAAGTTCCCGATACCTGTACAATACATCCAGTACGTCGATTTTTTCGCTGTCCGATAGCTCCGGGTTTATATCGAACTTCTGTGGTTCGTATTCGCACGTGGCTGTCGTACTGTATCCCACCTGTTCACTTAGGAAAGAAACATTCGCTATTTCCCCGCTGGATCGTAACAAGCACGAGTTTGCTACCAACTGCACCGGCTCGTTCCTAGTATTTATGACATCAATGAATATCTCTGATACCGTTTCGGAAACGTGTACTGATGGCATTAGTAGCCCTGTTCTTCTTACGCAGTCGGGGTGGGGTTCTAAAATGCCCGCCATTACTGTTGGCCCTTTTAACTTAACCCTCGTTTTACAACGTGGTGCAATTTCAAGGTCGTCTAGTATGCAGTATTTTTGTTTGGGGTTTTTCCGATCGTTCGTAATTGTACCTAACCTCTCAAGTTCCCGTTCTTCGTTAAGTTCTACCACGTGGTCGTCCGTGCCTATTTTTGGCCTATACAATTCTACCGATTCGTCTCTAAACATAATTTTGCAATGATAGTTTGTTAGAATATCGACGCCGAAAATAATCTTCTCCCCGTTTCCTGGAATTATGGTGAACCTGCCACATATGTCGAAACCATCAATGTTGACCTCCAAGTATGTGCACGTGTTCGAGACTACTGACCCACTTATTCCCCGTATAAGTAATTTAGAAGGCATTCTAGTACATCCCAGTGCGTTGGCTATTCCTTCGTCTATGCAGCTAACATTTGCCCCTGAATCGAAAATCAGTTTTCCTACATGTGACTCATTTATGTGTGTGATTAAGCAGAAATTTGTCATACCTGACCAACGGAATTTCTCCATTGCTGTACCCCCTATTTCTAAAGTGGATTTTTTTATTGGTACCTTATTTAATGTCTGTTTTTCGTTAACCCCCCGGTTGTCCCTTTACCCTAAAGATTATGTGATTGGTGTTACCAGTAACCTCGGAAAATACACGTGGTACGCTCTCTACACTATTTGAAACTTCCACCACAGGATTAGAGGCAAAATTGTACTTACCACGTGGCCTCCTTTTCGGGCAATCCCAGTGCTTGTGCCCCGTCTGGTAACAAGTGAAGCATCTTGGCGTCCCGTCCGGTAGCATAAATCTTCTTGCCTTTTCCATGGGCGTTTCGGTCCTTGGGTTTCGTTCCCACCCTTCCGTCGTCCTCGTAGTTTTTTCCACACTCGTCGTTGTACTTGCCTCCGTCCGTTCCTTGCTCCATTTATTCGTCTCGTCGAGGAATTTCGCTGCCTGTAGGAGGTCGGCCTCTTCTGGGTTCCGCGTGGTACTCCACGAGGCTGCCAGTAGTAGGCAGTCTTTTGGGGCCAATGCCCACAATGCCTCCTTGCTTGAATTAAACGGCGAAAATTCACCTGCCGTCGTGTGGGCCGTAATCAGGTTCATCAGGTATTTCCCCGTATCCTCTGTGGACTGGGGCCGTCTCATCTTCTTTAACTCGCTGCCCCTGCTACGTGCCCGGCCGTCGTTCCTTGGGTAGCGAAGCTTCAGCGCTTCCAGGACGTCTTCAAGTGCGGCTGAAGGGTCAAACCTGCACTTGATGAATTCGCGGCCGTCGAGTGGAAGCCGCCGTACTAGGGCCTTTGTCCAGTCTCCCTTCGGTACTTTGCTCGCCGTCAGCCACGTCTTGAATTCCTCTACGTAGTCCTCGATGTCTTCCTCCTCCGGGTTGAAGCACGGCGTTTCTCCGTAGCCGATGTTTATGTTCGTGGCTTGAGGTGCTGGGCCGACACTGCTCTCCACCATGTGATGAGGCTGAAGTGGGGATATAAAACTCAATTTATTGGTAGGTTGCAGTACATTGTCCTGGTGGGCTATGGTCACCATGGCCCGTTCCAGAGCTGGGCTTGTGGTCCGGTTCTGGAGGGTTGTTGAGGTCCGATTCTCTGCGGTATAGCCGTTGGGAGGGTTAGATCTGGTACAAGACATCTTCGTTGCCGGTCAAGAGAAAAAAAAATAGAAAAAATAAAAGTAATAAAAATGCTCGAGGTCAAAACGATAACTCGCACGTTGCATCTGTTTGCATTCCACGAAAACGGTGGTCTGTGGTCAAAATACAATCTGTGCCTGTTATCTCTGTGGTGTCGCCTCTCTGATAAACAAATAAATAAAAAATTAAATTTAGGAAAAAAATTTAATTTGAAAAAAAAAAAAATTTTTAATTTTGTAGCGTCACGTGCATTTCCGGTCGGTCGCTTGTTGACACACAACAATAGTCTTCTGACACTTTTCACCTTGAATATCTATTCCTTGATTTATCAAGAAGCTTTTTTTTGTATGAAAAAAAAACTAAGGCACAATTTGGATTATCCCTATATATATAAAAGTCAGTGTATGTATGTATGTATGTATGTGGGTATCTATGTCGGCTATACACATCCACAATACGTAACTAATCTGACTGAAATTTTAACAGTATATAGAGTAGAATCTGGAAAAACTTATAGGGAAAATTTCAGGTCCCTATCCCGAATATTCTTCGAGTTATTTGCAAATTGCGTTGCAAATTTGCCTTTTCGCTCGCAAGCAGCGCCTCTAGCGGTGAAGATGGGAGGTAATATCAGCTGACCTAATGTACATGTAAAACGTGTTTTGACAGGACATAAAGAAAAATCTGGAAAAGATATTTATCGGATTTTAAGCTAATAAAAAAATAAAATTGACAGGTTCTGGGCAAAAATAGTTGTTTTTTTAGTCAGAAAATGATGATGACAATATTGCTGTATCATGTTTGATTATCAGATACAAAATTATATCGGGAAAAATTCCAAAAAGCTGAGACCACGGGTGAAGCCAGTTCATTTTTAGTGTGCAGGAACAAAATTCTAACAGAAAAACATTCATTCGAGCAGAAGACACAAAGCCAGATCATCTCTTTATAAAAATATCACTTCTCTGACACAAAGTTTGGAGCAGGACGTTTCACAAGAGTGACATCCACGGCGCCAATTTATAATTGTAACGAATAGTATTTGACTAAAAACACTTAATCGGGTAAAACCCGGGCGTTGCCCGGGTCATTCGGCTAGTATATTATAAAAACAAGGTAATAAGACCAAATTCAAATAATCAAACTGGCGAAACCACTGGGAAGGTTCACCACTAATAAGCCAGGCCCTCCCATTAATTTTTCCATTGCAGTAAAGGCAGTAGAAATTATTTTATTTTAAAAAGAATCTTACTCGTCTATAATAGTTTTGAATTTTGATAACAGATGGCGCGCTAATGTATCATAAAAATAATATTTATTTAGACTTTTAAATCTACTTCAACATCAAAATACCACAAGCAATTTATTGATTGGTTACTTTGTGTTTCTAATCTAAATTGTATACTTGTATTAATGAATGTTTTAGAAGAGGTTATCACATACACACTTAAAGGATTATTATTGATCCTTGCGGATACAAGTGATAATATATTGCTATTTGTAGTGTGTTACAACAACAAAAAAAAATAGTAAGGCACAATTTGAATTATAGATTATAAACACAAGGTAATAAGACCAAATCCAAATAAATAAATAGTGTGTGACATTTCGGTAACAACGCTCTCACTGAAACATCACACACTACTTATTTATTTGGATTTGGTCTTATTACCTTGTGTTTAACAAAAAATAATTGCACTAAGTTTCTAAGAAAACTATCTTCTTCTTATCTGCTATCTTGTTTACAAACTTGATAAGAGTAACTATTTTAAACATTCTGTGATTTTTCTCTCATACACTTTGGTTAATAGCCAATAAAACCATATTCTTTTTTTTTTTTTTGGTCTCATTCAGTACTTTTGTCTGAAGATGGTAACAACGCTGTTACAGAAACATCACACTATTTATTTATATTTGGATTTGCCCCGAAACAGGGCTCTGGCATATTTGTCGAATTGCTTCTCACATATGTAGACATGTGGTGCATTTAGAGTAAAAGCAGTCGCCTACTTCTACCCACCATGATTATCATGGCCTGTACCACGTGTACTAGGGCTAAGCAAAAAAAAAATATTTGGATTTGTTCTTATTACCTTGTGTTTATACTCTGTGACAAAGAGGTGCTCAGCGAATCAAATCCAGGTTTATGATATCTGTTGTCCTCCATAGCTATGTAAGATTCTCATCTGTTCTTATTTACATATCCAAGTTGAAAGTATTCCTTCATCACCAAGGGTCTAATACATTATAACTTTTTAACTGGAAAAACCACTGAGAGGGTGAAGATAGAAAATAATAACAAAATCTACCCCACTTGCCCAAAATGTAGCTTGGCACCTGCAGCTACAGAACACATGCTTATCATAAAATAGCTCGAAAAGCATTCATGGAATTTGTGTAATATTTACACAAGGGGATAAGAAAAAAAACAACTGGGAGGGTTTACCACTGATGAGCCAGGCCCTCTCATTAATTTTTTAGTGCAATAGGGGAAATAGAAATAATTATTATTTTAAATCGTACGTGTCAAAAATAGTTTAAATTTCTTACCTTAGAACTTCCATGAGAGGATACACTTGTTATAGGATATCTCTCTAGAAAAGACATTTATAATCGCCAAAATTACCATTTTTACTAATTACTGACTCTCCAGTAAGAGCACACCTCTCCTTAAAGGACACTTTGGCTCTGTGTGTAACTAGGTGTTGTACTTTTATAATCGCCAAAATTACCATTTTTACTAATTACAGACTCTCCAGTAAGAGCACACCTCTCCTTAAAGGACACTTTGGCTCTGTGTGTAACTAGGTGTTGTACTTTTATAATCGCCAAAATTACCATTTTTACTCATTACAGACTCTCCAGTAAGGGGACACTTCTCCCTAAAGGACACTGGCTCTGTGTGTAACTAGGTGTTGTACTTTTATAATCGCCAAAATTACCATTTTTACTAATTACACTCTCCAGTAAGAGCACACCTCTCCTTAAAGGACACTTTGGCTCTGTAACTAGGTGTTGTACTTTTATAATCGCCAAAATTACCATTTTTACTAATTACACTCTCCAGTAAGAGCACACCTCTCCTTAAAGGACACTGGCTCTGTAACTAGGTGTTGTACTTTTATAATCGCCAAAATTACCATTTTTACTAATTACACTCTCCAGTAAGAGCACACCTCTCCTTAAAGGACACTGGCTCTGTAACTAGGTGTTGTACTTTTATAATCGCCAAAATTACCATTTTTACTAATTACACTCTCCAGTAAGAGCACACCTCTCCTTAAAGGACACTTTGGCTCTGTAACTAGGTGTTGTACTTTTATAATCGCCAAAATTACCATTTTTACTAATTACACTCTCCAGTAAGAGCACACCTCTCCTTAAAGGACACTGGCTCTGTAACTAGGTGTTGTACTTTTATAATCGCCAAAATTACCATTTTTACTAATTACACTCTCCAGTAAGAGCACACCTCTCCTTAAAGGACACTGGCTCTGTAACTAGGTGTTGTACTTTTATAATCGCCAAAATTACCATTTTTACTAATTACACTCTCCAGTAAGAGCACACCTCTCCTTAAAGGACACTGGCTCTGTAACTAGGTGTTGTACTTTTATAATCGCCAAAATTACCATTTTTACTAATTACACTCTCCAGTAAGAGCACACCTCTCCTTAAAGGACACTGGCTCTGTAACTAGGTGTTGTACTTTTATAATCGCCAAAATTACCATTTTTACTAATTACACTCTCCAGTAAGAGCACACCTCTCCTTAAAGGACACTGGCTCTGTAACTAGGTGTTGTACTTTACAGAGAGGTAACTCTACTGTATATTGTGATAAGGCACAATTTGCATTATAGATTATAAACACAAGGTATATAAGACCAAATCCAAATAAATAGTATGTGACGTTTTGGCAACATCGTTGTTATCATCTTCCAATAAAAGTACTGAAAGAGAAATTTTACCACAGCATATTTTAAATAGTTACTGTTATCATGTGTAAAATTTCTCATTCAGTACTTTTGTCTGATGGTAACAATGCTGTTGCCGAAACGTCACACACTATTTATTTATTTGGATTAGGTCTTATTTCGATATGCTTGGTTGTTAAAACCAGTTCAAGAAATACACTCCTGAAGAAGGAATCAGAATAAACTCATCGCTGTAAACTTTGATTCCTTTTTCAAGATGATGTCTGAGGATTCCTTCTCTTGTAATTTTAAACACAAGGTAATAAGACCAAATCCAAATAAATAGTGTGTGACGTTCCAGTAACAGCGTTGTTACCATCGTCAGACATAAGTATTGAATGTTGTACATGTACATTCAGTACTTTTGTCTGAAGATGGTAACAACGCTGTTACCGAAACCTCACACACTATTTATTTATTTGGATTTGGTCTTATTACCTTGTGTTTATAATCTATAATCCAAATTGTGCCTTATCATTCTCTTGCAATTTAAATACACTCCTTTAGTCTAGTGTTAGTATAGATTTGGATATTAATAAGGCACAATTTGGATTATAAACACAAGGTAATAAGACAAAAATACAAATAAATAAATAGTATGTGACATTTCGGTAACAACGTTATTACCATCTTCAAACAAAAGTACTGAAAATTTCAGCGTTACAACGCTGTTACCGAAATGTCAAACACTATTGATTTATTTAGGTTTTTGTGTTATTACTTTTGGATTTGGATATTTTTCAATGTGTGGCAAAGATTTGTGTTATGATTTCAATAAAAGAATAAAAAGCCAGTAAGTACAAATTTATATTCAAGTTTTACATTACAAAAATAGCTTTTATGAAAATATACACAAGCCTCACATATAAAATTTATATATTCACATATTTATATATTATTAAGGTATATTGAGAGAATAGGGTTATTATAAAGAGGGGGGAGGTTATACTAGTTGTTATTTGAAATATATGCATAGAAAAAATAGGCTCCATATTCACGAAGGTATTCTTTGGTTAGCTTATAGGTTTGACATATCTAAAAATTTCTAGCCTTCAAAATCTTTTTAAAACTTAAAATTTTCAAGTTTTTGGGGAGAAAATAAAAAGATATCTAATATCTCTATATATAATTTATTAAATAAAATACACAACCGAGTATCTTAAGACAGCCTTCAAAAACAACCATAAAGTTCACACATACCACATATATATATATAAGTACTTAAATGCATATTAGGCTGCTTATGCAAATTTCGTTTGTTCGAAAGCAGTAAAAAAAAAATTTTTTTACTTAATTTTTTACTTTTTTTTTTACCTTATTTTTTTATTAACCAAAAATTTAAATACACACAAATATTTTTTTTTTTAAGAGAAACGTAAACTGAATATTAAAAAAATAACAACAAAGATTTTTTTTTAATAAACAAAACATATTTGCATTTATATAATAATTTAAAAAAAGAAAGAAAGAATAAAAAAATTTGTACCTTTTTGTTCACTTTTAACGACGCTTTTTTAAAAAAAGAAATGCACAAAGTGTGATTTATATATATAAAAATTATATTACAGAAGAACAAAACTATACACATTCACAAAGTGGGTAATAACTTAAATGAAACATTTATACATTCTTTTTTTTCCCAGTTGTTTAAAAAACAAAATGCCATGCAAATTTCTTTTTTTTTTTTTACAATGAAAGGAAAAAAAAGAAATGGTTGGTGACTTTTCAACCGGTGGGCGACCAATGATAAAAAAAAAAGTAACAACATGTGTGAAATGTGTTGAAGATATAGAAAAAAAAGAAAAGTATATACACCAGTATTAAACATCTTATCTTCCGTGGCGTTAAACACATGTTTAAATGTGTTCTCTTCATAACACATGAATTAAAAGACAACCCAACAAAAACAAAACCATGAGAATAAATACATAAGGGAGTAAGTAAAAATGATGGGGGGAGGAAATGACAGGTTATACATTGAGAATGGATGGCTTATGGGATTTTTGAGTTTCCTTGAAGTTTTGTGGTTCTTGGATCTCCTTTCTTGTTCTCTCTGTCTCCATTTTTTCCATTTGCTTTCCATACTGCGGCGGTGATTGCGGAGTTGGGATACCTTGCTGCGTAGGCTGTCTAGGATGACTGGGACGGTGCAATCAGGGGCTTCCATGAGGGCATGAAGGAACTTGGGAGAGCTCTCTCCATAGAGCAGTTTGAGAGCCTGCCCAGGGATGAACCGCGAGGAACCATTGAGAGTGGCATCCATCTTCATCTCGTTCCGTTCTTGTAAGGTGAGATGATCCAGCTTGTGTTTGGCCTTCAGGAGAAGTTCCTCAAAACTCTGAAAGATCTCCAGGTGGACATCCATGTCGCAGATGTAGTCCTCGTACAGGTGATATTTGCAGTTCTTCTTCTGGGGGATAGCTTGGGTGACGGGAGCCAGAGTCCATTTGTTGTTGAGGACCTCCTTGCACAGCGCTGTCTGCCCGCTGCACACCTGGGACTTGCGGTCCGGCGGAAGTGGGAGATAGGAGACATGTTGTTCCTTCTCTTCCTTCTTCTCTTCAGGTGGGGGCTGCTGCTTTTTGTTCTCAATGAGCTTGTCGATGAACTTGTGGATCCATGGATGCTTCCTGAGGAAATCTATGGAGTAAGCCGTCATGTATGGACGGGTGATGCCTTGGAAGTTGTAGGTACGCATCTTCTCAATTAACTCGTGGAAGTCATGGTCATCCCCCAACAACGTACGGAGTTCCCCCATGAAATTGGGGATGTTGATTCCCCCGTTGGATTGTGGCATGGGATCTCTTATTGGACTATCCAGGGCTGCCGGCTTCAGCTGCAAAACAACATCCAGGTGACTGAGACAATCAAAGAGAGAGTGAAGAGTATTTTCAATAAATCCAGAGATGTAAACAGCAGCTTTGTTAATGTTATCTGTTTGGAATATTTGAGAAAGCCTCTCTTGTTCAAATCATCTCATTAATAGGAGAAAAAAAATGATAGGCAAAATTTGGTTTATAGATTTTAAAACACGAGATAATAAGACCAAATCCAAGTAAATTAATAGTGTGCAATGTTTTGGTAACAATGATATTACTGAAATGTCACACACTATTTATTTATTTGGTCTTATTACCTTGTGCTTACAAAAAAAAATGGATTAGAGAAGGAAGAGAACACTTTTAAGAAAGGATTAATAGAAAAAAAAAAAACTGTGTATAATTAAGTAAAATGTCAACATAAAGATACTATTATATATATATATATATTTTTTACACGTGTATCTTTTTTTTATTTAAAAGTCAAGCCTTCAAGTGAGAATCACTCTTCTAAAGGCTTATTTATTAAAAATATATTTCTTAACACTTGGTGTTTTCATCACCAAAAATTATCGTTTTTAACAATTTGCTGCTCTCCAGTAAGACAACTACTCTTTATAAAGGACATTTTGGCTTTGAACTAGATGTTCTTTAGAGAATGAGATGTTCTACTGTGTAAATATAACAAAAGTTGTATAGGATTATAATTAATAGAAAATTTAGTTTTATTTTAATTATTCTTTTTTTTATGTATCTGGTTCACAGAGACTTGCAAATGGTATGGACCATAGTTTCATGACACATCGGTTGCGGAGCACTGCTTCATGAGACTTCAAGTTAACAATAATGTCTGGTATTGTATGTCAATACAGTCTATTCACCATTTAAGACCAAGTCAGGGAACCTGAGATTTCCAAGTCTTAAATCATTTTTTATGTACAATTTCACTTTTGTACTAATTTTTCACAATTCTTTGGCGTTCTGACGCCCATCCAAACCCATATACCTGTTTCATGGTTTTTCAGGAAGCCCCTAAAAACAAGTTGTTTTGGATATTGGAAGTACAGCTTGCACCACGCTGATAAAAGCCAACAGCTCAAAACGCATAGTTAGTTTTCTTGATTAATCAAAAGAAAGAGTCTTCTTCTTTCTTATCTCCACACTGTGTGAAGTAGAATGTGTCTGCCTTTGTCATTAAGACTGGGAGCACTACTAGTGGCAGGCCGACTTAGCTCCAAAAGAAATGGCCGACTCTGACATGAGGAACAGACGCCATGTGCAGCTGCTCCTAACATGGAGTACAAATGCTGCTCATCCTGTATCCCTGGATTAGGAGCCCTAACAGGGTACTATCAGCCGGGCCAGCTGAGCCTAGGTTTCTACCGAGCTTGTTACTGCTCCCCCTCCTCCTTTCTCATCCGGGCTTGGGACCGGCAAAGAAAGAGTATTTGGTCAATTCTGGAATAATTAAAAATCAACAACTAGGAGATATTTCTTCAGACAGATGGCACAAGTCATCAACAAACTTAGTTGCACCATCAGGAGATGTCTTTTATATAAATTAAATTCATTTCACAAGCCTTATTTCAGCCTCCTGTTTACCAAGGAGTACTACCCAATATAAAATGGCGCTACAGTAGAACCTTTCAGTAAAAGGAAGACACCTAGATGTAGAGCCAAAAAGTTCTTTAGACAATTAACAATTTTATTGGCATCTTGTCAATACATGCAAGAGTCTGCACTATTGTTTCAAAATAATAATTATATATAAACCACTATTAGAAAATAAAAAGGCATATATTGGATCAAAAAATCATTTATTTTACCAATATTTCAGTTGGCTGAACGCCAACCTTTATCAAGGTGTTATAACATTTTAAAGTGTGTCAACAACATAAATTAAATTATTTTGTTCTTCTTTCCAGTTATATATTGAAGTGGACAACACTTATCAAACTTGTGTGTAAAGATTTTACTGGCTGACGTTTTGGCGGCCTATTGTTTACATTTTAAAGGTAAAAACATGCTTGAAAATGGTGACAGTGGGACGTTGGCTAGTAACATCTCACACAGCATGAGGGTTGACAAAAGCTATCTTCGTCAACATATCAAAAAACCAAGTTCTAACTATGATTTTCTCTTTCCAATTATATTTATCACACTAGAATTGTATTCAGAGACCCCTACAACAATCTTAAATGTGATTTGAACTTAAATGCAGATTGAAAAAAAAAAAAACTCCCTTTACCAATATAAGCACAGTTTAATAGTTGTCAAAAAAAAAAGGAGGAAAAAACTAGAAATATTTTCTGAACTTTTTGTTATATATTTTTTTTTCTGTTGAAAAATAGAATTTCAATATAAAATAAGATATTTAAATATTAAGTTAAAAAAAAATCATTTATAAGTGAATAAATAGGCTCTATGCGATTTAGAAGTAAAAATTCATCTAAAATAAAATTACATTTTTTTTTTTTTTTCAAAATCTACCAGGCATTTGATTTTTTTTTTTTATAGTGGTTTCTTCTTCAAAATGAAGTATCAGTTCTGACTGAAGGTTGAATGCAACCAAATAACCTTGTTGTTAGTTGTTAGACAATTATCTTTAGTTTAACTACAGTATTTTCTAGGACCAAGAATACCATATACACAAGTACTAAAACATCATTCTTTGAAGACAATAAGGCACAATTTGGATTATAGATTATAAACACAAGGTAATAAGACCAAATCCAAATAAATAAATAGTGTGTGGACTTTCGGTAACAACGTTGTTACTGAAACGTCACACACTATTTATTTATTTGGATTTGGTCTTATTACTTTGTATTCTTTGAAGACAAATGGAGTTGGCATTAACTGTTTTCTTTTTTTCCTGACGATTAGTTGTAACTCCCTGTCATCTTTCTTAGAGGATAATGTGAATTCTGGCTTCACCTTATGTGGAAACTAAAGTAGAATTCAATAAACATTTCCATTCTTCTTTCTTATCTCCAGAGAGATTTTGACAACCATCATGACTGGGTGAAGTAGAATGCGTCTGCCTTTGTCATTAAGACTGGGAGCACTACTCAGTGGCAGGCCGACTTAGCTTCAAAATAAATGACTGCCTCTGACATGAGAAACAGACGCCATGTGCACCTGCTCCTAACATGGAGTACAAACGCTGCTCATCCTGTATCCCTGGATTAGGAGCCCTTACAGGGTACTATCAGCCGGGGCAGCTGAGCCCAGGTTTTTTAGTGAGCTTGTTTTTGCTCCCCTTCCTCCTTTTTCATCCGGGCTTGGGACCGGCAAAGGCGGAGTTAAAAACATTTCCCTGAGGAAGGTAAGTTGCTTTATTTTTATCCCTAACTTCGCCTTTGCTGGTCTCAAGCCTGGATGAAAAAAGAGGAGGGGGAGCAGTAACAGGCTCGCTAAAAAACCTGGGCTCAGCTGGCCTGGCTGATTGTACCCTGTAAGGGCTTCTGATAGGAGCAGCTGCATGTGGTGTCTGTTCCTCATGTCAGAGGCAGCCATTTCGTTTGGAGCTAAGTCGGTCTGCTACTGAGTAGTGCTCCCAGTCTTAATGAGAAAGGCAGATGCATTCTACTCCACCCAGTCAGATAAGAAAGAAGAAGATTATCCCTAGTACACATGTGGTACAGGCCATAATAATCATGGTTGGAAACTGCTTTTACTGTAAGTGAGCCACATGTAGAAAGCAGTTTGAATTTTGCACTTACAAGTGTGCCAGAGAACTTTTTGTTAGAAAAATTTTGTTACTTGCACTCACTGGTGAGGTTGAAGTTTTGTAAGAATCAGGAACCATTGGAGCTTTTCTTTAAAAAAAAAAAAAGTGTTTAAAGCAGGATTTGATCCCGGCTGTTGAAAAATCAACATTTTATATCCCTCTTCCACTGAACCCCCAGTAAAATAAAAGAAACTTAAGAATGTTTGATGCAAACTTGAAAAAAAAAATTCCCAAACAAGCATATTATGTTTTTACAAAACATCATTATTTACTTCCTTTTTTTTTATTTTTACAAGGCTGTGCAAGAGAAGAAACATTGAGAAAAGAGAGCCATATGTAAATGAACGATGTATGTAAATAACTAACTCTTCTTTTCTAAGCAATTATGCAACTGGGTGAATCCTGTGTAGAGAATAGGTTCCCAATAAAAAGACTCGTCGTTGTGTTGTACTTCTTTTTTTATTTAGTATGATAAGGCACAATTTAGATTATAGATTATAAACACAAGGTAATAAGACTAAATCCAAAATAAATAAATAAGTAGTGTGTGACGTTTCAGTAACAGCGTTGTAACCGAAACGTCACACACTATTTATTTATTTGAATTTAGTCTTATTACCTTGTGTTTAATTTAGTATCAAAACTTTTAAGCAGTTTGAGACAGCTGAAATGAAACCCATTCCACCTATCTGACAAGCCTAAATTTCGCAAAACCCCAAAAACAACCTGACAATATTTAACCAACCTAAAATGCGAGACCAGCACATTTTTAGATGATTTATCATAGGAGGGTGACTTTGTTGTTGCCATGAGAGAAAATAGGATATATCTCGGCTATATCAAAAGTTCTGATTGGATACCTTGAGGACATTAAATATCTACCCAGCGTAACTGGCATATAACCTATATGGAGTTGTGCACAAGAGATCCCTGTACAGAGAACCAAGAAGAGTTTATGAGCTTCTTTATGAGCATGACCTCCAAGATCTGGTCTAATTTAGACTAATAAAAGGATAAGTAAAAAAAAAAATCTGAATTTAAGGAAGGAGAGAAAAACGCAACGACGGCATTCCTTCAATTCAAAGGTAGCTACAGAAGTTTTACCTGACACTCAGGCGTTGTTAACGGGTTATTCTGTGGAAACGAAGCTGGGCGGCCATTTTATCTTCCGACAAGGCAAGCTTCCTGCTCACACTGGCGATAAATCTCACATAAAAAAAAAAAAAAAAAAAAAAAAAAACGAAATGAAAAAAAATATATATATGGTAATTTAAACAAACAACCCTATATTGTATAATACTTATAACAAGATTGTCATGTTGTATATAGAAACACATCTATAAATAATTATACGCATGATTGACATGTGTCATTGCATCACCATATGTAATGTACTTTGTACAAACTGAGGATGAATAAATAAAACTATGTAATAGATTAAGAGCGGAGTTAAAGCAAGATTGAGAAGTTCAAAAACGTCTAAAATCGAGAGAGAAATCCAACAACCTTAAAGAGGAATTTGGCAAGTCGTTGCCATCAAGGTCAAAGGGTGCAGGATGCCACAGCCACCCCACGCACTTTGGACCCATTCAAAGTCCAAATTCTTGCATGTCTCCCCCCTCTGCAAAGGTATATAAAACCTCGGTTTTAGACGTAATCAGAGTCACTTCACCATCGGCGTGAGCCCTCGTCGGTTGTACCCAGGACCACCTCATCACCATGTAAAACAGTAAGATCTCTTCTATCTCCATCTTGCTCTTAGCTCGACTCTTATCTGTTCACGGAACTTTCCTACTACAACTGTGTCTGTTTTTTGTGTGTGGACATTCCCAAGCTTTCCACTCTGCCTCGACCACGACTGCCTGTACTCTGTGAGAACTGTTAAAGGTCCTCCAAGGTGCAGAGAGGTACTGGAAAACTCTCCACGCTCTGACTGTCCCTCTCGGTTACTACAGGTTTGACCCTCGGTTACCACACATATATATATATATGTAGGAATCGGAAATAGATATAAATGGATTTATTTTTAAGTTTACAATTTTAAAACAAAATTAAAAAAGTAAAGAAAGTCTTCGTTTGTCATTGTAAACACGTCTACTGCTTTTCTTGGCCATGTGTTGCCAGCTTTTTCCTAGTCAAATCCTACATATATATGCCTATTTTTTTTATATTTTATATGGATTATAGATTATAAACACAAGGTAATAAGACCCAAATCCAAATAAATAAATTAGTGCATGACATTTCGGTAACAAAAGTTCTTCAGAAAAAAGTACTGAATTTATTTGGATTTGGTCTTATTAACCTTGTAGTTTAGATTAGTTGATATTTATATTGAGGACAGATGGTGCAAGGCAACTTTTTGTTGCAGGATTAGATGATGCCTTTCTCGTAATTTATCAAACTGATCCCAGTACACTTTTTTACTTTAAGGGGGTCGGTGGAAGGCTGGTTAAACCGTTTGGTTTACGACCACTACGACCCGGGTTTGATCCCCGCATTGGACACTTTTTTCTGTTTAAAAAAAAAAATGCTCCAATGGCCCCCCAATTCTTGCAAAAGTCCAACCCCACCAGCGAGTGCAAGTAACCAAACGGGGCTCTGGCACATTTGTAAGTGCAAAGTCGAACTGCTTTCACATGTGTAGACATGTGGTGCGCTTACAGTAAAAAGCAGTCGCTAACTACCCCACATGATTATCATGGCCTGTACCACGTGTACTAGGGATAAGCAAAAAAAAACTATTTTTTTCTTATAAAATAGATGGGTTTTGTGGTTTTTTTCTGTAACTCTGTGGTATTGACAAACACAAGCTCAGATGTTAAAGAAGGAGGAGGGAGCAGTAACAAGCTTGTTGGGTTCATCTGGCCCGGCTGATATTACCCTGTAAGGGCTCCTGACTAGGTATACAGAATGAGTATGCGTCAGTACTCCAAGTTAGAAGTAGGCGAACATAGTGACTGCTCAACTTCCAATAGGAGGAATTGCTGGTTATCAATGTTAAGAAGTATAATGTTACGATGTACTAGAGCGCCATCTGTTATTAAATTATAAAACTATTTTTGAGGCGTATTATTCTTTTTAAAATAAAACAATTTCTACTGTCCTTACTGCGATGAAAAAATTAAAGGGAGGGCCTGGCTCATCAGTGGTGAACCCTCCCAGCGAAACCGCTGGGAGGGTTCACCACTGATGAGCCAGGCCCTCCCTTTAATTTTTTCATCGCAGTAAGGACAGTAGAAATTGTTTTATTTTAAAAAGAATAATACGCCTCAAAAATAGTTTTATAATTTAATGTTAAGAAGATATAAATTCCGCCAGTCCCAAGCCCAGATGAAAAAGGAGGAGGGAGAGCAGTAACAAGCTTGCTAAAAAACCTGGGTTCAGCTGGCCCAGCTGATAGTACCCTGTAAGGGCTCCTAATCCAGGGATATAGGATGAGTAGCGTTTTTACTCCTTGTTAGGAGCCGCTGCACATGGCGTCTGTTCCTCATGTCAGAGGCGGTCATTTCTTTTGGAGCTAAGTCGGCCTGCTACTGAGTAGTGCTCCCAGTCTTAATGACAAAGGCAGACGCATTCTACTTCACCCAGTCATGATGGTTGTCAAACAGATACCATCAAGGGTCACAACTTGATACCCTAATATGATTGAGTGGAGATAAGAAAGAAGAAGAAGAGAGCTAAGAAGATATAAAGCTAACAGTGACAATTTTCTTTACTAAGATCTTGGCGAGCTTTCAGACTTTTTTTTCTCTTGTCCCAGGTCTGGACTTCAAGTCTAGACCAGATCCTGAAGTCCTCTTTATCGCCTCGATGACCACAGCTGGGTCGGTGTAGATGTCTGTTCGGCAATGCCCGATACATTGCAGGATGTGTTCTGGGCTCGCTTGGAGAATCCTGACATTTGGTGCAATTGGGAAAGGTTTTGGATCCACACTTGTGAAATGAAGGTTCAGACAATAGCATCCTTCAACAGGGGTCAGTGGAAGGATGGTCTAAATCATTGGTTTTCGACCCGCTATGACCAGGGATTGAATCCTGCATTAAACAATTTTTTTTTTTTTTCTGATAAAAAAAAAATGTTCCAATGGTCCCCGATTCTTGCAAAAATCCAACCCCACCAACGAGTACAAATAACCAAACGGGGCTCTGGCACATTTGTAAGTGCAAAAGTTGAACTGCTTTTCACATGAGTAGACATAGGGTGCACTTACAGTAAAAGCAGTCGCCAACATCTACCCACCATGATTATCATGGCAGGAATCACTAGGGATAATTAAAAAAAAAAAATCCTTTAACATGCTGTAATATGACTAATACATGTTCATCATGTCAGAGGCAATATTGAAGCTAAGTACCAATCTTATCCACTAAAGAGCAGACAACATTGCTACATCTCCCACAGTCCTGACAGCTTCATATAGTTGAGAGAAAATTTCAAGACTTAGATTTGACTATGGAAACCCTGTGGAATATTTTTATTCATACTGGTAAATAATATCTGAAGACAGTAACAACGCTGTTATTGAAACGTCACACACAATTTATTTGGTGTTTTTACCTAATGATCAAGTTATAATAAAGGTACTTTGGTATAGATCAATTATTTTTTAATGCCATCTATTGACCGTTGCAGCAAACTAGTGGCCTTGGGTCGGTGACAAAGCCACAACACCAGCTTTGGCAAACTGAGAATCATCTACCTAGAGACCATGGTTTCTGGCTAATGGCCCTTGTCAGTCCAGGGTGGACTTTAATTCCACGATATCCACACTGGATCTAATAGAATCTTAACAATCTGTCAAAGAGGTGTTTAGCTGGTAAAGTGGCCTGGTCAAATCTATAGATAAAAATTTTGCTGGGACGATATAATTGATCTATTCGTGATAAAATTCTGAAAAAGTTTTAAAATTACAAATATTTTCTCACAACGAGTATCTTTTTATTGAAAAAAACTATAGCTTTCAAGTGTTAATCGCTCTTCAACGGGCTTACTAAAATATCTACTTTATCCAACCAGAAATATTTACAAAAACATAACGTCGATATTTTAGTAAGCCCGTTGAAGAGCGATTAACACTTGAAAGCTAGCGTTTTTTTCAATAAAAAGATACTCATTGTGAGAAAATATTTTGTAATTTTGAAACTTTTTCAGAATTTTATCACGAATAGATCAATTATATCGTCCCAGCAAAATTTCCATCTATAGATTTGACCAGGCCACTTTGCCAGCTAAACACCTCTTTGACAGATTGTTAAGATTCTATTAGATCCAGTGTGGATATCGTGGAATTAAAGTCCACCCTGGACTGACAAGGGCCATTAGCCAGAAACCATGGTCTCTAGGTGGATGATTTTCTGTTTGCCAAAGCTGGTGTTGTGGCTTTGTCACCGACCCAAGGCCACTAGTTTGCTGCAACGGTCAATAGATGGCATCTAGCTTTGCCGTCTATATCTTTATAGATAAATAACAAGTGTCAGGTCAATTTCGCCCTCAAAACTTTGGAATATCCAGGAATTATAGCTTGTTCTGACCTCACAATTTCATATCTTAAAAGATACATCTTACATATGCATTACAGTATGGACAGGTAAAGACTCCAGAATGTCCAATATTTCACTTCTGGGAAAACGGTGATTATGGGGCAAGTATATTACTTGCTCTCAAACAACACACAAAATAGCAAGACAAATCTATTAAGAGTCAAAATTGACCTTTTGCTAAGAGGTTCTTTCATTTTAAGTTTAGAAAAGAAAAGGAGTTAAAATTTTAACTAAATGTTCTTTAATGGGTCTTATTTCCTTACTATATATGTTCAACAAGCTGGCAAATCAGGGTTACAAACTTGTAATTTAACCTTTTGGTTGAATATTATTATTAATTGAAATAAATAATTTAATAAACTTTGTATCAAATTGAATTATAATAAGTGAATGAGGAAGATAAAATCCTGTTATTTTTGATATTTGTATTTGCCCTCAAAATATTTCAAAAGTTACATTATCAAATGTATATTAATAAATATATAAGAAATTTTGATTTATTTTTGACGCATACGATTGCTTTTAAAATTTAATAAATGTCAGCTAAATACTTTAAATTTGAAATTATTCTTATGACCTACCTTATTTAAAAAATATTAATTTCTTTTGATATTTGTTAACTTAAATTTAAATGGAGTAAGATGAATTAAAAATCAAATTATATAAGATTGAAAGATTTACATTCAAAAATGTTTTAAAATTCAATTGCCTTTATTATTTAGTAAAATGAATTTCTATTTAGGATATAAATTTGTGAAGAAAACAAGGAATTTAAGATGTGTTTAAATTAATATCTTTAGAAAAAAGACAGCTAGATATATAAACATTCTAAAAATATATATATATATTTTTTTTATAAATTAAAGTATGCTTAATAGCTTTATAATGGATAATATTTCTGAAATGCATAAATAAACAGATCAAAAAACCTGTAGACTAAAAATAGGCCTATAAATTAGGCTGTTGTGATTCAACTTGTCATACCTACTTGATTGTATGATAATTTAAAATTATATACCATATTAGCTTAGTTTATTTTAAAATAATAAAAATAGAGGCAAAATAAAATTTTAAAAACGTAATAATTAAATTTCTTATTGTCTTAAAATAAGAATAATTATAAAAATATATGATATCGTTCAAAATATAAATTCCAAACGATGTATAAATTTAAACATTAGGTTTAAGAATTGTTTACATTTTGACATTGCAATAATGATTTTCATGACGTTTATTATTATATATTTATTTATATAATATAGACATTTTAGAATAGAAAGAAACAAATTAATGTAAAAATCACCCTTTATTTATATTTAAAATTGATCCCGAAATTTTAAAAAAATGAGAACGAGGCTTCAATATTTACTAGTATGGTTTTACCAACGTATTTGTATTTTTTAATTATAAATTGGAAAAATTGAGTATTGAATATCATATTTTATCAATATGCAAACACTTACAATGGTTTGATTCATGCCGTGTTTTATTTAATCTAAAATAAGATTTTTTTAGTAAAATTTTAATTATAAGCAGACCTTAATAATCAAATTGTTTTTGTTTCAATAGTAAACAATGTTTGTTTATGCATGCTATTGAATTGACCAATCACAGACGTTTTTAGAGTCACGTGATAATCATGGTCAAATTATATTGAATAAATGTACCCAACATTTTTTCGTGAAGATAATAAAGCTAACAGGTCAAAATAGTGGCATAATAATAAAAATGAGGTCTCATATTTTTTAATATTGCTCAACTTTAAATAAACAAATGAAAAAAACGCTTTCATAAACATTTTGAATGTTATAATATGTGAAGCCTCTCTTTAAAAAAGTGTATTATAATTAAAGGATATTTTACTATTAAATTATGCTGATATATTACTTGCATATTATATTATAGGATTTCAAAATATAGAGATAAATACGAATATATTAAAGAATTTACAATATATCAACATTTTTAAGTTAAAAAAAAAAAAAACTTTGAAAATCTCTCTTTGAAAGAAAAAAAAAGGGACCTAAAATTTAATTTGAAAACGATAATTCTATTCTGAACACTGTGATTTTTTTCTTAAAATATGTTCTAGATTTAAAATATATCAATGGGCTATAAGTATTTAATGATTAAAAATCTCATATTCCCTAGAAAATACATCATGTGGACAATAATTTCCAGGCAAAGGCATCACTTCGAAAATTCACAATCATCATAAATTTTTGTAGGACCATTTTTATTAACGCGCTCATAAAAACAATCAATAATTGTAACACCTGTAAATTGAGACGAAATAAATAAAAAAACAATCAATAATAAGAATTAATTTAGATGTTTTTTTTGTAATTAATAATCTCGTTTTAATCAAATAAAAAATCATCATATTGAAAGAAGCGATTTAACATAAATATCTCTTTTTTTTTTTTCTTTGAATTGAGAAAAATAGCTTGCAAATATTTGCAAACTTCGCAGCTGGCTATAAAGAAAATACCCTATCACAATAATGTTTTCACAATTAAAAGCTGGTTAGGGGTCAAGAAAGATCCCCCCATCAGAAAGAATGATCTGTTAAATTCTGGATAAGTTCATATAATGTTTCTTAAAGAATTAGCAGAAAGATCAGCTCAAAGAATTTTGAGTTGAAATTTTTCTTAAATGTGTCATATTTTAATTAATAGACCCATGGCCCAATTGATTAAAATATCCATAACTTGCTTTATAAAGGGCAACGCCCAGGTTTTACCAGAGTGCATTTTAACCTGAATGTATAAGTCATCTGACAAATATTCACTAGGGAAGAAGCTGGGTCATTTATTTAATATATATAATTATTATCATTCTGTAGCTCCAAAAAAATAATAAATAGCTTATATATAGTTATAAAACGAAGAGAAAAATTTTTTTATTAATATGCATGGGCTACAAGCTTTCGGGCTTCACGCCCTTCGACGGCCCGAAAGCTTGTAGCCCATGCATATTAATAAAAAAAAATTTCTCTTCGTTTTATAACTATTTACAATTCTATAAGAGAAATTTTCATGATAAAAAAAATAGCTTATATATTTGAATCTATATATTCATCTGAATTGTTGCATTATGTCTGATTGTTCTCTGTATTTATTACAATGATCTCTCATATTTTAAATTTATTTAAAATTAATATTAACAGATTATGTGTACTATAGTATAATATTTTTGTAACATTGTCTTTGTTTACATATGGAATATTTATTTTTGGAACGATAAGGGTGAGAAATAAACATTGAATATATTTGGAGTATATTGTTTTGTCATTGCCTTATTTATTTTTTTATTATGGCTGAAACACTATCTGTAAATATTCATGTCATGTATGATGAAAAAAATTAAGACAGAACTGCCAAACCGCAACCTAGTGTGCAATATACATGAAAAAATTGCCACTGGTTTTTCAATGAATTTTGATGGAAAATAGTAGCAACCATTAATTATCTTTAACAGTATAGAAAAGAAACTCTAAAAGAAGATTTTAATCAACCTGATTTAAAAGATATGTACCAAATTTATGGCATTAATACGCTATGAAATATAGATTTGCTTTATAATAATTAAAAAATAATCATTTATCCATTTACCAGTATCACAACATTGTTGGCCTTGCCAACCAAAATTGATATTCAAATTAGAGACACAAAATTGTCAAAGAATGGAAAAGTTGAAGCATAGCGAAACCCTGTTCACCAATCCAGATGGCACTCCTATGGTGTTTTCCATGAAACCAGGTCAAGAACGCAGACGACTGGCCCAACTTCTTGAACATGGTGGAGGGTCTTTCATTTCAACGCGTAGACCAGGGGTCCCTCTGTTGGTATCATCTCCTGCAGAATTTTCTGAAAGATCTTCTGATGTTCAAGTCTTCTTGTCTACTTTCATCGATGATTGTGCTCGAGAGAACCGTCTTCTCGACCTTAGCAAGTATATTGTGGCGCCTGAGGAAGCTAGCGAACTAGATTTGCCTGTAAGGTATAGCGGACGTGATACAGAGCCTCTCTTGGATCTAGTAACTGAAATCAACAGTGAAATTGAAATTGATAATCCCTTTCTTAAAGGAAGGAGTGAATCTATAGATGAATCAAAGGTACGCGCTTATTGAATGGTTTTTTTTTTCTAAAATATGACCATATGGTGTAATTTTTCAACAAGAATAGTGTAATTCATTTTTAATTTATGAGAAAGGTGCGCTTTCCGCCTATTCCTTATTGAAATTATCAAAACCTTCAAACCTCATGATTTTGGAATTCAATTTCATGTAAGGGACATAAATAGATTTATTAAAATAGCGTGGAAAGCTCTCAGCCAAATTCGACAGAGAAGATATCTGTAAATAGAAGATAATTCCTGGGAGTGGAGAGTAAGAACATTGAAATACATTTTGTTATAAAGTTGTGGGTCCTAAAAACACCTAAATATATAGTTTTGTGAACGAAAAGAAGTAAAATAGAGGAAGGCATGGGATCAGGTCTCTGTATTTCTAACTCTAATCCTATGTTATAAAGCCACACGAGGTGAGGTTAGAATAGTTTAGGATAGAATATATTAGGGTTTGTTTCATTTGAGCTGATCCCAAACCTTCTCCATAAAAAAACCTAAAAATTATCTAGTTAAGCAGCTGATAGGTGTGTGGTTAAATAATTCAAAGTTTTCCTCTTTTCAAATATTTATCTCCTTTTAGATAGAACCTCGCGAATTTCTATGTTGCACACATGTGCTATGGGTCCTAGTTCTTTTTTAAAGTGGCGATGTTCCAGATCTCAGGGCTGAGCATCACCCAACTGTTCCACCTTGTCCTCTTCAGATGCAAGCTTGAAGAAAGAGTCAGACGAATTGTTCAGAAGCCTCAAGATACTTTAACTCCTGAAGAACATGCCGACCTTGTAAAATATCTTCTTTTCTATGACTAAATAGCAAGATTACCCCAATTATGTTGTTTTCTATGAAATTGATTTTATCTATTAAAAATTCCTTTAAAATGCTGATTAGTTTACATTGACTTTATGATTGAGAAAACAATATATTGTCACCTAGAAACATCAGGAAAGACAATCATGAGTATGACAAGGTAATTTATTTTGAACAAAAAAAATCCATTCCTTACATCCTTTCATTGAGACAAATTTGTTAAGACACAAAATATTTCAAATAATAATCTATTGAAAGATTGAGATTAATTTTAAAATATTCATTTACAAAACTCCTTCCCTATGGGAGCTATGACCCACAGCTCGCAAATCTTGTTGCTATTGACATGAACTTGCCGTTTTTCTGCCATGGATTCTTAAGGAGTCATTAAAATTTTCCCTAGTAGCTTTGTGTTCTTTGTTCTTGCATATAGAGAGAGCGGCTTTGTAGTTTCACCTTCTATAGGAAATCGTCTTCTTGGAGCAAAGCATTGACTTTGACATGGAAGTGGAATCCTAGAGTCACTCGCTGAAAAATGTAGTCAAAAGCAGTTCCTCCAAAATACCAGAACATATTCAATAATAATTATAAATAATCTGTTTCCCACCCTTGAAAAAATTTAACCTCCCAAGTTTTCAGAACCTTTTTTTCTGAGGGGTTTCAGATGGTTTTTGCCTTTCCCTACATTTTTGGTAGTCATTCTTTTCTCACAACTAATTTGTATACTTAGATAAAAGAAAAATATTTTTTACATAATAATCATTCATTTAATTAAAGAAAATTTCTAATTATGTAAATATTTACATGTGCACATATATTATCTTCTAGTTTCTTGGATAGTTGCCTGTTGAGGAAAGTCATAGTTCAAAGCTTGCCAATTATACTGCACAAATAAAAGAAACTCGTCGCGAAAACTTTAATTCCTTCTTCAAGATAATCCATAATAAATTGAGGGGATCCTATCATTACCCATTCTCTTTACTATTCCTGGCCACTATTCATTGTTGATTGCTCTCAATCGATATTCATTGTTATTAATGAGGTAAATTCTTTTTGCTTATGTGCCAGTACAGTTTCGGATTCCATTCCGCTGATAATTGATTTATATTTTGTAAGAACATGTTGTCTTGTGCATCCCTTTTTTGGGAGATTATCTTAATAAATTATATTTCCCCCCACATCTTGACAATATTCCCATTCAAGTACTTTATTGACTAATTTATCTAAAACTCTGGGGTTATATTAGTATACATGATGATGTAGTCAGGTCAAAGAACCTTCTTAATACAGTTAAGCCTGTCTATTCCGCACCTTCTAAATAGCGCCCGATTTTAAACATTAAAATGTAAACATTTTGCATTAAAAGTGACCTGTCTATAGCACCCCCTCTCTATAGGACCCTTGGTGAGTCCCAAGAGGGGGCGCTATAGGCAGGCTACAGAATATATTATTTCAAATTTATATACAGTTAAAAACATTGTTAAAACATTTTTTGAATTGAAAATATCAATTAAGAATGAAAATGTTGTTATTAAAGTGTTACGAGTTGTTATTAAAGTCTAAAATATGCTGTAAAGTGAGAAAGGTCATAAAAGTGTGAATTGTTTTATTAAATTGTAAAATGTTTTTTTTTTTTTATAATCGCATAACCTATATGTATATTTTAATGATTAAAAAGAGGCAAGGCGTTTGAAGTAATGAGGTATAATATAGTTTTATTAATCATCATATGTGCAGGAAATAATCTATTTTTAATAGAGGTATCATTTTATACAAACCTGTGTACACACCTGCAAAATTAGTTTTTAAGGGTAAATATATCAAGTCTATATATATATTTTTTTTAATCTAGGAAAATTATCATCATTATGAAATCCAAAATATCACTCGGGTGTAGATAAACAAATGTCCATTTAATAATTTCTTTGGTGTCAGTTTGCTCGGTTTTGATGTTACGAGCGAACGTACAAAAATTATGATAATTTGTAGCTATAAAATAGTTTGACACTTTATTTTCTTTTTAGTGTGAGTACATTTTCATTTTCGAAAAATTTAAATAAATCAATATTACGTAGTTCTTGCAACATAAAAGTTGGGCAATATCTAAAGAAAAAGTATACTTATTTTAGATACACCTAAAAGCCAAATTTCGAAATTGTAATATATTTAAATCTAGTTTATAGTTCAACTTTTTCTATCATGCATTGATAGAAATGTCACAAACATATGATAATGGATAATATAAAACTAAAATATAGGTTCATATTTTGAAACCAACTATTATAATGTGCTATGAATATTACTTCTAAGTTTCAAAATATTGTTATTTCAAATATATATGATGACTATTTATAATATAAAATATTATTTCCAACTAAACAAAAGTAATTTCATATTCAGATACTGATCAAATTATAATTTGGAAATAAAAAAAAAAAGATTTCAATTTCTAAAAAAATTAATTTAATCATGTCAATATATATATTTTTAAAGGAATAACATGTTTAATTGTTTTAAATAAAAAAAAAAGTCATCTCTTTATATTAATTATAAATTTATTTTATTAATTCTGAATAATATTATAAAATAATTGTTTGAAAAAGTTAGAAAGTTGGCAATTTTCCATATATACATTTATATTAATGGAAATTTTGACGGGAAGAAATTGACCTTAATTTTTTATATATACACACATATATAGTTAAAACTGTCTATAGCGCCTCCTATAAATAGCGCCTTCATCTCTATAATGCCTGATTTTAAATACGTAGTACGATGCGATTTACATTAAAAGTGACCTGTCTATAGCACCCCCTCTCTATAGCGCCCGATTTTAAATACGTAGTACGATGCGATTTACATTAAAAGTAACCTGTCTATAGCATCCCCTCTCTATAGCACCCGATTTTGGTAAGTCCCAAGAGGGGACGACAGGTTTAACTGTATATATAATACAGTAAAACCCCTCTATAGTGAACCCCAATGGGACAGAGCTTTTGGTTCACTATAGCCACGGTTTGGCTATTTTTTTTTACTTTTCAAAAATTTTAGACCGTATAATTAAAAAACAGCCATACACACAAGAAGAGGCTGCCTCTTAATAGTGGTCACTTTATTTTAATTCCCTTAATTGACTAATTTCCTTTTATTAATACTGAATAATAATAGAAATCATTAGATAATAGGTTCTTCTTATGATTAACATACATGTACCTCTATGTCTAAGTTAAAAATCAAGACAAATCCTAGGCAAAGTTTTATTAAATATATATTCAAAGATATGAAATGATTTTAAAACATCATTATCACATTATATAATACAATTTTTACTTGAAAAAATGGCTCTAATACCTTGTTGTTTCAAAGCATTCTTCCAAGCATTGCACCATTCAAATAAAGTTAGTGTTTTTCTTCCATTTCATGTTTCCCCCATATTCTTCTAGGTCTAGATTTCGTTTTTTTTTTTTTTAACCTGCCATGCAAAACATTGCTGACTTTAAAATCACCATAGTTAATGGCATAAAAATAATTTTTGTTTCATCACGGGACCGTTTATTTGGACTTTTTTTTTTTTTAGCCCTAAAACGTACGATCGCGATCGCGGCAAAAGTTGAAGTTGATTCCTCTTGTAACAATTTTTAATAACTTTTTATTTTATCTTTTATAATAGAAAAGTTATATTCTCTTATTTAATATGTTCTTACACTTTGCCTATGTTGTTTCACTTTGAAAAGTTCTGAAAATGGCCTTTTTTTTTTTTAATCAAATAATGCTTTTGTTTTTAAAATGCCTTTGTTTTCTTCATTTTGGAAGCCATTTGCATTTTTTATATTTCAAATTTAATGGATGCAAAGATATTCTAATTAATAAAAAGTATAATGTGTAAAAATTTATACAACATACAGCAAAAATAAAGTGCAAAAATCAAACAAACAATGCCGCTAAATTTATTGTTTTGAAATCGCGATCCGCGAGCTTTAAACATGCTCAAAATTTTGTTTTTTAATTTTTTTTTTTTAAATTACAATTCTAAGTTCGTTATAAGCATAGTATTTTTAATAGATTTTATCATTTTGGGACCCAAAATAGGTTCGTTATAGGGGTAGTTCGTTATTCTAAAAATCGCAAAGTTCGTTATAAACGATGGTATTTTCAATGGAATGGAATTGGGAATCGGCGTGGGTTCGTTATAAGGGAAGGTTCGTTATATCCAGGGTTCGTTATAGCGGGGTTTTACTGTATAAAGTTTCGGGAGGAAGATATTCATGTAAAAAAGAGGCATCTCTCATTTTAATTATATATTAGAATGAGGTACTTGTTGATCACCCAAGTAAAACACTTTGTGATGATTGATAAGGCACAATTTGGATTATAGATTATAAAACAAGGTAATAAGACCAAATCCAAATAGTGTGTGACGTTTTGGTAACAGAAGATGGTAACAACGCTGTTACCGAAACGTCACACACTAATTATTTATTTGTATTTGGTCTTATTACCTTACTTTGTGATGATAAAAAAAATTGCCACACAACAGCGGTTTTGTCAAATTCAGACAAAAGCCAACAACCTATATACCATATGAAAAAAATAGTACAAATGTGATATTGTACTGGGATAAGGTGCATAATTATGAAAAAAAGGCATCTCCTTATCGTGCAACTGAAAGTTGCTGATGTCCGTGGTTAACTTTTCTTGATTAAATCAAGAATGGGTATTTGGCCAATTCTGGAATAATTAAAAATCAACAAGAATAGTTGATATTTATTCCGATAGATGGCGAAAGCCATCAGCAACTTTTAGTTGCACGATAAGGAGATGCTTTTTTTTCACTATATACCATGGTTTCAGGCCTTGGTTCTCATCAGTACAGGGACGGCTTCGATTTCAAAACATCCTATGAGATGGTTTATGAAATCAAAGCCAGTACTGATGAGGGTTGAATACGGGTTGGGCTTACCACGGTATACTGTTTGGCTCATGTCTGTATATGCTAAAACTGGTGTTGTGGCTTATTCATCATCATCATCATTAGTAAGTTTTTTTTTACTTGGGAGATGAACATATTTTGGATGCATAATTAAAAGGAGATGTGCCTCTTTTGGTACACACACATATGGAATGGACACACATAGAATTTACAGTTAAACCTGAGTTCAACTGACCTGGTTGATGGACCTCAGCAATGGTCTCACTCCATGTATATGGAGGAGCTGCATCTGTGCTCATGTTAGAGTCGGAAGCAAAGGCTTCCATGTTAGGAACAGCCTCAAATTACAGGCAAAGTCAGACTTTCACCAAAGTGTTGCCTGGATCATGGTGCCATGGTCAACGAAAGCTGCACCCCTATACCCCATTCCATGAGATCATGAACTCATGGAATTCGTGTAATCTTTACATAAGGGGATAAGAAACAACAACAGTTAAACCTGTCTATAGTGCCCCCTCTAAATAGCGCTTTCCTCTCTATAGCGCCCGATTTTAAATATTAAAATGTAAACATTTTACATTAAAAGTGACCTGTCTATAGCACCCCCCTCTTTATAGAACCCTATTTTGGTGAGTCCTAAGAGGGGGCGCTATAGACAAGTTTAACTGTATATTAAAAATAAAGAAGGCATATCCTAACCAGGAGCACATATACTTTTTCGATGGCAGATCGTCATCTAATGGAACAGAAACAACTATACATTGATTTAGCCTGTTCCCTGATATTTGGCCAACCCATTTTCTTGATAAAAAAATATTTTTTTTTTCACATCTATATATATTTCAAAATATACCAAAAAAAATTTTTTTTTTCACTTTATATTTTTGCAACTTAACTCAGTAAACCTAAATGGTTATAAACACCTATAACCCAATGTATCAAACTCTCAATATAATGATAAGGCACAATTTGTATTATAGAATACAAACACAAGGTAATAAGACCAAAACCAAATAAATAGTGTGTGATGTTTCTGTAACAGCGTTGTTACCATATTCAGACAAATTATTCAGTACTTTTGTCTGAAGATGTTAACAACGTTGTTACCGAAGCATCACACCCTATTTATTTATTTGGATTTGGTCTTATTACCTTGAGGATTTCTATAAATTAGATTTGGTCTCATTAACCATTACTTCAAACCATTAAAAAAAACCTAGAAACTCTTAAAGATGAACATGTATACTTTTATTAGAAGTCAAAAAGATCAATAGGTAATCAATACTGTTATGATTGAACTGACAAGTTGATCCGGCAACACGGCAGACTCGATTGAAAAACATGAGGATATGTAAATAACAATGATATAAAAAGGACATATGTAAAATAAATAGAGAATTTTGAGTTCAGTTGCATGCTGCGTGATCAAAGAGGCTCAAAAAACAACATAAACAACAAATACCAAATCAAGAAAGACAAGGTTTAATAAGAGAAAAATCTACAAATTTATAAATAGGATTTCTATAAATTAGATTTGGTCTCATTAACCATTACTTCAAACTATTAAAAAATTACCTAGAAACTCCATAGATTCAATCTTCATAATCACAAAATATTGCCAATAGATGATGATGCATTTAGTGAACACCTCATTGTTTCAGTTGATAAGGAGATTTTGTTTTTATCCCTCTCTAAAATCAATTTTTTTGTTGCAGCTGAATCCAATCTGAACCCAACTTCAACTAATCTAAATAAAACCTAACCTAAATAAAAAAAGTAGATAAAAATAATTTTAAAATTGTATATACAGTTAATCCTGTCTATAGCGCACCCTCTAAATACCGCCTTCCTCTCTATAGCGCCCGATTTTAAACATTAAAATGTAAACATTTTACATTAAAAGTGACCTGTCTATAGCACCCCCTCTCTATAGCACCCTATTTTGGTGAGTCCCAAGAAGGGGCGACAGGTTTAACTGTATACAGTAGAAACTACATGAGAGGACCTCATTCTAAAAGTCACCTCTCTACAAAGGACAGTTTTCATCATTAAAATTACCATTTTTGCTATTTAGCAACTCTTCCAGTAAAGGGCTACCTCTCCCTAAAGGATACTTTGCTTCTTCAATTAGATGTTGTCCTTTCTACTGTATTAAAAAATAGCTATACTCTTTGGAGGATAGAACAGGTGCTTGTTCCTCCTGCTCTGTCATGTGCAGCATTAGATTTCCTGCCTGCAGGAATGGAAAAATAGCAAGTTTCTCCACTATGTACTAAGTGTCAACCTGTAACCCCAAAATACATTATTGAATGTATTGACTCATTCATTGATGAGCTCTACTGATCCCCAGCAGACTAATCAACAAGCTCTACAAGCCTGATACCCTAATATGATTGAGTGATGATAAGAAAGAAAAGAAAATAGTAATAATTACAACAACAACAACAACAAAAAGCCTTTATTCAGGGTCACTGACCCTATACAGGATTCACAGAGGTATGCATAAGAACAAAGCAGTGAGACAAAGGAAATAACGATATATACAGAAGAAAAAGAAAAAAAAAAACAAGAAAGAGAAAGAGGGAAGCAAGAAAACAACACAAAAAATAGTAATAATTACAACATCCTAGTAAAAGCTTGCAAACCAGCATCGTAAACAATGAGTTGTCCCAGAGAATAATGTTTTACAAATTGTTTACTGCAAACAAGCCAATCAGAAATGAGCTTTTTTTTTTTCTAAATGGATGGGGATGAAAGTTGGGGAATGAATTATGGAAAGACATCTTCCTACCTCCCATATTAGCCAAAATGAGCAACAAATATCCAATCAGTGACCATAACAATGGATGAGCTAGACAATTTTGGCAATTAAAATAATTTTATTGACATCTTGTCAATACATGTAAAAGTGCACAGTCTGCACTATTTTAAAAAGATAATTATGTATACATTTTTACGGGGTGAGCATTTAAAAAATTGTATTAATATATATTATTACAATGAAATATATACAGTATAACCTCCTTTTAGCGGACATCTCTTCACAAAAGACAGTTTTCATTTGTCAAATTGCCATTTTTACAATTTAGAAACTCTCCAGTAAGAGGACAACTTTCCCTAAAGAATACTTTGGCTCAGCAATTAGGTGTTATCCTTTACAGGGAGGTAGTTCTACTGTATATATTTATATTAAAGTGTATAAGATGGCCAGAAACTTCTATATTGATAATAAGGTATAATTTGAATTATATAGCTTAGAAACATAAAGGTAACAAGACCACATTATCGAAAATAGATAAAACTGTTCGTGAAATTTTGATAACAATGTTGTTACCAAAAAGTCAAATACTGTTTTATCTATTTGGATATGGTGTGTTTTGTTACCTTAGGTTTAGAATGATCTGGAATTAGAAGCTACAAAGAGAGAAGGTCAAGAGAAGGCCTCAGAACAAGGTGAAATGATTTTCTATAATGGCACCCCTTTGTATCGGAGATGGTTTCGCTACAAAATCTTCTTCTTTCATATCTCAATTCAATCCTATTAAGCTATCAAATTTGTAGAGCTCCATAATGACTGGTTTAAATAGAATGTGTCTGCTTTTGTCATTAAGACTGGGAGCACTACTCAGTAGCAGGCCGCTTAGCTCCTATATGAAATGGCCGCCTCTGACACGAGGAACAGATGCCATGTACATCCGCCTCTAACATGGAGTACAGATACTGCTCATCCTGTATCCCTGGATCAGGAGCCCTTAAAGGGTACCATCAGCCAGGCCAGCTGAGCCCAGGTTTTTTAGCGAGCTTGTTACTGCTCCACCTTCTTTTTTCATCTGAGCTTGGGACCGGCAAAGGTGGAGTTGCGCTACGGAATAATGGTCTTACTAGAATTGTATTCTGCACTTTAAAAATGGGATTTTTGCCTCAAATCCACAATAATCCATAAATTGGACTGTGTGAGAGGCCAACAACATGGTTAAGTGAGCACCAAGCTGTGACAAATTCTTGCCATAATTAGATTAGATAGTCCACGTTGTGATAAGCACATCTAGATAATAGCTCCACTGAACCAACAAATTCATTTGTTTACCTTGTTAGTATCCAGCCAGCCTTGTTCCTTCCCAGCTTTATTTTTTTCACCTTTTATGGGGGATTCTGAATTAAAATAGAAAAAAAAAAAGACTCATAATTAAGGCTGTAGATATTCAGCTTTAAGATTTAGAGAATAATAAGGCACAATTTAGATTGTAGATTATAACTACAAGGTAATAAGATCAAATCTAAATAAATAAATAGCGTGTGACATTTCGGTAAAAGTGTCTTTACAGAAATGCCAAACAATATTTATTTATTTGGATATGGTCTTATTACCTTGTAGGATTGAGAAAAGTAAAACTATATCTATTTTTATATTATTTTAAAAATTATTATCTATATATATATAAAAATGAATGTATGTGTGTCTGTCCTTTATGCCTGACCAAACCACTCATTGGAACGCCATGAAATTTTGGGAAGTTATGTATTTAGTATAGTACTGGGAAGGTTTCTAGCAAATAAAATTTTTGAAATAACTTTTCGCCTAAAAATAATCAAGATAAATATTCAAATTTATCTGTTATAATTCAACAATCTGCTCTAAATATTATCATGATGATACGATGATTTTGTAATGTAGAAAATTAGGAAAGACAAAATTCAGGATGACACGGCAATTTATTTGAGACAAGAATAATGATACAATTCCAAGGCAAGATACTATTCCTTTAACTTCCAATTACCGAGGGAACCAATTAATATTGATTTTATTCAACTTATCGAGTATTTTTATAGGGACCGGGAAAAATGTTCACTTTATCGAGAGATTCGTTAGACAAACCTTTACTCGGGTAAAACCCGGGCGAAGCCGGGTACGTCCGCTAGTTATATATATTCCAGTACATATGTGTATGGTAGTAAGTAGTTTGCTTTTACTCAAAGTGCAGCCACATGTCTACGGATGTAGAAAGCAGTTTGACTTTTTCACTTGCAAATGTGTTAGAGCCATGTTTGGTTACTTACACTTTCTGGTGGGGTTGAACTTTGGCCACAATCCCCCCATTGGAGGAATCTTTTTTAAATTATTGAGAAAAAGTGCTCAATGTGGGATTCGATCCCAGGTCATGACTGTTGGAAAACTGAGAGTTTCATCATTAAGGCTGGTTGTACTCCTCAGTAGCAGGTTTGACTTAGCTCCAGGGACAGGCTAACTATTAGTGGTCAATGCATGTTCTGTCAACTGGTTGTCTACAGTAGCTGTGCTACAGTGTGCATACAGGTGTGCTGTAGCTAGGGATGTGCCATACCATATGACCTCCATGGCCATTTTTATCAATTAGCTGCTCTCTAATATATACTATAATATAATAAACTCCGCCTTTGCCGGTCCCAAGCAAGGTGAAAAAGGAGGAGGGGGAGCAGTAACAAGCTCACTAAAAAACCTGGGCTCAGCTGGCCCGGCTGATAGTACCCTGTAAGGGCTCCTGATTCAGGGATATAGGATGAGCAGCATTTGTACTCCATGTTAGGAGCGGCTGCACATGGCGTCTGTTCCTCATGTCAGAGGTGAAAATTTCTTTTGGAGCTAAGTCGGCCTGCCACTGAGTAGTGCTCCCAGTCTTAATGACAAAGGCAGACACATTCTACTTCACCCAGTCATGATGATGGTTGTCAAGTCTCAAGCTCTGGAAGTTTGATACCTTAGTGTGATTGAGTGGAGATAAGAAAGAAGAAGCAGCTCTCTGGTAGACACCTCTTCCTAAAGTACATTTAGCTCTGAAACTAGTTTTTTTTTTTTTTTTGCTTATCCCTAGTACACGTGGTACAGGCCATGATAATCATGGTGGGTAGTTAGCGACTGCTTTTACTGTAAGTGCACCACATGTCTACACATGTGAAAAGCAGTTCGACTTTGCACTTACTAATGCCAGAGCCCCGTTTGGTTACTTGCACTCGCTGGTGGGGTTGGACTTTTGCAAGAATCGGGGGCCATTGAAGCATTTTTTTTTTCTTTAAACAGAAAAAAGTGTCCAATGCAGGAATCGAACCCGGGTCCTAGTGGTCGAAAACCAAACGGTTTAACCAGCCTTCCACTATTTGTTGTCCTTCGGAGTATAGTTCTTCTCTGTACACAAGGGTACATATGTGTGAAATAGATACAGTAGAACCTCCATGAGAGGACACTCATGCTAGAGGATACCTCTCTATAAGGGACAATTTTCATTTGCAAAATTACAATTTTTACTATATAGCAACTCTCCGGTGTTGTGATATGTTAAATAACATATGTTTCGTATTATATTTATTATCTATTATTGACTATGCAAAATCATGCCAGTTGTCAATTGTTTTAAACTTATGTAAACTATTTCCTTTTTATCTCTATCTTGTATAAAAGGAGATTACTAGATTAAATAAACATTCAGTTCAACTTGTAAGCCGGAGCGAGTCTTGTTCAGATAACACTTAACCATTACAACATCCGGTAAGAAGACACCTCTCCCTAAAGGACACTTTGGCTCTGCAATTAGATGTTATCCTTTAGAGAGAGTTTGTTCTACTGATACCAAAAATATATCATATTGATATCATTTTAGGTCAACTTTATACTTTATATATTAAAAAAAAAAAAAAAGGCATCTCTCCTGATCGTGCAAATAAAAGTTGCTGATGGTTTTCACCATCTGTCAGAATAAATATCAACTAATCCTTGATTCCCAGTATTGGCCAAATATCCCTTCTTGATTAATCAAGAAAAGCTAACCACAGATTTTTTTTCTCCTATCTAACTGCTTAAAAAGAGTGCAGATAGATACAATAAAATATAGTCCAGATCTTAAATACAAGGTAATAAGACCAAATCCAAATAAATAAATAGTGTGTGACATTTCGGTAACAACGTTGCTACCATCTTCAGAAAAAAGTGCTGAATTATGTTTGTTGTATAGTTATTGTTGTATAGTTATTATTTAAACATTACTCACCAGATGAAATTATTATTACAAATTATTTATTACACTTTATATTTATATTTTTACATCAACACGTTGTTTACATTATACATCGTATATTATTGTTTATGATGATGATCTATCATATATTTTAAAACACAGAATACTACATTCCCTCCTTCCTTTAGATGAAAGGAATCATGTCTTTATATCTTGATGATGGCTTGACGACTCTTCCACTCCTGGTGATCACGGGTTCCTTGGTAGTCGGCAAGGGTGGAGAAACCTCTGGTGGCAACTGGTGAAGAGCCTCGGCATCAAGTCTATCTGAAACAACTGGGTTAAATGTAGACCCTGTTCTACTTGAACTTGGTCGGTTTAAAGAAGTGTCCTTGTCTTGGTTTGAGGAATTATCATCTGGTATTTGTACATCAGAAGAGTTGAGGTGTTCAATTCTTGTCGAATCTGAACTAAGATTTTCCTGGCTCTCTTCTGGAATCAAGTCAGAAATGCCTTGATTGGTCTCTTGAGTAGGAACATGTTTCAAATGTTTAGCATTTCTATGAATTATTTTCCCATTTTTAGTGTTGACTAATTTAAAAGAATTTATTGAAGTGTTTTCAAGAATGACATGATGTTCTGATCTGAAATTTGAATCAAGTTTTCCATTATTTGGATTTGCCACATAAACTAAATTTCCAATTTCAAAATTATGAGGACTAGCTTTCCGAATTATATCATTATATGTTTTCATTTTTTCTTTGTAGACCATATTGAATTCATTGATGTTGGATTCATCTTCTTCTGCATCATTAACAAGTGAGCTTAATTTAGTTTTGATTTCTCTTGAAAATAATAGGAATGCTGGAGTCTTTCCTGTAGATCTGTTTGGAGTAGTTCGGTAAGACATTAAAATTCTGGATAAATCTTCTTTCCAATCTTTCCCTTCTTCAGAACTTGAATTAAATTGTTTCTTTAGAAATCTATGGAATCTTTCTATCTTCCCATTACTTTTTGGGTAATAGGGTGAGGCTTTGATGTGCCTGATTCCACATTCTTTTAAAATCTTTCCATTGATATACTTACAAACTGTAAGCCATTATCTGTTACAACTTCATGTGGATAACCATGTCTTGCAAAAATCTCCATTAATTTTTTAATAATTGTCTTGCTGGAAATGTCTTCTATTATCATTGCTTCAGGATATGAAGAATAGTAGTCGATCACTGTTAAAACATAATGATGGCCAATTGGACCAACTATGTCAATTCCAAGTTTCATCCAAGGTTTTGATGGTAACGGAACTATTTGCAATGGTTGATCATTTATCAATGGTTGATTCCTTACACAAATTGGACAGTTTCTTATCAAATTTTCAATGTCAAAGTCCATGTTTATCCAAAAATATTTTTCTCTTAACAGTTGTTTGGTTCTTGTCATTCCTTGATGTGTTTCATGTGCAATTCTCAAGACTCTCTTTATTAGTTTTGAAGGTAGCAAAATTCTACTTCCTTTTAAGATAAGATTATCAAAAATTGAGAGTTCATCTTTAAACTTATAAAAACATTTGAATTCTTCATTCAAAGGATATGGCCAAACTCCCTTTTGAACCATATCTTTCAGTTTTTGAAACAAAGGATCTTGCTCTGTACAAACTTTTATCTCTTTCAAAGACAGTGCTTGAAGCTCTTCAGAAGTGATGGATAAGACTTTATGAACATAGTCCTCCAGCCATTTTTCATCACTTGTGTTAGAAAGAGGTTGTCTTGAAAATATATCTGCAATATTTTGCTTTCCTTGAATGAATTCAATTTCAAAGTCATATGGTTGTAATCTCCAACTCGATCTTTGAATTCTTGGAGGCAAAACAGCTCCATTTTTAGGATTCAGCATATAGATTAGAGGTTTGTGATCTGTTTTTAACACAAATTTCCTTCCCCAAATATAGGTGTTAAAATGTTCAATTGCCCATACACATCCCAATGTCTCTTTTTCTATTTGTGAATATCTTTTTTCAGTATCAGTTAATGATCTGCTGGCATATGCAATGGGTCATTTAATGCCATTTTGTTGTGTTTGTATTAATACTGCTCCAAGACCAATAGGGCTTGCATCTGTGATTAATTCAGTTGGTGAGTTCAAGTTGTAATATGCCAAGCATGGCTCTTTTGTTAGTGAATCTTTAAGATCCTGAAATGCTTTATTTGTTTTCAAATCCCAATTCCACCTAACATTTTTTCTAGTCAAATTATTTAGAGGTTCTGCCAATTTAGAAAAATTAGGTATGAATTTTCTTAAAAACCCACAAGTTCCTAAGAATGACCTTAACATCTCAATATTTTTTGGTATTGGAAAATTTAAGACTGCTTCTATTTTCCTATTATCAGGTTTAATACCTTCACTACTAACAATGTGACCTAAAATATCCAATTCTTCCATGGCAAATTTGCACTTATTCCTGTTGAGCCTAATGCCTACTTTATCAAATCTTTGTAAGACTTTTCTAAGCCTTTCTTCTAGTTCTTGTCTATCTTTGGCGTAAACAACGACATCGTCCAAGTAACAAATTACACCTTTCAAATCAAGCAAAATTGAATCCATTCCTTTCTGATATGCCTCTGGAGCACTTGATAGACCAAAGGGAACTTTACAAAATCTGTAACAACCACGGTGCGTGATGAAAGTTGTAAGGGGTCTTGATTGAGGGTCTAAGTCAACCTGCCAAAACCCTTTTTTTGCATCCAGCTTTGCAAATACTTTAGCACCTTTAAGGGCATGTAACATATTGTCAATTGTAGGAATTGGATGTCTTTCTCTCAATATTGCTTTATTCACTTCCCGAAGGTCTATGCATAGTCTAATTTCCTCACTATCCCTTTTTGGAACAACTATTATGTTAGAAACCCATTCAGAACCTTGATGCACTTCTTCAATGATTCCATTCTCTAGCATCTTATCAAGCTCTTGATTTACTGCTTCTACCATTGCATAAGGTATACGACGGCATCTCTGGGCAATGGGCCTATAGTTGTCTTTCAATGTCACTTTATGACTATAGCCTTTTATAGTTCCAAGTCCATGGAAAAGATGTTCATGTTCTTGAACAAGAGTTTCTATATTAGTAGACATTGATTCATTTACATGATTTACCCTTTTAATTATACCTAGTTCAAAACTAGCCTTGCCTCCCAACAAAGATTCAACTTTTTTATCAATCACATAAATTTCTTCTGAAACTGAATTTTCTTTCCAAGAAAATTTTCTTTCCATTGAAATAACCATAACATGGAAGAGGTCTATCTTGACCATAGGCAAAAAAGGTTCGGGTGGTGTCATGTAATTTTGGCATAATTTTATGGCTATATAATTCAAGCATCTTATAATAGCTTATGAAAGTTCTATCACTCCCTGTATCAATTATCATATTTATTTCACTACCATCTATTTGCACTTTTTCTTTATTTTCAGCACCTGTATAGTAGGTATATTCATCTGAACTTTCACCTACTTCAGTCTTATTTTCTTCTTGTATGGTCTTAACTTTAGTTTGATTGAAATTTTTGTGGTTTCTATTATTATTTTGATTTGGGCGGTTCCTGCAAGCTCTAAAAAGATGTCCTAATTTATTGCAATATGAACAAGTCATTTTTTTAGCACCACATTCTTGTGCTGAATGTGTATCTAATCCACAGCGATAACATTTAGGCTTTGAGGCACCTGAAAATGATGGGGTACCTTGATTAGTGAATCTACCTTTGTTGAAATTATTAGCATTATAGTGCTTTTTAGGTTTATTTTGAACTCTATTTAGTGTTTGATCATTTTGAGGTTCAAGAAGTCTAATTTCTTTTCTAGAAATTTCTAACATTCTAGCAATATCAATGGTTTTTGACAGTGTCAAATTTTCTTGTTGCAACAATTTTTCTTTAAGTTTTTTGTTGTTACATTTTTCAATTATTTGGTCTCTTATCATATCAGCTTCTAAATTCCCAAATTCACAAGATTTAGAAAGCTCTCTTAAAGAAATTAGGTAGTTGTCGATCGATTCATCATCTTTCTGGACTCTTTGTCTAAATTTAAATCTCTCAGTGACCACATTTTTATGAGGTGTGAAATATTTATCTAAAGCCATTTTAGTTTGTTCATAATTTTCCTTTTCATCTGGCAAGTTGAAAAATATACGCTGTACATTTGGCCCTAAACAATGCAATAGAGTTGCTCTCTTAATTTCATCCGATTTTTTGAAATTCCAGATGCTATTTCAAAAATGGCATAGGATTCCATCCATTGCTTATATTCCCGCAAATAAATTGCTTGCATTCATATTCATGGGTAAAGGTGGCGTCAGGTTGGCTGCCATACTTGTTTTTTTTTAGGGCTACAGTTATATTTTCAAATTCTCGTCGCCAATTTATGTTGTATAGTTATTGTTGTATAGTTATTATTTAATTAAACATTACTCACCAGATGAAATTATTATTACAAATTATTTATTACACTTTATATTTATATTTTTACATCAACACGTTGTTTACATTATACATCGTACAGTATAACCTCGTTAATTCGACATACCCCAATTCGACACTCGGCGATAATTCGACCATGTTCCGATGTCCCGACCTCCGGCCTATCAAATAACAAACAGTAATTCGACAGTATCGATAATACGACAGTTCCGATAGTTCGACCATTTTAAAATTCGAATTTCGACAGTTGAATGTTATTTTACATGCAACTTTACCGCTAAACGGTATTACGGCGGAGACGATCGGCATCGGCGGGCGGCGACGATCGGCATCAGCGGGCGCCGATATGATCGCGCCTGCGCACTTTTGGTTTCTGGTTAGTTTAAGTTTCACTTTGCAGTGCCGTTGCGCAATTTCGCGGATGTTATTGTTGTTGTTTTTTTTTACGCGGGAATTTCGGCATCATGCGCTAACTAATAATAATTTTTATTTTTTTATTTTTAACATTGAAATATTTTAGCTATTTTTAAATTTATAAATAATTTCTTTTTAAATAAATAAATCTTTATAAAATGATCCAACAATGATTATGATAACATTTTATTTCAATATTCCATTTCTGTGTTATTATAAAAGATTTAAACACAAAATCAATAACACCTGCAGCAGCAGTGGATGCCTTTAATACATTAAAATTTATTTATTAAAAGACATTTCAGAGGAAGAAAGGCATGCATGTTTTTTCAAAATGCCATCTGGAATACATCCTGAATAGGATTTCAGTGCAAAAACAGATATCTATAAAGGAATTTTTTAAAAGATCTCTTCATGATTATTTTTAAAATAATATTTTAAAATTTTCTTTTTATATATTTACCATATTTATTTCCTTTCAACTGCTATATTTTTCAATTAGAATAAAATATTATTTAATATATTATATTTAATATTTTAATGTCTGTAGAGTTAATATTTGATTATATTACTGAAAAGAAACACATTGCCAATAAATTTATTTGTTACAATTATTTATGTTTCTAAAATATGTATTAATGCCATTTTGTCACTGATACTAAAAGTTAATCATGAAAATAATATAAAAACACACAATGGTTTCAATTAATATCATTAATTTATATTACAAAGCTATTTAAAAAAATATTATTTTAGCGAGTTAGATGATTACCTAATCATATAACCTTAATTCAACACTTCCTTTAATTCAACCGAAAGCTCTGATCCCTTGGGGTGTTGAATTAAAGAGGTTCGACTGTATATTATTGTTTATGATGATGATCTATCATATATTTTAAAACACAGAATACTACAATGTTATAATCCAAATTGTGCCTTATCTTAGTCTAAGATCTTTGCATAAATACCTTAAGGGATCAGAATTTTCTGTTGACTTATTATTTGTTAAGCTGATTATAAATTTCTTTGCATCATTCACCATCTAATGGACATTTTGTCGTCGAAACCTTAAGGAGGTGTTGAATTATAGCTGGTTAAAGGCTGATTGGGATTTGAAAAATGGTTGAATTATAGTAAGTGTTGAATTAAAAAGGTTATATACTGTATTTGGCCATATTACCACTTCATGATTCTTATCTATAATCCGAAAATTTTGTCCCACTTGTAGGTTCCATTAATTGGCGACATTAAGATAGTAAAAAAATAGTACAAATGTAATATTGTACTGGGATAAGGTGCATAAATTAAGAAAAAGGCATCTCCTTATTGTGCAACCGGAAGTTGCTGATGGCTTGCGCCATCTATCGGAATAAATATCAACTATTCTCGTTGATTTTTTAATTATTCCAGAATTGGCCAAATACCCATTCTTGATTAATCAAGAAAACTAACCACGGACGCGTTTCGGCTGTTGGCCCTCATCAGCGTGGTGCAAGCTGTACCTCAACCCTTTATTCCGATAGATGGCGCAAGCCATCAGCAGCTTTCAGTTGCACGATAAGGAGATGCCTTTTTCTTAATTAAGATAGTAAGTTTGCATATAAGTTATTAATTTGAATTAAGTTATACAGTAAAACTACCTTCCTGTTAAGGACAATACCTAATTACAGAGCCAAAATATCCTTTAGGGAGAGGTGTCTTCTTACCAGAGAGTTGCTAAATAGTAAACATGATGTAATTAAATCTTGTCCCCTCTAGGGACTCACCGATGCTATAGATAGGTCACTTTTAATATAAATTGCATCGTACTATGTATTTAAAATCAGGCGCTATAGAGAGGTTTAACTGTAATTTTGGTGATAAAAACTGTCCTTTGTAGAGAGGTGTCACAAGTGTCCTCTCATGGAGGTTCTATTGTATATCTATAACTATTTGAAATCCCCAGAAAGAGTCTGTCTCCAGAAGATGTAGTTAATTAAGAAATTCCAGTTTTGTTCAGTGTTCTATTTGAGGGGAATGTACTTCAATGCAAGAGAAGTCTGGAAAGTTAAAGCAACTTTTTCCCTACCTTCCTACTCTAAAGGAATTATTCTCCTGTCCCCGATAAAACTCCGTCGTATCAGGAGGTTCCAAATCAGATAGTACAGTGCTGTAGAAAGAGGAGTGCTTCAGTGTATGGCAGTGGTGAGTGATTTAAGATTCTGAGTTAGAGAAAAGCATCTAATAAGAAACCAGTCAAAGTGAAACTAAATGAGAGCTGGTGGAAACCCTCTTTTTTTAAAATCTATAATTTGATCATTCATTTTTAATGATAGCAACACAAATAGGTCTGGACAGAATGACCTTGAACAATCAGTAAGGTATCCTGTGTTAGCACATTACTGACTGTGTGTAGGCCCCCTGTGTTAGCACATTACTGACTGTGTGTAGGCTCCCTGTGTTGGCACATTACTGACTGTGTGAAGGCTCCCTGTGTTGGCACATTACTGACTGTGTGTAGGCCCCCTGTGTTATTACATTACTGACTGTGTGTAGGCTCCCTGTGTTGGCACATTACTGACTGTGTGTAGGCCCCCTGTGTTAGCACATTACTGACTGTGTGTAGGCTCCCTGTGTTAGCACATTACTGACTGTGTGTAGGCCCCCTGTGTTGGCACATTACTGACTGTGTGTAGGCCCCTGTGTTAGCACATTACTGACTGTGTGTAGGCTCCCTGTGTTGGCACATTACTGACTGTGTGTAGGCTCCCTGTGTTAGCACATTACTGACTGTGTGTAGGCCTCCCTGTGTTGGCACATTACTGACTGTGTGTAGGCTCCCTGTGTTGGCACATTACTGACTGTGTGTAGGCCCCCTGTGTTGGCACATTACTGACTGTGTGTAGGCTCCCTGTGTTGGCACATTACTGACTGTGTGTAGGCTCCCTGTGTTGGCACATTACTGACTGTGTGTAGGCTCCCTGTGTTGGCACATTACTGACTGTGTGTAGGCTCCCTGTGTTGGCACATTACTGACTGTGTGTAGGCTCCCTGTGTTGGCACATTACTGACTGTGTGTAGGCTCCCTGTGTTGGCACATTACTGACTGTGTGTAGGCCCCTGTGTTAGCACATTACTGACTGTGTGTAGGCTCCCTGTGTTGGCACATTACTGACTGTGTGTAGGCTCCCTGTGTTGGCACATTACTGACTGTGTGTAGGCCCCCTGTGTTAGCACATTACTGACTGTGTGTAGGCTCCCTGTGTTGGCACATTACTGACTGTGTGTAGGCTCCCTGTGTTAGCACATTACTGACTGTGTGTAGGCTCCCTGTGTTAGCACATTACTGACTGTGTGTAGGCTCCCTGTGTTAGCACATTACTGACTGTGTGTAGGCTCCCTGTGTTAGCACATTACTGACTGTGTGTAGGCCCCCTGTGTTATCACATTACTGACTGTGTGTAGGCTCCCTGTGTTGGCACATTACTGACTGTGTGTAGGCTCCCTGTGTTGGCACATTACTGACTGTGTGTAGGCTCCCTGTGTTAGCACATTACTGACTGTGTGTAGGCTCCCTGTGTTAGCACATTACTGACTGTGTGTAGGCTCCCTGTGTTAGCACATTACTGACTGTGTGTAGGCCCCCTGTGTTAGCACATTACTGACTGTGTGTAGGCCCCCTGTGTTAGCACATTACTGACTGTGTGTAGGCCCCCTGTGTTAGCACATTACTGACTGTGTGTAGGCTCCCTGTGTTGGTACATCACTGACTGTGTGTAGGCTCCCTGTGTTAGCACATCACTGACTGACTGACTGGGGTTGTGCAGTAGAGAGGAGGACTCTCCGCCCCCACCTGCCATGACTTGGCAGAAGGCGGCCCTGGGGGTGGCCATGAGGGTACCCGGACTCTACATCATTGACTACTGGTGGAAGTACGAGTTCCCCAAGTCTGTTCCCCTCTCCCTGGATCGGGAGGAGATCATCAACTGTCTGCTCACCAACTTTGGCAAGTTCTCCTCCACATTGGAGAGACTCTTTTCTTTTAATGTTTCTCAGAAATGTCAGTACAGTAGAACTACTACTCCTAACTACCTAGTTGCCAAAGTGTTCTTTAGAGAGAAGTGTACTCCAACCAGAGAACAGCTAATTTGTAAAAATGGTAATTTAGGAGATGAAAGCTGTGTAGAGGTGGTGATCTCTATTGAGAGTGTTCTCTCATGGAGGTTCCTCCTTATATTGTTTTCTTATTTGATCAGATTGTGGATATCACCATGTATCTGCAATTAGTTACACCTTAATTAGCTTTTTATATAACCTTCATGAGAGAGGACACTCGCACTAGAGGACACCTCTCTACAAAGAACAGTTTTCATCCGCAAAATTACCATTTTCACTATTTAACAACACTCTGGTAAGAGGACACCTCTTCCTAAAGGACACTTTGGCTCTGTAATTAGGTGTCCTTTACAGGGAGGTTCTACTGTATATATAGTATAACATCTATAATTCAAAAACACAAAGGGCCCACAAATTGGTATGCTTTTAATTAGGTTTAATTTTCACTGCTTATATATTTCCATCAGCCATACCTGATAACAACAGTACTAATTAAAAATATGCTGTTTTCATCTTTCAGTTAATTTTGTATGATGATGGTAACAACATTGTCAAAACATCGTCTCTTATTACACCTTATAGTTGGCTTTTATTGATTTTTTATCAAGAAATAGGGTTTGTTTTTGGATCATTTATTCCAGAATAAATTGTTTGGTTTATGATAGATGGTGCAAGCCATCATCAATATTCAGTTAAACAATCATCAATCTAGATAAGGCACAATTTAGATTATAAACACAAGATAATAAGACCAAATCCAAATAAATAAATATGGTGTGACGTTTCGGTAACAGGGTTGTTACCATCTTCAGACAAAAGTATTGAATGAGAAATTTTACCTTTATGCTGTGGTAAAATTTCACATTCAGTACTTTTGTCTGAAGATGGTAACAGCGTTGTTACCGAAACGTCACACCATATTTATTTATTTGGATTTGGTCTTATTACCTTGTGTTTATAATCATCAATCTATTATTTCATAGTTTTACAACCTGATCAGGGGGGTTGATGGTCTAAACCGTTGGTTTTCGAATCGACATGGGTTCGAATCCCACATTGGGCACTTTTTTTTTTGCTAATTAAAAAAAATACTTTAATGGCACCGATTCTTGCAAAAGTCCAACCCCACCAGTGAGTTCAAGTAACCAAATAGGGCTCTGGCACACTTGGTTTAGACCATCAACTCCCCCTGATCAGGTTGTAAAACTATGAAATAATAGATTGATGATTGTTTAACTGAATATTGATGATGGATTGCAGCATCTATCATAAACCAAACAATTATTCTGGAATAAATGATCAAAAAAACAAACCCTATTTCTTGATAAAAAATCAATAAAAGCCTACTATAAGGTGTAATAAGACGACGTTTTGACAATGTTGTTACCATCATCATACAAAATTAACTGAAAGATGAAAACAGCATATTTTTAAAGTTCAAAAGTCTAACTTCTTTTCACCTGTGTGTAGACATGAGGTGTACCTACAAAAAAAGCAGTTGCCAACTTCTAACCACCATGATTATCATGGCCTTTGCCACGTGTACAAGGGATAATAATTAAAAATAAAACAAACCTGATCAGATATATCTCCTCCCTATTTTTTTACAGACTTGAAACTTATTTTGACATCATTACTTGGGACCAAAATTTTATGTTGTCATAAACACAAGGTAATAAGAACAAATCCAAATATATAAATATTGTGTGATGTTTCGGTAACAGCGTTGTTGCCATCTTCAGACAAAAGTACTGAATAATTACTGGCGAAACCGCTAGGAGGGTTCACCACTGATGAGCCAGGCCCTCCCTTTAATTTTTCCATTGCAGTAAGGGCAGTAGAAATTGTTTTATTTTAAAAAGAATATTACGCGTCTAAAATAGTTTTGTAATTTGATAACAGATGGCGCGCTAGTGCATCGTAAACCAAATAATTTGTTTGAAGATGGTAACAACGCTGTTACCGAAACGTCACGCACTATTTATTTATTTGGTCTTATTACCTTGTGTTTATCATCTAATAATCCAAATTGTGTCATTTATGTTGTCATATTAGTACAGTTAGAATAATTGTGACACCTATTATGTCTCCCCCATTATGGACTACAGTCTACAAACAAACCTAGACTCTCCTGGAGGTAGTGGTCTCTCACCTAAGACTGCTTCAGTTAAAAGTTGTGACTTAGTCCGACATGACAGAGTCTCTGGTTAAAAAAAAAAAAAAAAAGACTACTAGAAGTGACTGAGTGTATCCATGTTTTTTAGGCGGTCTCACTCAGGGAACCTTATTTAAATGGATATAATGATAAGACCCACCATTTGGATTATAGATTATAAACACAAGGTAATAAGACCAAATCCAAATAAATAAATAGTTTGTGACGTTTCGGTAACAGCATTGTTATCATCATCAGATAAAAGACTGAATAACATTCATTAATTTGGTCTTATAAACACAAGGTAATAAGACCAAATCCAAATAAATAAATAGTGTGTGACGTTTCGGTAACAGCGTTGTTACCATCTTCAGACATAAGTACTGAATGTTTCATGTTACATTCAGTACTTTTGTCTGAAGATGGTAACAACGCTGTTACTGAAACGTCACACACTATTTATTTATTTGGATTTGGTCTTATTACCTTGTGTTTATAATTTATAATCCAAATTGTGCCTTATTAATTTGGTCTTATTTACTCTTGTGTTGGCTATATCAATGTGGCTTGATCAATGGGGCCAATGTACAGAGGAAATATTACATGGCAATGAAGCTAAACAACAAAGGGAGGTGTCCTTTCAAATATTTACCCAAGAGTTTGTTTACAGCTCAGGATTTTGTGGTGTTTGATCTTTTCTAAGAATAAGGGGCTGGATCCAAAAGGTCGCCCAGATATTTGGTAGAATCGGCTGTTATGAATGGAGATTACATTCAATGATGTACTTATTATTGCAGTTTTTTTTTTTGTCCCTTATAAATAATTAATTTATTTCAAACACATGTAACACTTGGTAGTGTGTTAAACAAACTATCATATTATTGTGTACCAATTGTTACACCCTTTCCTTTATATATTAAAAAAAAAAGCATTAAAAACAATATGTTTGAAATCTAAGGTATAATAACACCAAATTCAAGAGAATAAATGGTTGAGTGATGTTTTGTTAACTGTTTTTGTTACCATAACGTCAATACTTAAAACAACAACAAAAAGCCTTTATTTATGGTCACTGACCCTATACAGGATTCACCAGAGGTATGCATAAGAACAGAGCAGTGAGACAAAGGAAGCAACAATATAGACGGAAGAAAAAGAAGAAAAAAAAACAAGAAAGAGAAAGAGGGAAGCAAGAAAAAACAACACAAAAAGAGTAGCAGTATGAAAGTGAGGAGTGAGTGTCGCTTGGCCTTCTTCTGAGATATGGACTTGTGGAAACCATAAAATGCCATAGCAATATACTTATTCTGGGTCATATTGTCAATTATTGATGGAAGTGAAGCACAGAGTTGCCCAGTTTTGAGCATAAGGGTTCTTCTTTCTTCTTTCAGAGCAGAGCAATCAAAAATATAGTGAGTGATTTCATTTTTTAGTTTTGAATTACAGAAGGTACAAATCGGGTCCTCACCGCAGAGCATAACGTCGATACTTTTTAATTTAGATTGTTACCTTGTATTTCCAATCTATAATCCATATTTTAGGCTATTAGCAATGCATCTGGTTTATCACCCAGTATAAAACAATGGGAGTATTGTTGTTGTTTCTTATCCCTTTCCATATAGATTAGAAAATTATAATATGATGCATTAGCGCACCATGTGGTATAAAAATTTGAAACTACCACAAGGTAATAAGACCAAATCAAAGTTCTTATTACCTTGTAGTTCTAATCTATAATCCAAATTGTGCCCTTTTGAAACTATGGTGGTGATGCTTATCTCCATGGTTTAAACCAATTCCTGAAGTCCACTCCTCTCCAATTTTTAAAACTTATTTTTGACCCACATGTAAGATTCTTTTTTAAATAAGATAATTTTCTACTACACTCACTGCAATAATAAATCAATGGTCTGTTAATTTATCATTGCAGTGAGGGCAGTAGTATTTATTTTGAAAATAAGAATTCTACTACCCTCACTGCAATAATAAATTAACAGACCATTGATTTATCATTGCAGTAAGGGCAGTAGTATTTATTTTGAAAATAAGAATTCTACTACCCTCACTGCAATAATAAATTAACAGACCATTGATTTATCATTGCAGTAAGGGCAGTAGTATTTATTTTGAAAATAAGAATTCTACTACCCTCACTGCAATAATAAATTAACAGACCATTGATTTATCATTGCAGTAAGGGCAGTAGTATTTATTTTGAAAATAAGAATTCTACTACCCTCACTGCAATAATAAATTAACAGACCATTGATTTATCATTGCAGTAAGGGCAGTAGTATTTATTTTGAAAATAAGAATTCTACTACCCTCACTGCAATAATAAATTAACAGACCATTGATTTATCATTGCAGTAAGGGCAGTAGTATTTATTTTGAAAATAAGAATTCTACTACCCTCACTGCAATAATAAATTAACAGACCATTGATTTATCATTGCAGTAAGGGCAGTAGTATTTATTTTGAAAATAAGAATTCTACTACCCTCACTGCAATAATAAATTAACAGACCATTGATTTATCATTGCAGTAAGGGCAGTAGTATTTATTTTGAAAATAAGAATTCTACTACCCTCACTGCAATAATAAATTAACAGACCATTGATTTATCATTGCAGTAAGGGCAGTAGTATATCATTTTGAAAATAAGAATTCTACTGCCCTTACAGCAATTTTAGCTGGCGGTTTGATAAAAGTGTGTACATCATTTAGGTAAATATTGAAGAGAATAGGGCTTAGGATTGATCCTTGGGGTAGACCTTGGTATATACGAGTGGTTTTTGATTTGATGTTGTTAAAGTTAACCTGTATGGTGCGTTTGGATAGAAAATTGCTGATCCATGAAGGCTGCTATAGTGGATTCTGTAGGTTTATGATGGAAGCTGTCCTGGATTTGTTGAACGAAGTAAAAGATTGTGAATCTTCTGTGCTTTAATATTTTTTAAAAGCTCTTTGATGAGGGTCTAGTAGGTTGTTGAGGTTAAGATAAAAATTTAACCTATTGAGAATCATGTGTTCCATGATTTTGCAGGGAATAGAGGTCAGAGAGATAGGTCTGTAGTTGGTTGGGTGGTTCTCAAGCTTGCCTGGTTTGTGGATGGGGATAATTGTGGCATGTTTCCACTCTTTAGGGAGGGTAGATGAGCTCCAACTGTAATTGAAAATGCTTAAGAGTTCTAGTTTGGCATGGAACTGAGGTTTTTCAACATGGGTCCAGTGATGTTGTCTGGACCAGGAGCTTTTGTAGGGTCAAGATGACTTAAAGCTTTGTCCAGTTCATGCTCTTGAAAAGGTTTACTGAAAATGTTGTGGCTGGGTTTGGATTTTGCAAGGTTTCTGGTGAGCCTAGATTTTCTACCTATTATTTTATCCTGTAAATTAAAATTAAGTTTTGCGGTGGAGCTGTAATGGTGAGCAAAATGATTTGCTATGCTGTATTTGTCTGTGAGGGGATTTCCAGAATTATCCTTGAAGGTATTTGAGCTGCTGTGAGATGGAGTGTCCTGATTGAGGGCATGTAGTAGTCTCCATAGTTTCGTGTCGCTGGTTTTTGGGTCAATTGAAGAGCAGAGTTCAATCCACCTATTCTGTTTGATTTGGTCGGCCTTAAGCTTAATTTTTGCAGCAAGGTGATTGTAATCTCTGATGAGGAGGGTGTTGTTGTTCTCAATGAGGTCTTGGTAAACTTGGTTCCTATCTTTTATTTCATCTTTCAAAAGATCTAGTACCTCTCTATATCCAGGAATGTAGAATTTTCTGTTTCCTCTGGGGATATTTTGTTTGGCAGAAATTAGGACTGCAGACTTCCAGTTCTTCCACCTGTCTTCCAAAGAGGAATTTGGTGGGATTTTGCTGAGAAGACTATCTAACAATGTTTTAAATGAATTCCAGGAGGCTTTCTTATAGTTCCTAAAAAGTCTTTGTGAAGATTTTGGGAGGGAAGTGGAGGTGGAGATTTCTGTTAGCAGAGGAAGATGGTCGCTTCCGATGCTTTTCAGGGTGCTGTTTTTTATGAACTGTTGCATAGATGGGGAGGTGATGGTGAGATCTAGTGTTTGCGGAGTTCCATAGGAGTGAGAGATGTAGGACCATGGGACACAATTGTGAGGTTGTTGTCATCAATGAAGGTGCTGAGGATAGAGCCCTCAGTGTTGTTGAGGGAACAGCCCCAAGATTGATGCTTGCTGTTGAAGTCTCCAAGGATGAGTATATTGGGGTCAAGTAGGTGTGCAACTAAGTCTAGTTCTGGGCCTGGTTTTTGGGGTGGGGTGAAAGTATTCACAATTGTTAGGGGTCTCTGATTGGGTAGGTGTATTTTGAAGGCCTGTAGTTCAGTATGGGTTGTTGAAGGAGTGCCAATTTCTTCAAAGGAAAGGTCTTTGATGAGGGTCAGGAGCCCTCCTCCTCCATCTGCTGAAGGCCTGTCTTTTCTCAGTATTTTGAAGCCCTTTACCTTAAAAAGGTGGTTGGGCTTAAGCTTGGTTTCTTGCAGACAAATGATATTAGCGCCTTTGGAGTCCGCCAGTGATAATATCTCGTCCAGTTTAACCTTGCTCTTACTAGTAGATATGCCATTGATGTTACATTGAAGAACATTCAATTTGGCATTGGGAGACTGTAGGGAATTTTTCGAATGAAGCCCTCTGCCTAAACTCCAGACGCGGCCCTAATTATTCTGCGCGACGGCCGATGCAGCATAGTGGGGAGATTTGACAACCATCATGATTGGGTAAAGTAAAAAGTGTCTGCCTTTGTCATTAAGACTGGGAGCACTACTCAGGGGCAGGCCGACTTAACTCCAAAAGAAATGGCCGCCTCTGACATCAGGAACAGACGCCATGTGCAGCCGCTCCTAACATGGAGTACAAACGCTGCTCATCCTGTATCCCTGGATCAGGAGCCCTTACAGGGTACTATCAGCCGGGCCAGCTGAGCCCAGGTTTTTTAGCGAGCTTGTTACTGCTCCCCCTCCTCCTTTTTCATCCGGGCTTGGGACCGGCACAGGCGGAGTTATATAGTATTATTCCTATTTAAAACATTTACTCTTTTTTTTTACATTTACATTTCATAGAGTAATTTAGTTTTTTTAAATTTAATTAGAGAAAAATATATCTATACACCATAATTATATTATAACAATTGCAACATTTTTTTACAGCTGCTACAAGTTCATACTCCTCGAGCTTGGGAGTGTGTAGGTGCTAACAAGGAGAGGGTGTGTTGTTTCTTGTACAAAGCTTACACACAAATGCCACGAGTCCGTGCTCCTTGAGTGTGTAGGTGCTAACAATGAGAGGGTGTGCTGCAGTGTTGCTCCATGGCTTCCTCCTTCTCCTCCTGCCCATGAACCAGGTCCAGTCCCTCTACCAGCACATGGTGAGCGGAGTGCCTCTCCTCATCACCCACTTCCTCTATGAGCACCTGGTGAAGGAGGGCCTGGACTACGAGCCAATGCGACAGCTCTCTGTGCTCCTTGCCTACGTGGCCATGGCCATCTCTGCCACCTGTCTGCCCCATGGCTGTTACTGTCCGCTGGTGCTGCCACCTGTGGTGTGGCTGCTCATGATGCGGCCCTCAGGCCAGCAGTTCCACACCTCCCTGCCAGCCCTCCTCTTCTATCTGCTGTCCTACTGCTACGCCCACCTCCCAGCGGCTTTCTCCTGCCTCAGGATCACCCTCTCCCTGGGAATCTCCCACTGGGTGACCCTCCTCACAGCATTCTGGAACAAGGTGTTTGTTCCCACCCACTTCGCCCTCTACTGGCTCTTCCTCTTCTGTGCCAAGCTCTCCTCCGGGGCCTACATGGTGGAGGGGGCCTACATCTGGGGCCAGGAGTGGTACTTTGTGGCCTTGGCCACTGCTAGTGCCGTCTGCGACAGCCCAGTCAACCTCCTCGCCACGGCTTTCGCCATCTCCTATGCCTCCTTCTTCTTCCTCACCTGCACCAAGAAGTTCCTGGAGTTCCGTCTGGGGGCCTCTGTGGACAACCCAGAGTACGAGGGCAGGACGGAGAGCCTCATCTTTATCATCCTCTCCATCCAGACCTCCCTCATTGAGCAGAAGATGCCAGAGAGAACAGGCATCCTGGCCATCATGCTCTTCCTCATCTTCTCCTCCATCCTGCAGTCCATGCTGGAGATAACGGAGCCTGTGATGCTCTCTCTCTCTGCCTCTCACCTGCGCTCCTTCCCGGCCCACCTGCGGGCATTCTCCCTGGCCCTGGTGCTTTTTGTGCTGCCTGTCTACCTCACCTACGCCTTCGTCCACCTCTTCATCTACGACTTCTGGCAGATCACCGTACTCTCCAGGCTGGTCCTCACAGCATTCCAGGACCTGGACCTGGTGGTGGTCTACGGCCTCTTCCTGTACGACCGCGCCGGAGGTTGGGACGGCCTGGACGATGCCGTGTACTTCACACGGGCCACCCACAAGGTGGTGGAGTTTGTGGTGGCTGTGATCTTCATGTTCACCGGCCTGAGCAAAGGCAAGAGGACCGTGCTGAACATTGCCATCCTGATGGTGCACTGCTATGTGAACATCTGGCAGAGGTGGCAGGAGGGCTGGCACAGCTACATGCTGCGCAGAGAGGCTGTCAAGAAGTCTGAGGGGCTGCAGGAGGCCACCCCAGAGATGTTGGCCAAGCTGAACGACGTGTGCTCCATCTGCTACAGCTCCATGGAGTCGGGTTGCTGCACCACGCCCTGTAGACACTGTTTCCACAGAGCCTGCCTCAAGAAGTGGCTGTACATACAGGACAAGTGTCCCCTCTGTCACAAAGCCATCACACTCTGTACATAGCCCTTGTAAATAGAGATGTAGGAATATATTCTTCTTCTCTCCTGAATAAATGTAAATTATGTTTGTCTACACCTGTCTCCATGTCGTCACTTTACCTTTATCACAAACAAGCACGCCCACCCAGAGTTGTGGCTGTTGAAAACAACAGTTTTATACTGATAAGGCACAATTTGGATTATAAACACAAGGTAATAAGACCAAATAAATAAATAGTGTGTGATGTTTCGGTAACAGCTTTGTTACCATCTTCAGATAACGCTGTTACCGAAACTTCACACAATATTTATTTATTTGGTCTTATTACCTTGTTTTATAATCTATAATCCAAATTGCTTATTTATACTATTCGTCCATTACCTTTATTTTACAAGTTGTATCTCTCCAGTATGGTCAATAGATGGTCCTGCCAACTTCTTTTTGACTGCTACATTCTCAGAATGCTGAGAACTCTCCATTATAAACTTCCTTTATAATTTACTTACTCTCTAAAACTTACCTCCTTATGGAAAAAATATCTTTTAATTTAAAATAAGGAAGTTTTATAGATTTGTATAGAAAAGGCATACCTCAGCAATGGTCCTACTCCAGGGATACGGAGGAGCTGCGTCTGTGCTCATGTTAGAGTCAGCAGCAAAGGCTTCCATGTTAGGAACGACCTCAAATTACAGGCAAAGTCAGACTTTCACCAAAGTGTGCCTAGATCATGGTGCCATGATCAACGAAAGCTGCACCCCTATACCCCATTCCATGAGATCATGAACTCATGCAATCTTTACACAAGGGGATAAGAAACAACATATAGAAAAGTCATTTTAAAACATGAGTATGTTTTTTGATATTGCTTTGTAGTTGTTGAAAAATATTAATAAAATAAAGGTTGAATCATAATTTACTTTAATTAATAACATAATTGAGAATGAAATAACACCTTGACGGCAGGTAGTAGAAGAAAACATATTTACATAATTGCATATGGTGTGAGCCGGCCATCGGGAAACAACAACAATCGATTTTATATAGGGAAAGTCCCGACATCTGGTGGTAGATATAAACAGAGAATATTTTAATCTATGAAATATAATTTAAAAAAAAATATATATTTTTATATATATTTTTTCATTATCCGAAGTATACGTGGTGTAGGCCATGATAATCATGGTGGGTAGAAATTGGCGGCTGCTATTACTGTAAGTGCACCACATGTCTACACATGTAAAGCGTAGTTCGTCTTTGCACTTACAAATGTTCCAGAGCCCTGTTTGGTTACTTACACTCGCTGGTGGGGTTGGACTTTTGCAAAAATCTGAGGCCATTGGAGCATTTATTTATTTATTTTTTTTAAACAGAAAAAAGCGCCCAATGCGGGATTCAATCCCGGATCGTAGTCGTCGAAAACCAACGGTTTAGACCATCCTTCCACCGACCCCCAAATTACTAATATAAACTGCAGCATTGATCTGCCAGAAACATGTTGTTGTTTCTTATCCCCTTGTGTAAAGATTACATGAATTCCATGAGTTCATGCTCCTCGAGCTGTTTTATGATAAGCAGCGGCCTCTCCCAAAGGTCCTGTTTAGTGCATCTAATGCAAGCCAAAAGCATACAAAGCGATACAATTAAAATCCATAATTATCTGATATTTATTTTAATGTTATGATGTACTAGAGCGCCATCTGTTATCAAATTATAAAACTATTTTAGTGGCGTATTATTCTTTTTTAAAATAAAACAATTTCTACTGTCCTTACTGCGATGAAAAATTAAAGGGAGGGCCTGGCTCATCAGTGGATTTTTCATCGCAGTAAGGACAGTAGAAATTGTTTTATTTTAAAAAAGAATAATACGCCACTAAAATAGTTTTATAATTTATTTTAATGTTGGAGAATTAAAGAGTAAGAGAGTATTGTGTAGTCTTAGTCTGCTGATATTTTATATAGTTGAAAACTTATCATCGTATATTTTTAAAAACAATAATAAGCATTAAGAGGAGCGTCTTGTGTAAATTTCTTTAATACCGCAAGCTTTCGAACAGAACGTTCTTCAACGGGCGTGGATAGTAAAACCGTACTAACATGCTATTAGAGGAGAAAAACTAATATATACACCAATAAATTTACATACTAAAGAGATAATAGCGTAAAAAGAAAAGAAAACAACATAAATATTTAAAATTGAAATTTGCATATTACAAACGTGACGACGAAAAAATATGCAATAAACTTGAATGAGACTAAAAACTAAGGTAAAAAATTATTAAACGGCGACATCCTTACACTAAAAGAACATAGAATAAAACGGTATATGGAAGTTAAAAATCCACAAGGCCAAGGCAGGGGAAGGGAGGGTCCCACCCTGTGCTACCACTATCTTTGAGATATAAGAGGGGGGGGGTGAAAGACAGGTTATTTATAGAGTATCTGGTAAATGTCTGGGAGGTCTATTCTACGGTTACAGCTATTGTTTTGTGTGGAAATGATAGATTCTAGGCAGAGTCTGTGATGTTTGTTATGTATGTGTCGGTATTTAACTTGAGGATCGTCGAGATCAAAACTATGGCCTGTTTGCGCTATATGTGTGAAAATTAAGGATTTAGGATCTTTATTGCGGATGTTGCGTCTGTGTTCTGAAATACGGATGCCAGTGGTTCTGCCTGTTTCCCCAACATAAGAAGTTGGGCAATTCAGGCACTGTACGGAATAAACTGCACCGGTAGAGTTTATGGGTAGGGTGGGTTTATCAGATTTGGTGATGTGGTGTCTAAGGATGGTGGCTAAGTTGGGGGGACTATTGTAGAGCACTCATAGGGCCACATGTTGGCTCCCGTTCTCCCCTGCCGCAGTGTCTATATCCAGAGTCCTACGCCCATACGGCATTAAAGTGCTCTACAATAGTCCCCCCAACTTAGCCACCATCCTTAGACATCACATCACCAAATCTGATAAACCCACCCTACCCATAAACTCTACTGGTGCAGTTTATTCCGTACAGTGCCTGAATTGCCCAACTTCTTATGTTGGGGAAACAGGCAGAACCACTGGCATCCATATTTCAGAACACAGACGCAACATCCGCAATAAAGATCCTAAATCCTTAATTTTCACACATATAGCGCAAACAGGCCATAGTTTTGATCTCGACCATCCTCAAGTTAAATACCGACACATACATAACAAACATCACAGACTCTGCCTAGAATCTATCATTTCCACACAAAACAATAGCTGTAACCGTAGAATAGACCTCCCAGACATTTACCAGATACTCTATAAATAACCTGTCTTTCACCCCCCCCCTCTTATATCTCAAAGATAGTGGTAGCACAGGGTGGGACCCTCCCTTCCCCTGCCTTGGCCTTGTGGATTTTTAACTTCCATATACCGTTTTATTCTATGTTCTTTTAGTGTAAGGATGTCGCCGTTTTAATAATTTTTTACCTTAGTTTTTAGTCTCATTCAAGTTTATTGCATATTTTTTCGTCGTCACGTTTGTAATATGCAAATTTCAATTTTAAATATTTATGTTGTTTTCTTTTCTTTTTACGCTATTATCTCTTTAATATGTAAATTTATTGGTGTATATATTAGTTTTCTCCTCTAATAGCATGTTAGTACGGTTTTACTATCCACGCCCGTTGAAGAACGTTCTGTTCGAAAGCTTGCGGTATTAAAGAAATTTACACAAGACGCTCCTCTTAATGCTTATTATTGTTTTTAATGATCGTGATTTTAAGAGTTTAATTTCTACCATCGTATATTTTCATAAGCAAATTTCACTTTTTGTTCCAAAAAACACTTTATTAGGAACCGCTCAAAAAGAACAACCTAGTGTATTATATTTACAACAATAAATAATATATAAACGTTCTTCCCCGATTTATAATATTATAAAGAAAATAAAGTCTCCAGGGCCAAGTTTTTTGCTCAAATTTTGTATTCTCTAGCTTTCGGACCTGTCAGTCCTTCCACAGGAGTATCACGATAACTCAGTCAGTCCTGTGAAAGGACTGACAGGTCCGAAAGCTAGAGAATAAAAAAATTGAGCAAGAAACTTGGCCCTGGAGACTTTATTTTCTTTATAATAAATAATATGTGAGGGTTATTCACATATTAAAACAAAGGGTCCAATCCTGTATTCAATCCTGATACATGACAATTAATTGTCCCTTTAATTGTCAAAAAAAAATCCTGATACATGGCTGTTGAGAATCGAGGGTGTTACCCACTCTTCCATCCATTCTTAGCAAATTTCACTGTAATAGAATTATTACAATTTTATAAAATATGTAAAATAAATTTTAGCAAATACTAGCTGAATGACCCGGGCAACGCCTGTGTTTTATCCGATTGAATGTTTTCATTCAATACTATTCGTTACAATTATAAATTGTTGCCAGGGATGTCACTCTTGTGAAATGTCCCACTCCAAACTTTTGTGTGTTTTTAAAAGATAAAAATGTAAATTTTGCAACGATATTTAAGAATTGTATTATTTTGATTTTTTATATGAATATATTTTTAATTTGATATATGCATAAAATAATAGCAAGTGATTTCTTGCCCCTATGCCGTCATTATGTCACTCAAGGTTACTCTTGTGAAACGTCCCGCTCCACCAATCCTCGTCGCCACACTTGGTTCATCCTTCCTCAACTTTACTTCTCAAAGTTACCGCAGCGAGGCGCTGGTTGTGAGGGAAATAAGAAAAATTGTTAATAATTTAAGAATATTCGAGATAGAAGCCTGAAAATTTGCCTATAAGTTTTTCCAGATTCAACTATATACATATGCTGTTAAAATTCAGCCAGATTAGTTACGTATTAAAAATAAAAAAGGCATATCCTGACCAAGAGCACATGTGCTTTTCAGAAGGCAGAGTGCCATCTGGTGGAGCAGAAATCGAACTATTGATTGATTTAGCCTGTTCCCTTATATTTGGCCAACCCATTTTCTAGATAAAACAAGAAAAGCCATCCACGAACGTGTTTCGCGCTGTTGTCGCTTGTCAGCATGGAGTAGGCTGTAGTTACGTATTGTGTACGTGTATAGCGACAAACATACATACATACACTGACTTATATATATATAGGGATATGAAAAAACAATAGAAAAAAATAAAAGATAAGTGGGTCAGGTGTTGATATTAAAAATAAAGAAGGCATCTCCTGACCACGAGCACATGTGCTTTTTAGATGACAGAGCGCCATCTAGTGGAGCAAAAATAAACAAAACGTTTATTTAGCTTGCTCCATGATATTTGGCCAACCCAATTTCTTGATAAATCAAGAAAAGCCGTCCACGAACGCGTTTCGCGCTGTTGGCGCTCGTCAGTGTGGAGTAGGCTGTGACCACTGCGACCAAAAAGATTTTTGGTTCCAGAGGCTTCTTGAGAAATCAAGAAATGGGTATTTAAGGCCAAATTTGCGTAAAGACGCTTAACACATGAATATATAGGGATATATTTAAATCTTTATTTTTGGTGTGTATATATATAATTGGCTGGAAGTGATAGTTCTAGGTCTCCTGTTGAAGGGCATAGCCCGAAAGCTTAAGAAATGAAAAATAGTTAAAGAAACCTGGATATTGCTTGTTGACTTTGCTAAATAAATGATATTATCTTTCCTTAAGGAAAATCCACAAGGTTTTTTCTCTGCCCCAAATGTGACACCTTCACCAATTAAAACACCTTTTTGGGAGGTCCTGCAAATTTCATAAATCTTCCCACAGGATATGTAACGTGTGAAAAAATATATACAGTAGAACCTCCCTGTAGAGGATACCTAATTGCTGAGCCCAAATGTCCTTTCGGGAGAAGTGTCCTCTTACCGAAGAGTTGTTAAATAGTAAAAATGATAATTTTTCAAATGAAAACTGTCCTTTATAGAGAGGTGTCCTCTCATGGAGGTTCTACTGTGTATATATATAGATATACAGTTAAACCTGTCTATAGCGCCCCCTCTAAATACCGCCTTCCTCTCTATAGCGCCCGATTTTAAACATTAAAATGTAAACATTTTACATTAAAAGTGACCTGTCTCTATAGCACCCTATTTTGGTGAGTCCCAAGAGGGGGGGGGGGCTATAGACAGGTTTAACTGTATATATATAAAAGGGAATAAATTTACTACAGAAGTACACAATATATACTTACTGAAGGTAAAAGTGATTTTATTTTACTCTGAGTGGAGAGAGAGAGAGAGGTTGGGGAAATAAACATGCATAAAGGTGGGGGTGAAAAAAAGAAATATGCAAAAAAAGATTAAACATATACACTATTTACAGAAAGCTCCAACACTAGGTAAACATATATATATACATATAGGTTAGGCTTACAAAAGAACTTGCTAACTTCCCATTTTCATTCTTTTTTGACTGGGACCTAAAAAAAAGGACAAATTAGAGGGTTATTTAAATTATTATCTCTCCATTAATGGATAGAACCAACAAGGCAAACACTACAATTGGAACACACTAGAAAAACAAAATTCTGTTTCAATTTATCAGTAGTCCAAATTAAAACACATATACAGTAGAACCTCCATGAGAGGACACCTCTCTATAAAGGACAGTTTTCATTTGCAAAATTACCATTTTTATTATTTAACAACTCTACAGTAAGAGAACATTTCTCCCTAAAGGATACTTTGGCTCTGCAATTAGGTGTCCTTTACAGGGAGTAGTTCTACTGGAAAAAATAGTACAAATGTGATATTGTACTGGGATAAGGTGCATCTATTATGAAAAAAGGCATCTCCTTATCGTGCTACTGTGCTTCCGATAGATGGGTCAAGCCATCAGCAACTTTCAGTTGCATGATAAGGAGATGCCTGTCTCTTATAACAAATGAGTTTAATAGGCAAGCAATTAAATCCAAGGATGCTAAAAAATGAATACCTAGATGTGTTTAAAAAAAGACAAAATACTTGTAATAACTGAAAAAGAGATATATATATATATGTTATATAAAATAAAAGATTGGATTTTCTGCTTGATTTTGGATATTTTGTGGATTATGCCATAGTAATGCAGTCGTGGTTAAAAATCTTGAAATAAAAATAATAATGGTTTTGATCAGAGGTTGCTTTAATTGAGCTAAGGAATGTATAAAAGACATAATTTGATAAAAGTAATGCCTGGCTTAAGGCGAGTAGAATAAGGAAAACAAAAGCTTATTTACATAATGTACAAAAGTTTTGAGCCGGCCAACGGGAAAGAACAACAATGAGTTTTTAAAGGGGAAGAGTGACCTCTGGCGGTCGATTTAGCAGAGTATTTGAATCTATGAAATTATAATTTAAAATAAAATAATATTTTTATATAACACATATATATATATATATATATATATTACGATGCACTAGTGTGCCATCTGTTATGAAAATTAGAAACTATTTTAGACGCGTAAAATTATTTGAATTATTTTTTTAACTCTCTTTTTTTTCAAACAGATCCAGGTATTCATTATTATGATATACATTATATATTTAATCTTTAATTAAAAATACATATATTGGATTAAAATATGCCCTGCAAAATATGGCTGGCGTTCAGCCAACTGAAATATTGGTAAAATAAATGATATTTTGATCCAATATATGCCTTTTTAATTAAAGATTTATGTGTGGATTGCTCTATTTTCAAAATACATTATATATGTATATAAATGAACTTTTTAAAATCTAATATCTTAAGGAATCAGAATTTTCAGATGAATTATAGTCGGAAGTACACTCATGGACAAAACTTGAGGAAGTGGAAAGCTTTTAATATCACTGGTCATCTATTTATTTTTTTGAAGGAGACAGAGGCAATTTGTTCACACTTGGTTATCTTGTGTGTCTTCAATAAAGGTCACAGTGTATCAAATATTGTTCAGAGTTATTGTCTGAATCTCGATGCTAAAAGGTACAACAACCTTCTTAAGTTTGGTCTATGAGTGTAAATAGGATGATTGAGATTAACAAAAATGGTTGAATTGAGATATTAAATTTTAGTTGCTTGAATTAAGGAGGTTTAACACTGTATATACATTTTTTACCATTATTATATTACGATGCACTAGTGCGCCATCTGTTATCAAATTACAAAACTATTTTAGAGGCGTAATATTCTTTTTAAAATAAAACAATTTCTCCAAGTTATTTACTCAATATCTTAGTAAACATTCTGTTTATTTCTCCAAGTTATTTACTCAATATAATGTTTATTATATTGTTGTTTCTTATCCCCTTGCCACATGAATTCCATGAGTTCATGCTCCTCGAGCTGTTTTATGATAAGCAGCGGCCTCTCCCAAAGGTCCTGTTTAGTACATCTAATACAAGCCAAAATGTGTTCTGGAGCTGCAGGTTCCAAGCTACATTTTGTTGTTATTTTCCATCTTCAATTGCTTGAGATGGCCTGTTCTAAATCTTGTTAGTGTTGTTTGATGCTGTCTATTTCTGATGTTCAGAGCTCCTCCTGGGTCCACTCCACTGTAACAACTGTGCTTAGGTGGGATCCTCCAGTTCTTGTTTATTTTTGTTTTGGCTACTGTTTACCATTATTATATATATATATATATATATTTTTTTAAAATATATTCAGCTATATATACAAATTACACCACTTAAAAACATTAATATTTGGTATTGTTAATTATTGGAACTAAACCTTTCTGTAAAGAACAACACCTAGTTGAAGAGCAAAAGTTTCCTTTACGGAGAGGTGTCCTCTTACAGGAGAGTTGTTACATAGTAAAAATGATAATTTTGACAATGAAAACTGTCCTTTGTAGAGAGGTGTCCTCTAGCCGGAGTGTCCTCTCATGGAGGTTTTACTGTACTTATAATTGGGACTGTGATAAATAGAACTGTTGATAATTGGGACAGCTAAAAATAGGGATTGTTGATAATTGGGACTATTTTTTGCTGCGAGTCTCAAGTAATGAGACCTTTTTAATTTCAGAGAGAGAGAGCAAATTTGAATGTTGCAATCACAAAGAAACCATGATATTATAAGCAAAAAGAAGGTAAAACAAATGAATATATAGTTCAGACCACATGGGAGATATTCTATTGGATAAACACCAGATTTTTTCATGCTGTTTATGGTGGCCATTGGCATCAGTTTTCAATACAAGTATGACATATCCTCAGATAGCTGAGTGGAAAGAATTAATGTTTCCAAAATTTGATTTGAAGCATTCACTAAATATCTTCACCTTTGCCAGTCCCAAGCCCGGATGAAAAAGGAGGAGGTGGAGCAGTAACAAGCTCGCTAAAAAACCTGGGTTCAGCTGGCCTGGCTGATAGTACCCTGTAAGGGCTCCTAATCCAGGTATACAGGATGAGCAGCGTTTGTACTCCATGTTAGGAGCGGCTGCACATGGTGTCTGTTCCTCATGTCAGAGACGGCCATTTCTTTTGGAGCTAAGTCTGCTTTCCACTGAGTAGTGCTCCCAGTCTTAATGGCAGAAGCATTCTACTTCACCCAGTCATGATGGTTGTCAAACAGACACCATCAAGGGTCACAACTTGATACCCTAATATGATTGAGTGGAGATAAGAAAGAAGAACTAAATATCTAATACAGTACAACTTCCCGTAGCAGACACCTCTAAACAACAGAAAATTTTTACTGCCAAAATTGCCCTCCCATTGAAAATATGTTCGCGGACACCTCCGAACAACACACTTTCCCAATGCATCACATTTATTTATTTTACATATTATAGACATTTCCACTAAAGGACAATTCAGAAATTTAAAGTTTAACAAAGAATATGGCATTTAACTAGTTTACCATTTACTAAAGGTTAAACAAGGTTATAATATAAACACAAGGTAATAAGACCCAATCTAGGATTTGTGTGTTTATAATCTATTATTATATTAATATAATCTATAATTATAATCTAAAAGGACAATTCAGAAATTTAAAGTTTAACAAAGAATATGGCATTTAACTAGTTTACCATTTACTAAAGTTTAAACAAATCCAAATAGATAAATGGTGTGCGACGTTCTAGTAACAGCGTTTTTACCATCTTCAGACAAAAGTACTTTATATTCAATACTTTTGTCTGAAGATAGTAACAACGCTGTTACCGAAACGTCACACACCATTTATCTATTTGGATTTGGTCTTATTACCTTGTGTTTATAATCTATATTGTGTGCCTTATCATAAACTAGCAAATAATTATATAAAGATCTCATACAGACACACAGAGAGATTAATCACAATTAAATCACACATCACTTTGTTTAGATTATTTTAACAAAAAGAAAAAAAAAGTTAAAGACCTTTTTAAAAGAGGGAGACAGAGAGATTTATATATATATATAAAAAGATAATAGTAAAATATGGGACATACAAAAATAAAGTTTCAAAATAATAAAAAACCACAAAGGTGTAGTAAGATGGATGATGATATCAAATCCAAACAGATAAAACACAATTAGAGAGAACTACAAGGTAAAACCAAAACCAAATAAATTAGTAGTGTGCGACATTTTGGTAACAGCCTTGTTACCATCATCTGACAATTTTTTTTTTGTCTCATTTATTTTGTCTGATGATTGTAACAAGGTTATCATAAAGATAGAGTCTGCCTGGCCAGCATTCATATTTCTTGAAAATAAAGATACTTCGGCCAGTAAATCTTTTTATTACCTCGACGTTTCGACAAAAAGGTTTTGTCCTCGTCAGGAGCAAACAAAAATTAAAACATTTGGAAAGGGGCTAAAAATTTATTTTAAGGTTCCAAGGGCGTTCTCACGCAATATTCCAAATTTTTTTGTTTATTCCTGAGGAGGACAAAAGCTTTTTGTCGAAACGTCGAGGTAATAAAAGTAATAATAGTCACACACTATTAATTTTAATTGGTCTTGTTATCTTGTAGTTACAATTAAGGAAGAATAGTGATAGAGAGGAGGAGGAAAAAATAAAATTTTCTCTCCCCTCCCCAAGAATCATAGAGATATAGGAAAAAGAGATGGGCTTTTGAAAATGAAGAGAAAAAAAAAAAAAAAAAGAGTTAAAAGTCAACCATCTGCAGCAGCTACTTGTAGCCGCCGTTTGTGCCGTGCCACGAGGGGAGCCGTGGCGATTCTATCATGGCTGCGATCCTGCCAGGACTCGAGTTCCTGCTGAGAATGGCGGCCGAGGTGGTACAGCTCAGTCTCCGTATGGTCAAAGCTGGAAGGAACTGTGTCTGTGTTCTGGGAGTGGTCCAAAATGGGCCGGAATCTCTCTCGCAGACTCTGGACTCCCATATTTTAGCACCTCTTCATTTAGGACTCTCAATACAATACCTTTTTGTTCATACATAGGCACAGAGTAGAATGAACCTTCATGAGCGGACACTCCAATTAGTGGACACCCTAATACAAAGAATTAGTTTTTACTGCCAAAATTACCTTCTTTTTTTTTTTTAACCAATTAGCTGCTTTCTGGTAAGAGGGAACCCCTCTCTAAAGGACACTTTGGCTCTGTAACTGGGTTTTGCCCTTTAGAGAGAGGTTCATATTGTTGCATGTCAACAAGTAGCCAGCAGGTTGTTGCAGGTGACCGGCAAAACTATTTTATATTTTTGTTAATTGTGTTTTAATTTTATTTATTTCATTCATTATTATTGTAAAGTTAGAGGCTGCCTGGCCGGTATTCATAGTTCTTCAAATTAAAGATATTTCGGCCAGTAAATCTTTTCATTATCATTTATTGATTACCTGAAATTGATTTATGAAACACCTTGTGTTTATTATCATTTATTATTATATATTTTAGCTTAATAAGACACAATTTGGATTATAGATTATAAACACAAGGTAATAAGACCAAATCTAAACCATCACAAGTTATTGTTAAACCATGCTGTGGTAAAATTTCTCATTTAGTACTTTTGTCTGAAGATGGTAACAACGCTGTTACCGAAAAGTCACACACTATTTATTTATTTGGTCTTATTACCTTGTGTTTATTTTAGCTTAATTAGAGACTGCAACATAGATATGTTTTATTGTATTTGACTTGCTATTTTTGTGACAACATGTTAGAGATAACATGTCAGTTATCTATAGCCCTTCGATACACTGTGACAGAAGATTATTCAACATGTCTTCTTCTTCTTTCTTATCTCCACACTGGGTGAAGTAGAATTCGTCTGCCTTTGTCATTAAGACTGGGAGTACAAACGCTGCTCATCCTGTATCCCTGGATTAGGAGCCCTAACAGGGTACTATCAGCCAGGCCAGCTGAGCCCAGGTTTTTTAGCAAGCTTGTTACTGCTCCCCCTCCTCCTTTTTCATCCCAGCTTGGGACCGGCAAAGGCAGAGTTCTAGTTCTTTAAGAGCATTAATTATTAGATATCATGGAGAAAATATACATGGATATTATCCAAGATTGGTTAAAGATTATAATCCTGCCCAGTGCCCACTGTGCAAGAGCTGCTTCCTATCCGCAGATGGTACAGGTTGAGAAGACATGATCTCTAGAGACATGTCTTTCAAGCTTTGTCAATTTATTCAATATATCCATGTCAGGTGGAACTTTCCTCCTGGAGTTTTATGATATATAAATCTTGCTACTGAATGTTGCGTATAACAGAAGCCACTATACATCGATTTTTTTTTTAAATTTCCAACTCAAATGTTTCCCAAAACCTTTTCCAGATAGAGAAAAGTCAACCACCACAATGTTAGGCTGTTGTACGTCTATAGAATATATTGATTCTTTTGGCAAATTCACACACGTATTTTAACTGATAGAGAAATATATAATAAGGCCAATGACTCCTAAGCCATTTATACAGTAATTTTTCTATTTTCCTAGGAATAAGTAAAGTTTTCCTAGGGACCGGCAAGGGCGAAGTTATTCAACATGTCTCAGTAATAACCCTTCCTATACCCGGCCCGACAAGACCCGGAACTAAACGATCTTCCTGGACTAGATCACAAAACCAACATTGGACATTAGGATAGAACACTCCCCCCCCCCCAAAAAAAAAATCCACGAAGCCTCTGTCTCATCAATATGTATTTTTAAAAAAAGCAGCATTAAAATTTAGCACCCATTTTCATAAATGAAGTAATAAACAATGAAAGAAACACCACAAGTTAACAATGATAGTGGGATTAGAAAGAGGTGACAAACAAAACCTTTTATTAGAGCCACCAGCCCCCATACAGGATTCTCCTGATTATTGGGAGAAGCAGAGAAAGAAAGCTTTCATGGGATCCAACTAAACTGCTCCTAGAATTTTTATGGAAGTTCTATTCAGATAAAGCATTAGACCTGGCTCATCCATTTATGAGCTCTACTCATCCCCAGCAGACACCATCAACAAGCTCTACAGGCTTGATACCCTAATATGATTTAGTGGAGGTAAGAAAGAGACCTA